>JABTXL010005037.1:413270-487278 GCA_025134845.1 Neodon shergylaensis
TCAGTTTTCAGAGAAAGACCTTCTGTCCAGGCACCAGCCTGGATTGTTTGGGGGTCTCCATGGGATTCCTTTGGCCAACAACTCAACCAAATCCAACCTCGTCACACCATTGGAAGGCTTTTATAACCACAAAAGATGGCCAGTTCAGACTTCTTATCATCCATTGCTATGAGTCCTTACTAGGGTTGCCCTCATAGATTCCAGGGAGTTTCCACTATACTAGGTTTCCACATCACTCCCAAACGCCCCCCCAATTCCTGCTGTCTCCCCGAACTCTCTCCCTCCATCCCATCTCCCCACCTGATTCCTCCTGCTTCTATCTGCACCTACCCTCAGTCCACCCATAAATTCTATTCTATTTCCCCTTCCCAGGGAGATCCGTGAATACCCCCTATAGCCTTCCTCTTTACTTAATTTTTTCTGGGTTTGTGGATTGTAACTTGACTATGATTTGTTTAACGGCTAATATCAAATTATAAGTGAGTACATACTATATTTGTCTTTTGAGTGTGGGTTACCTCACTCAGAACCATTTTTTCTAGTTCTATCTAGTTGCCTAAAAATTTCATGATGTCATTCTTTTAAATAGCTGAGTCATACTCCATTGGGTAAATGTACCACATTTTCTTTATCCTTTCTTCTGTTGGAGGACTCCTAGGTTGTTTCCAGTTTATGACAATTATGAATAGAACTGTAATAAACATAGTTGAGCAAGTGTCCTTGTGGTAAGACTGGGCATCCTTTGGATATATAGCCAAAAGTAGTATAGCTGGATCATGAGGTAGATTGATTTCAAATTTTCTGAAGAATTGTCATATTGTTTTCCATAGTGTCTGTACAAGTTTACACTCCCACCAGCAATGCAGGAGTGTTCCCCTTGTTCCATATCCTCTCCAACACAAGCTGTCACTTGTGTTATTGATCTTAGCGATTCTGACAGGTATAAGATGGAATCTCAAAGCATTTCCGTGGTGGCTAGGATGTTGACTAAGTGTTATCAGCTGTTTGAGATTCCTCTATTGAAAATTCTCTTTTTAGCTCTGCATCCCATGTTTTGATTGGATTATTTGGTTTTTTGATGTCTAATTTCTTGAGTTCTTTGTGTATTCTGGAGATCAGTTCTCTTTCAGATGTGGAGATAATAAAAATCTTTTCCCTTTCTGTAGGCTGTCGTTTTGTCCTATTGATGATGTCCTTTGCCTTACAGAAGGTTCTCAGTTTCATGAGGTCCCATTAATTAATTGTTACTCTTAGTGCTTGAGCTATCGATATTCTGTTCAGTAAATTGTCTCTTGTGCCAATACATTCAAGGCTATTCCCTTGAACGTATTCTTCAATCAGGGTCAGGGTATGTGGTTTCATATTGAAGTCTTTGATCAACGTGGACTTAAGTTTTGTGTGGGGTGATAAATATGGATCATTTGTCTACTTCTACATGCAAATATGCAGCTTGACCAGCACCTTTTGTTAAAGATGTTTTTTTTTCCAGTGTGTATTTATGACTTCTTTATAAAAAAAAATCTGATGTTCATATATGGATTTGTGTCTGGGTCTTCAATTCACTTTCATTGGTCAAAGTTTCTGCTTTTATGCCAATATCATGCAGTTTTTATTACTATAGTTCAGTAGTAGAGCTTGAAATAAGGGATGGTGAGACCTCCAGCATTTCTTTAGTTGTTTAGGATCATTTTGCTATTTTCGGTTCTTCAATTTAAAGTTGAGCATTGTCCTTTCAAAGTCTGTAAAGAATTGTGCTGGGCACTGAATCTGTAGGTTATTTTTGGTAGGGTTGCCATTTCTACAATGTTAATTCAACTGATCCATGAGCATGGGAGATCTTTTCATCTTCTGATATCCTCTTCAATTTCCTTCATTAATGACTTGAAGTTCTTGTCATACAGGTCTTTCACTTGTTTGGTTAGAGTTACCCCAAGATGTTTTATGATATTTGAGTTCATTGTGAGAGGTATTGTTTCCATGATTTCTATATCGGTCTGTTATTTGTATATATGAGGGGTACTGATATTTGTGAGTTAGTCTTGCATCCATCCACTTTTCTGAAAGTGTTTATCAGCTGAGGGAGTTTCTTGGTAGAATTTTTGGGGTCACTTATATATACTATTATATCATCTGCAAATAATGATACTTTGACTTTTTCCTTTCCAACTTGTAACCCCTTGATCTCAGGTGGCCTGTGGTTGAGAAGGGAGTGTCAACCCAAGTTGGGCACTGGGACACAGCAACAATGGGGTGGGAGAAGGGAGGCATGGCGGGGGGGTGTCTGTGGGATCCATAGAAAGTGTGGGGATGAGGGAGGGGAGGTTGCCACTGGTGTTCTGTGCAGCATTATTCTTGCCTGGTCCCGCAGCCATTCAATCCCAAAGAAACATATAGAGGTCTACGTTAATCATAAACTGGTTGGCCTATTAGCTCAGGCTTCTTATTAACAATTATAACTTATATTAGCCCATAATTCTTGTCTGTGTTAGCCATGTGGCTTGGTACCTTTTTCAGGGAGGTGTTCTCAAGTTGCTTCCTCTGCATCTGGGTGATGAGTGCAGACTTCATCCTTCCTCTTCCCAGAATTCTCCTGTTCTCATTGCCCTGTCTCTACTTCCTGCCTGGTTGCCCCACCTATACTTCCTGCCTGGCTACTGGCCAGTCAGCGTTTTATTAAAATACAAGTGGCAGGGCACAGACCATTATCCCACAGCAGTGCTAAGGATGACCCTGTGGATTGGGTCTGGAGGTACAGGGCTAACCATGACATTTTATCACAGAGAAAGAAACCTTGACTAAGACACATTCATTATGAAAGTATGGCAGGGAGGTGTGATGAACCATGCATGCATGAAATGGCAGAGAAGAGGATATTGTCACAGAGGAAAGAGGAGCTGACGCGGGAGAATGAATTCACCCAGTAGTCTATGGATGGGTGACCAGAATGCAGGAATGGGAATAGGAGATTACACACACACACACACACACACACACACACACACACACACACACACTGGGAGAAGTGAACAAAGGCTCACAGGTGTGTAAGGACTGATAAATCAATGAATAGAAAGCCGATGGTTCTGAGTAGGCTATTTGGAACACCAGTACTTAGAAGACGGGGTATAGCAGCTGAGAAATACAGAGACAATGAAAGAAGATTGTTTCGTTCTTTTAATTTGTTTTGAGACAGAGTCTCAAGAACTCATTAAGGTGCCAAAGGCTGGTCTTGAACTCCTGATCTTCCAGCTTCAGCCTCCTAAATGCTGGGGTTGCAGGTGTACGCAACCATGCCTGGCTTAAATGAGATCTTGACTGCCATGCTAAGTGCTTACATCCAGTCCTGCAGATGAAGGGGAGCTACTAGTAGTCTTTGAGCAGATGAAAGATTGTTTCATGGCCATAAAGCTACATGACTTATAAGTTAGTTCTAAAATGTATTTGTTCCGCACCTTATCCCACCCAGGATGCCTTCCAGGGTATACGCCTACCAAGGCTATTTTATTGCATTGTGTTATAAACGTGTGTGCGTTCATACAAACATGCAGCTCACCCTCTAGTCTGTGAGAAACAGAGATGAGAGGTGATATGCAGGCCATCTCTACAACATATTTTTGCTATGTTTAATACAGAACATGGATGGACACATAGGTTGGTCTATAAATGGGTGAAGGCATCAATGGATAGGTACAATTGGAGAAGTTAAGCAATGAAAATCAGAAAGCCTAGAAACACTGGGTGTCACTGACCGGTGATGACATAAAAGGAATTAAAGGAACTCTTAACTGTTGATTCACTGCAGATGCAAACAAAGCAGGTCCCAGTCCTCTGGGCATGCTTCCTCCTGTGGAATCTCTTCGTCCCCTCCTCCCAGACTGCTAATCCTGGAATCAAGGCAAGGATCACCCAGCGTGCACTAGACTATGGTGAGTCGGATACATTCAGAAGTCAGACCATAAGTGCTCTAGATGTAGCTGTGTTCCAAACCAGCAGTTTGTGAACTGGGTCTGAGATGAAGATCTCTGTGGGGTTACCTAACCCCCTATGAAGATGTACCAGACACCTGGGAAGAAAGTGTTACCCACAAAATAGATACCCTGGTGGAAGGTATATTCACACACACAGCTGTTCTCTCTCTCTCTCTCTCTCTCTCTCTCTCTCTCTCTCTCTCTTTCTCTCTCTCTCTCTCTCCTTCCCACCCCCATCACATATATCAGGGCTCCGGATAAAAATACATTAGAGAGAGTATTGTGACCCGTGCCTTTAATCCTAGCACTCCAGATACAGAGGAAGGATCTCTGTGGCTCTGAGGACAGCCTGGTCTACATAGTAACTTCTAGGCCAACCTGAGATACACAGTGAGACCCTGTCTCACAAAGGGAGGAAATCTACGATCCTCTAAATCATATACAAAATCTATTGTGGGGACAGTCTTGACACATACAGGCACACCATACAAACTCTTATTAATTTAACCTTACCAGTTATACCTCTCCATATTTTTATAGAGCATGATTTTTCTGGGCTCATTATTAATAGCATCAGCTGGGTATATATCAAAGAGGAGAAAGCAATAGTGGTGCCCACAGTGAATTAACATGTATGAAGCACTGAGAACAGGGCCTAGTGAAACGAAATGCCTAGAAAATATTAGTGACCATCCTCTTCCTATGTGTGAAGAGATCCCTTTCTGGCCACTGTCATTCTCATGTCACAGACGAGGAAACGGAATGATGCTGAGGCTGAGTCACACAAGCTAGTGACTGACAGTGTCAGGGCTCAAGTCTAAGCCTAATGTGGCCTTTGGTTGTTACCGTCAATCCCTTCATGCTCTGTCTAGATGACAACAGTATCTGCAGCATTTCGTAGATTACGGTCTGCTCCTCCACTCCAGAGGGGATAGGTCCGCTGAAATGAACTTGAACACGAATTGAGGAAGAAAGGCAAGGTAGCATTCCTTTACTTTAATATTTTTATTACATGTATTATTTGTGTGTGTGTGTGTGTGTGTGTGTGCATGTTGGTACGTGTGCCATAGTGCACATGAGATGGCCAGAGGACAGCTTGTTCACTCCTTCCACCGTGTAGACTCTGGGAATCCAATTCTTATCAACAGGTTTGGCAGAAAGCCTATTTACCTCCTAAGCCATTTAGCCAGTCCTGGAAGTCACCTTTATCAAGACCACATACACACAAGCTAAGAAAAATGTGTACTGGGAAGCTTCCAGACAAAGAAATGAGTGAGTTGTTCCTGGACAAATCAGAAGTAGTGATCAGTCACCTCTTCTGAGTTTGGGGTCCTGCTGAGAATCTAATGTGACTCCTTTCCAACGATAAATGGAACGCTATACCCACACAACCACTCACTGTCTCTTATTAGAATTGTAATGGTTCAGTAGTTCCCTAAGACTCAGGATCGCTTCACGAAACATCTGAGTTCAACGAATCTGGAAAGAAAGAAGAATGGAAATAACTTTGTGAAACAGGCCATAGACTAGGTTCTGGAGCCACATGGCTCAGAATTTGGTCCATAGATCTCCAGGACCCACACTTTCCTAGGCAAAAAATAACCTTGTTCACATCTGAAAGACATGCCTGGGACAACTTGTAGCACAACACCTGCTCTACACGGAAACGCTACAGTACAGTTCACGAGTCTGGCAAGGGAGACTTGAGATTGAAACACACACAACACAGAGAGAGAGAGAGAGAGACAGACAGACAGACAGACAGAGACAGAGTGAGAGACAGAAAGAGAGAGAGCCAAGGATGCTCCAAGAATGCTCACTTTATTGTGTCTAGGGCAGCTTATATAGGGTCTCCTTGACTAATGGCCATGCCCTAACTCTCAGCTGCAAGCCCACCAGAAACCACTCTCCTGCCATTATGAACTCCTGAGGGTCTCGTGCTCAGAGCAGCTGCAAGCACAGGAAAACAAGTTGTTTACTGAGGCAGGCAGGGGGTCACAGGAAATTCAGGGTCTGGGGGTTCACAGTCCCCAACAACTGTAGCACCCTTTGAAGGATATCTTCTATTGTGTCCATCCCAGTCCTGGCCATGTAATGAAAACTTCTCCACCTCTCTGAGGAGCAGAATTTCCGTATGCCAAGCAGAGACAATACCCCCCTTTGTCGGGAGGCTGTTCTCTTACCTCAGCATCAGGTCTTACTCAATGCTGGCGTCTGTAGGGTTAGAGATATTACATCACTGCCATCTTCCTTGTGTAAAGGAACACTTCCTGTTTTCCTCACAGGTGTTCAAGTTGGGATGAAGATAATGGAAGAAATGGCGAAGGAAATTGTCATCCCAGATTTGAAAGGCTCTGAATCTCTTGATTTTCTGAAGATTGACTACGTAAAGTACAACTTTTCAAAGTAAGGGAATATAGTGCATTATCTTATATCACAAGGGCTCAAAACCAGTGGAAAAAACTTTAGCAGCCCTAACTTCTTTATCTTTTTTCTGCTTCGCCATCTGAGTTCTGACTTCTATTCCCCAGTTTGCTTCAAGGCTCAAGACAGCGTCTATGGTTCCAACCATCTGGTGTATATTTCATGTAGCTAGAAGGGGGAAAGACACTGGGGAAAGACTCTTAGAAGCTTGGTTAATTTTCTCATTCTTGAGGTTTTGCTTGAGGCTTTAACATTTAACCACATCCCATCTACACAACAATGAACAGAACTTAGTCACATGTCCAGGGATATTTAGAGAAGAGGAAATGGATATTCAGACAGCAATTGGGATCCAGTAAGATCCCCAAAGGAGGGAGAGGATGTGTTTACCAAACTGGAGATCAATCTTAAAGGGGAGAGAAGAAGATGCTTCCTAAGGAGCTGTTATGTTTCATCATTTTCCCCAATGCTTTCCCAGCTGTCTATTGCTCTAACCCTTTGCAGTAATAATCCCCCTGATTTAATGACAACCCCTTATAAAACCCGCAGGTATTTTTGTTGCAAGGGAGTTGGCACAGGGAACGTTCCTCGCAAATCTCCTCACCTGCAGAAAGCCAGCTGGTCAGCATGTGTTTATTGAGCAGCTGCTTCACTCAGGGCTTTGTTCCAAACACAAGGAATGTTCTAGTGAAAATAAGTCCTCTCCCTTGATAGTCTGTAGGAGAGACGGGCATATATATATATTTTTCCAAAGATAATCATTTACCTACAGTGGTGATGACACAGCAGAAAAGTACAGGGAAAGCTATATAATAAGTGCTGGAGAAGAAGGGGAGAAATGGGCGTTCTCACGTGTTGCTGGCGTGAGTAGATAGATCAATATAATTTTAATCCTGTGCTATCCAAATCATTCATGGGCACTGAGCATTTGAAATGTGACTTGTATAACAGAGAAACTACATTTTTATTTACTTTGTTTTACTTCGTTTTCATTCAAAACGCTGACTCTTAGCTGACTATTGTGCTGCATGCTTATAATTCCTGATCTGCATAAGCCGGGTGCGGTGGTACACGCCTGTACTTCTAGCACTTGGGAGGTGGAGGCAGGAGGATCAGGAGTTCAAGATCAACCTCAGCTGTGTGTCATATTCAAGGGCAAAACTGAAACACAAAAGACCAACAAGGAAATGCAAACAAAAGTTCAGCATTGCTGATTGTCTTGGAGAAGACATATCAATCCACACTGAGAGTGGATTTTTCCCACCTCAGTTAGCCTAGTCTAGAAACTTTCTAAGAGACATGTCCAGAGGTTTGTGATTCTAGATCATATCAAATTGAAAAATCAACATTAACCATCACAGAATGTTAGTCTTTGGCCCGGGACTTCTACTCCCCAGGATCCTCCCTGGGAAAATATAGTCCACAAGTTATGTGTAGTAGGGCGTTCACTGTGGCATTGTTTATATGATGGAAACAGCCTAGAGAAGGACTTTGGTGTATTCTGTAATGGTTATAAAATGGATTAGTGAGGCATAGTGCCATACACCTTTAATCCCGGCACATAGAAGGCTGGAGCAGGTCTACATAGTGAGTTCCAGGATAGCCACGCTACATAGAGAGATCCTGGCTTGGGGGAGAGAAGGGGAGAGTGGGTTAGACTATAGGTGTCAAATGAGCATATTTCTAAAGCACTGATAATTCTGAACCTTTGCTGATTCTCTTTTCACGGTGGGACTCGGTGTGTACGGTAGAGGACAGGTGGGAGACGGTGAATGGGAAGGGAAACAGCGGCTTCCTTCATCAGCTAGTGCGTGTGTGTTCTTCTAGACTTTTCCCAGTCTCAGTCCAGAGCAGTGCCTTCCTCCTGTGCAGAATGAGGTGTGGATTACTCATTTCCATGTCCTCTTCCCAACCTCCCTGTGAGTAGCACTCCTTTTCGAACCATTGATGGAAAGAGGGAAAGCTCCTTGCTCAAGGTTGTACAACTAGTCCAAACTTGGCTCTGGGTCAGATACTCATTGTACAATACACGAGTGGCATGACCCAGTGACTAGGAGTCTGAAGTCAGATTGCAGAGGATTTCAGATCTGGTTCTACCGCTGATGCATGACTTATAGGCTTTTCTTATCTTATTATCTCTGGCTGGAGTTTGCACATACGCCAGAAGCCTACAGGGATACTGGGAGGGCCAAACTGAGTTGTGATGTCGAGTGGTTGCCAAGAGGCTGGGCAGTTTGGAATCACCCAAATCACAATACTTTGTCATTGCACATCTATCTCTATCTTCCTGGATTACAGGCAAGACCACTGCTTTACGGGTTCCTGGGACAACCTGTTCGACCACTCAGGGATTCTTAGAGAAGCTAATTCTTTTCAGCTCCATGTAGGGGCACCTGGCAGCAGTAGGAGGAAGGCATGTTCGTTGTCCCAGTGAGTGGAAGTGGGGGATACAGCTGACATGTGTGTCAAATGCCTGGCAGTGTACTTTGACTGAAAAGCAGCTGCTTTATCAGAATTACTGATGTCATCCCCTTAAAGAAAGCTGAAACTGGTCTAAGAACCAAACAAACCATGATGGGAATATTGTGCCTATTTTTGTTTTTAAAGGAACCCAAAGGGCTGGAGAGACGGCTAAGTGAACAAGAGTACTTGCTACCAAAGCACAAGGGCCTGATTCAAATCTCAAACACCCATGTAAAACGCAGGCTGGGCTTTATAGACCTGTAACCCAAGCTCTGTAGGCACCAGGGACGGGAGGAACATTTGCTGGCCACCAATCTACCTCCAAGTCTCCAGGAAACAAGATGGAGGTAGTAGGATGGAACACCTGAATCCTCTTCTGGCTTCAGTGTGCGCACACACATAGGTATGCATATACCACACACACACACACACACACAGAGGCATGCATATACCACACACACACACATATACAGAGAGGCATGCATATACTGCACACACACATATACAGAGAGGCATGCATATACCGCACACACACACACACCAAAAAGAAAAAAATTGAGAAGCATATCATTTGATTATTTACAAATTTAGTTCTAAACTTGATTGTTTCCTCCCTCAACTGCATCTTGTTAAGACTCACGAGGCTACACCCAGACACCCCGCTAGGGAACTGGGAGACCCCTTCTTCTGTTGGAACTTGCAATCTCAGGGCAACTCCAGCCTCCAAACTTGCTCTCCTTAGGAAGTTCAGAAGTGTTGTTCTTACTTTCCCGCTTCTTCTTTTACAGCATAAAAATCAACGCCTTTTCGATGCCAAATACATCACTGGCCTTTGTGCCTGGGGTGGGAATCAGAGCACTGAGCAACCATGGCACTGCCAACATCAGCGCCAACTGGGAAGTCAGGGCTCCGCTTTTGTGAGTATCCTACGGACATCCACTCTGTTCTGGGGGCAATGCAGACAATGCGCTGCTGTTTTCAGTGTAGGCTTCTTTCTCTCTGTATCCACACCTTGTCAAGAGTGTTACCAGGTGAGAGTTGATGCGAGAAACCCCTGCTTGGAAGGGAGGTGGAGGAAAGGCACCCTCCACCCTCCCATAGAAGCAGAGCAACCAAGCACTCCAGACTTCCTAAGATCTCAGCATGGTGACACATGCCTTTCATTCTAGTACTAGGGAGGCAGAACCAGGAAGATCTCTGTGAGTTTGAGGCATCCTGGTCTACAGAAGACAGCCAGAACTACACAGTGAGACTCTATCTCAAAATCACCCTCCAAAACAAAAATCCTAAGGACGAGAGGCCCAGCTATTTGGAGAGAAATTCCCATATTTTCCACATTTTAGGTCCACTGATCTAAACCAGATGTTTAGTGCATTTTCCCCACCTGCAGGGTCAACTGATGGGAAACAGCTTCCTGTCTCACATGGAGGTTGGAGGATGGTGTTTGAGCCTCGCTCTTCCCCAATCAAAAGGTCTCTGTACCCTCAAACAGAAGAAAAAAATAAAAGGTTGAAGCCAGGTGTGGTGGTTCAACTTCTGTAATTCAAATCCTTTGAGAAGTTGAGGCAAGAAGACTGCCACTAGTTAGAGGATAGCTTG
Source organism: Neodon shergylaensis (assembly GCA_025134845.1). Classification (NCBI taxonomy): domain Eukaryota; kingdom Metazoa; phylum Chordata; class Mammalia; order Rodentia; family Cricetidae; genus Neodon; species Neodon shergylaensis. Next base: position 423,725 of record JABTXL010005037.1, read on the forward strand.
GGCTCCACAGTGAGTTCTTGAACATCTGGGTTACAGAATGAGATCATGTATGAGAGAGCAGAAAAAGACAGTAAGGAAGCAGAGGAAGAAGGAAAGGAAGAAAAAATGAATAGAAAGAAAGGAGCTGGGTTGGAGAGACAGCTCAGTGGTTAAGAGCACTGACTGCTCTCACAGAGGACCTAAGTTCAGTTCCCAGCCCCCACACAGTGGCTCACAACAGCCTGTAACTCCTGTTCCAGAGCCTCAGGTGTCCTCTTCTTAGGCACCTCCATGCACATGGTTGGAATAAATAAATAAAAAGAGAAGGCAGGAAGGAAGAAGGGAAGGAGAGAGAAAGAAAAGTTGAACTCAAGGTATACCAACAAACCAACTTCTACAGACAAGTCATTGATGTGTAATGGTTAGGTCTGTCTTGGTTGGCACCTCAGAATAATACATTTAATCATTCACAGGGCTATGTTACAATCATTTATTATCTATGTATCATTTTCCCAAGCTAATAGATTGTAGATTGTTTCTCCATAAACAACATAGGTTCATATACTTCCTCACTTCCTTGATGATTTATCAGCATGTGTTGGGAATTATTCTGTGGAGGGCCCTTGTGAAGTCTTCAGTGACACATGTTCCACTGCCTCTCGGCCATAGTCTAAGCATCCTTTCCCCGTGTTCACCCATCCCAGATGTTTACCTGGTGTTCTCTCTCAAACTGAATCCTGTACGTAAATGGTGCTCTGCCATTGCTCAGCCACTTTCAGCACCAGAGCACTGTGGATGACCTAAGTATAGCATCCCTTAGCTAGTATAGCATCCCTAATTGTCCATTTCCATGCTTGCCACGTCATTGTTCAGTAAGCGTGCATTTGGCACGAGCAGTGCTCCTGAGTCTGTTGTCGGTCTTAGAGACTCTGATAGGAGCACAGCAAAGTCCCTGTCCCGAAAGAACTTGGAAGACCCATCTCCATGTGTGGCCCAGATTTGGGTAACCTTTCCCTTTGTCTCCGTACAGCCAAGATTCAGGAGCTGCTGATCTGTTTCTCTCTGGAATCTACTTTACTGGCATCATCGTCCTCGCCCGTAATAACGTTGGTCATCCAGTCCTGGAACTCCAAGACTGCTATGTCCAAGTGAGCCATGCCCGAGTCTCATTTTCTGGAGGCCTTAGGTGAGTGACAGCAGCCTGGTGGAGCCTCAGGCTACCACTCAGAGAAGTTCCCCACTGGTGTTTCCTGGCCCCTGATAAGCTCCCTTTTTTCATTTTTCCTAGTGTCCTGTATAACTCCTTTGCTGAGCCCATGGAGAAACCCATTTTGAGGAATTTGAATGAAATGGTGAGTCTTCAGAAGTTGGACAACTAAGGTCAAAGGACATCAGTGGGCCTATCATACTTTAATAATTTTTATCATAAACATTTATTGAGCACTAACTGTATGCTAAGCACCATCCAAGACACTTTATTTCACACTATTCTAAGCAATTTATTAGTTTTCCAAGGCCCAAGCATTATGGCAGGACACACAGATGAATAAAACTATATACCCCCTCTCGAGTTTCCCACCATAGGATGGACAAGCATTTTGTTCTTAATGCAGACCCAGATAAAAAGTAGGAACTATTGAGAACAAAAGAAACAAATATTGGTTAATTTAGAAAACAAAAAACAAAACAAAAAACCCTTAGACTTGTAAAACAATAATGGAACCAGGTCTTGAATTTAATACATGGTTACATGACAATGAGATGGAACTGAAGGGGTTTAGGGAACTGGAAAGTTTCCTGGAAGACATGTTTATCTAAGGAACTGAACCTTGAAATATAGGTAAGATTTGGGAAGGTGAGGAATGGGGAGGGTGATAACAGGTATTCCCAAGAAATACATTAAGAATGCTCTTGGGAACAAGGGGCTGGAGAGATGGCTCAGCAGTTAAGAGCACTGGCTGCTCTTCCAGAAAACTCGGGTTCAATTCCCAGCACCCATATGGCTGTAACTCCTCTTTCACAGGATCTGAATCCCCCATATAGACATGCTTGCAGGCAAAACGCCAATGTAAATAAAATAAATTATTTATTTAAAAAGTAGTGCTCTTGGGAGGTAGAGACAGGAGGATCAGAAGTTCGAGGCCATGTATAGTTTACACAGTAAGTTTGAAGCTAGCCTGGGCCACATGTGATCTTGTCTCAAAAAAAAAAAAAAAGGCAGCAGCAGATGTACCAAATACCGAGTCTGAGCTAAGCAGTCTTCTCTAGACTATTTCAGTTTCTCTCACAACGTGATGAGGTAGATATAATAACCATTCCCACGCTGCAGATGCAGATGATAGAGTGTAAAAGCAGAATACTAATAGTTTCGACTCTGGGGGCCTGGCTGGCTAGCCTCTGCTAAGACCACCATGCTGTGTGAGCATCGACGAGCATGTGCCGACACACCAGTGTTCGTAACTTAATCAGATTAGTTAGGGTCTCTCCGGAGTCTACTTTGCTGGCTTTCGCCCCCTCCAGAAAGGTAGAAACAGGACTGAGGATGTCTCAAGGTAAAGATCTTGCCTCGTATGCATGAAGTCCTGGGTTTGTTCCCTAGCACCACATAAACTGGACAGGGTGAGGCATCCCTATAATGCAGCACCTGGAAGGTGGAGGCAGAAGTATCATAATTTCAAGGTCATCTTAGAGGACATAAAAAAGTCCAAATGTCAACACTGGCTACGTGAGACCCCGTCTCAAGGAGAGGAGAGGGAGAGGGGGCAACAGAGTCCTCAATGGATCCCCAATCTCACGATCTCTCCAATTAGCCCCAGTGAAAGTGAAGCCACTCCAGGCAGGACCTAGCGTTGCTGATGCAATGGGAGGTAGCGGCACCCAGTCAGCAAAGACACGGCCACTCTCGCAGCAGGTTCCTCAGGTGTGACGCCAACACCGTGGACAGAGCGCAGGCCTTGACACGTCCAGAGAGAAGAGCCAGGCTCTTTCAGCGGGCTAGCTGGGTGTGGTTTCAGTTGCTCTGCAGCTCAGCGGGCAGCACTCAGTGACACACTGCCCACACCCGTGGAGGCTGCAGGCCAAGAGCGTCAGCTAACTTAGAGGAGCATTGTCATGGCAACAGGGATAATGTCTTCTCAGCAGAAGGCTCGCTTTTCAACATGGCAACGTGATTTCTCAAAAAATTCTTTTGGTCCAGCTCTGTCCCATGGTCATCAATGAAGTGGAAGCCCTCAATGTCAACATCAGCGCCCTGGAGGGTGAGTCATGGAACTGTCTTCTAGATAGTTCTCCCCAGCTTCAAACCTTACCCAGCCTTTTCTTCTAGGCCATGAAGCACCTATTCGTCACTCTGTTTTTCTTCTACAATTAAAGCCCCGGGACTCCATATGAGCCAAGCCCTATGCATAGCACATGTAGTTCTTGACCATTACCCAGCTTTGTTACAGCAGCAGAAGGAGGGTCTCAGGGATAAGTGGGCAGAGCTAGGAAGAAAAGCCCTCCAGGCTCTAATCCAAGGTTTGGCACTAAATCTGTCTTCTTGGCCAGGTTATCTGTCTAGCCTTCTCTGACCCCTTCAGGGGCTGCCTTCCATATGTAGCAAGCCCACGCGTCAGTATGCGTTCTGTCTCCACCTCTCTGTTTCACACCTTAGCTTCTCCTCCTCTAGCAATCAAGCTGCCTGTACTCCCAATCTGGATTGTCTGGGTCCTTTACTGTGGCTGGGATTGGATACCAGAAGTTGGGTGAATTATAAACAACAGAAGGGTATTTGTCTTGGAAGCTGAAAAGCCCAAGATTAAGGACTTACATCCGGCAGTGGTTTTCACGAGGAGTCACAACGTGGCAGGAGGGCAAGTGGGTTCCCACAAGACAGAGATGAAATCAAGCCAAATGTGTGACAAACGCACTCAAATAGCCATGGACAATTCCAGAGGGCACTGTCCCATGGCCCAGTCACCTATGAAAGCCCCGCCTCCCAACACCAATTATATTGGTAACTAAATTTAAGTGTGAGTTTTAGAGGGTCGTTCAAATCATAGCGTGTATGGAGAACAGTCAGGAACAATAGATCACGTGCTCCAAGGTCCTGAGGTAGGAGTGCGCTGAGTGCAACCGAGGGGCTGAAGACTACGCTAGGACTAGAGGGAGGGCCTGGTGAAGGGAGTGAGAGAACTGAGTTTGCAGGTGGGGGAGGGGTGGCTAGACTTGTCAGGGATCTGGAGCACTGCAAAGCCTATCTCTTTGTCTGAGTCACTCTGGTGTCCCAGATAATAACAGACAGGATGGAAGAGGGAGGTGGCAGCAGAGAGACCATTTAGCGAGTAGAACAATGACCCTTAGGAGCAAGGACTGCAACCAGCCTCGGGTGGAGTGACAGAGAGGGAAGGCATGTCCCTGTATTCCATACATACCTTGTAAGCAGACAGTGGTAATTGCCCGCAGGTCAAATGTGGGTCATGGAGGTATTCAGGAGGGATCTCGGGGTTTCACCCTGAGCCAGCCGAAAACTGTGTGGCCAGATCATCAGATCAACTTCGGGGGGGAGGGGGTTCTTTCTATATTGGATTAGGATTTCCTGGCCATGTGTGTGTCCCCTCCTCCTCTGGACTCTAAGATCCTTGGGGGCAGGAGCTTTGCTCTAACGTCAGGCACAGGGCCTGGTTGCCAGGTCGGTAAATACTGAACTGATGAGAGAATGACAGGAAATGGACAGAGGATGGACGAGTGGGTGCAGATAGAAAGGAACCGAGTGGATCGGAAGGAAGAAGAGAAGGATGGGCCCCATGTGTTGTGTACCTTGGGCTAGTGTCTTCATCTCCAAACCTCACTGCCTTCACTGTTAGGAATCCCCATCCTGATCGCCTCACAGAGGGTGATGGGATCTATGTAGACTGGGCACTATAAGAACATTTTAAAAGCTATTATAGTTAGGGCTGGAGACACGGCACAGCGACTAAGAGTACTGGTTGTTCTTACAGAGGCCTAGGTTTAATTCTCAGAATCTACATCTGGTGGTACATAGCCACCTCTAAGTCCAGTTCTGGGAGTTATGACACCCTCTTCTGCCCTTCGTGGGCACCTGCACACTGTGGTGCACATGCAGACAAGCAAGCGCACATACGTAAAAATAAATTCTAAAAATGTGAAGGCCATGGTGACACAGGACGGCACTGTGTTCTTACTAACTCTTCAAGCTGCTTCTCCTCATCCTGCTTCTAATCCCCATCATTGGCACAAACCAAACAGGATATGAAAGAAGGTATCCTTTCATGATGTTTAGGTGATCCTGGGGTACCTTCCTCTAGAACCTGAAAGAAGTCGTCAGATCACAGAGTACGGAGTAGCCAGCAAAGCAGCGTCTCACACCAAATCAGAGCCCAAGTGCTGCTGATACCACCTCAGACATGGAAATCTTTCCTCCCAGGAACTCTGCTCACTGGCGTACCCAGCTCCCTTTTCCTTTGGCTTTGTTCTGAAAATGTAAACACAAACGTTTCATTCAATTAATAGCACCATGTGTAAGAATTTCATGGCCTCTCTAACTTGGTGAGTGTTTCCTTTCTCATAACATCTCTTTTTAAATAAATTCTCTCTGAGCACTCGGAGAGACAATAAAGGTAAATTATGAATCAGGCCAGTTTGGGCTACAGGGACTCCCAGGCTATCTTGGGCTACAAGAGAAGCAAAACTATTTTAACTACAATAGTGATGCATACTTATTGTCTCTAAAAAATGAAATTCTAACTACATAGAATCTCTAACATTGCAGTTAGAAGCCTCTCAATCTGATATTATGATTTAATATTGATAAGGATATTTGTGTTAATTTCTTTGTTTCATTTTTCCCTTTATTGGAAATAGATACTTCTCTCATATGATATATCCTGATTATGGTTTCTCCTCCTTCTACTCCTCCCAGTTCTTCACCACTTACCCTCCCTTCTGGATCTACTCCCTTTCTGTCTCTAGTTAGTAAAGAACAGACTTCTAAGAGATAACAGTAAAAAATAACAAAACAAAATATAATAAGATGAAGCAAAACCCACCATATTGAAGTTGAACAAGGAAACCCAACATAGGGCAATAGTTCCAAGAGCAGACACAAGAATCAGAGACCCATTTGTTCTCATACTCAGGAGACCCATTAAAATACTAAGCTAGAAGTTATAATATAAATGCAGAGGACCAGTTGCAGACCTTAGGCCCTATGATTGTTGCTTTAGTCTCTGAGCTCATATGGGTCTTGCTTAGTTGATTCAGAGGGCTTTGTTCTCCTGGTGTTTTTCATCCCCTCTGACCCTTACACTCTATGCGCCTTCTCTTCTACAGGGTTCCCTGAGGTCTGAAGAGGGAGGATTTGAAGGAGACCTCCCATTTAGAGCTGTGTGTGTGTGTGTGTGTGTGTGTGTGTGTAATGTCTGGCTGTGGGTCTCTGCATCTAGTCCCATCTCCTGCCAGTGGAAGCCTCTCTGATGATGACTGGACAAGGCATTGATCTATGAGTATAGCAGAATATCATTAGGAGTCATTTTATTGATACTATTTTTTATACCAGTAGTGTTTGGTTTTACCCTAGGTCTCTGAGCTATCTAGTCTCTGGTTCTTGTTTCCTAAGCAAGGTATGGGTTCCAACTCCTTGAGTAGGCCTTATTCAAATCAGACATTGTTTGGCTACTCCCACAATTTCTACCCCACCATTGCCTTATTATATTTTGCAAGCAGGTCAAATTGTAGGTCAAAGGTTTTGTGGCTGGGCTGGTGCTTATGTTTCTCGTTGGGTAGTGTGCAGGGTCCTTTTCCTGCACCATAAACATTAGAATGGAGGGACGAAGGATCCATGTAGGCATCAGCTCAATTTCTCCATGTTCGATGAGTTCTGTGGGTGTTGTCCTTGACAGTGGGGCCAGGATGTCAGTTCTCAGAAAATAATCCATCATTGTCTTGGGAACAGCCTGGGTTGTTTGAGGACCTCTATGGGACCAGTCCCTGTTGCAGGATATTTGATCACACTGTGTGAAGATCTCTGTTTTACTTTACCTGCCTAAGATACCTTCTGACTGATTTAATAAAGAGCGGAATGGTCAATAACTAAATAGGAGAGGGTAGATTGGGCTTCTCCAGGGAGAGAGGGGAAGAATCAGAGAGGCAGAGATTTGCCAGCTAGAAAAAAAGAAAGTAAAATGATGTTCTGTATTGAGATAATGAGCCACATGGCAGAATGTAGATTAATATAGATTAATATAAGTTTTAAGACCTAGTTGGGAACAAGCCAAAGCTAAGGCCAAGCTTTCATAATTAATAAGAAGTCTCCATGCCATTATTTGGGAGCTGGCTGTCCAAAGAAAGACCCGTTACATTGACTACATTTGGCTAATTCCTGTCAACTACTTGCTGGCTCTGCCTCCTGACCCAAGGTTGATTTTGTTAACACAGCCTCAGGTTTCACAGTGCGATCTGCCAGATGTAGTCAGAGATGTAGCAGTGGGGCAGGGAAGAACGCAGCTGGCCTTCAATTGCAGCGCTAGGGATAAACCGGGAGACTGGATTTGTAGAGGAGGGACCAGTGAGGGTCTTGTCTTGGCTTACCTGTTTCTCTGGCCTGCTCAGCACGTGTGTTCATGTGTTCGCAATGTTGAAACCCACGACTGTGTTGGAGGCTGGGATGCGCCAGAGGAAGGAAAACTGGGGGATGGGAAGATCTTTGTGATGATCCCTTGAGGATGGGGTTAGAGAGGAAAGGGGACCACAGCAGGTGTTCTGCTACAGGGTTATGGATGAGACTGGGGAAACTCCATCTGGGGGAACAAAAGGAGAGGTATGCATCTGCCTTCAGCCTAATTGTTTGTTAATTTCTTCTTAAACATAGAAGCCTGAGAGATGATTCAGGGGGTGTAGTTGCCTCCCACCACCCTAACAGCCTGAGTTCAGTTCCTAGGACCCACATGGTAGAAGGAGAGTCAACCCATACAACTTGTCCCTCTGAGCACCACGCACATTTGTATGTGCACACACACACAAAATAAATAAATAGACTGATTAAGTAATGTAAAAATTTTTAAATAGAACCACATGGGCCGGTGAGGTGGCTCAGCGGGAAAAGTGCTAACCACACAAGCCTTACAACCTGAGTTCAATCCTCAAAACCCATGGGGTAGAAGGAGAGAACCAGCCCTAGAAGTTGTTCTCTGACTTCCACACACGCACTGTGATATGTGTGCACCCACAGTCTCTCACAGACACACACACACACACACACAATAATGATGAAGTCTTAAGAATTAAAAAAGAAGGATCGCACATGCATTGTGGTGTGTGAATGTTTTACGGACAGACGGATGAAAAGCGTGTGTGAAAATTTTGCTAATGTTTCTCTAATAGTTGAGGAAAATATTTGCTTTTTTCTTTCTTCCTCTTCCTGAGTTTTCAAATGTATGCATGTTTCTTATGAGAAGGGGAAATTGATGTTTCAAACATTATTCATAGATTGAGCTTTTAATGAACATGAATTTCCTTTTTTCTTTTCTTTCTTGGTCATTTAGTTTTAACCAAGATTGACAACTACACTGTGCTGGATTGCTCCCTGATCAGTCCTCCAGAAATCACGGAGAACCACCTTGACTTGAACTTGAAGGTAACTATCGTTCTAGAGCACCCCTCTGCCTATGGGGAATATTTTAGAGGACAAAAATTATGTGCAGAAGAAAATGTGCAAGTGTGATTGTCAAGCAATTTCATTTCCTATAGTACCTGACTCATGCTTGTACCCTATCAAAAGACTCCCAAACCCTTTCTTGATGGACAAATGACTGTTGTCCTTGTACTTATGTCTGTCTTCTTAGTGAGGAATATCAAGATATTTTACCTCTTCCCTCCTGGAAAACATTTGCGGCTAGGAGCCTGCAAGAAGAATGACCACATTTATTAGGACTGAGCACATCAGGAGGTACTGAGGAGAGGCTCACTGGGTACAGACCTTGCCACATAAGCATGAGGATCTGGGTTCAGTCTCCCAAAGCCCAGGTGGTAAAGGCCAGGCAGAGATAGAACAATCCTTAGGGTTCGCTGGCCAGCCAACTAGATGTATCCTCAAGCTCCAGGTTCAATGAGAGACCCTGACTCAAAAAATAAGGTGGAGAGTGATTAGGGAAGACATCCAACATCAACCTCTGGACTACACATACACACTTGCACGTACATGCACTCACAAGCACGTGCATACACACACACAGAGGTACCCACTCATACATGTGAGCACGGCACACACTCACACATGCATGAGGAATTTAACACATCAATGGGTTGTACAGATTAGCAGATTTTACTGAGGCTGCTGACCACTGAAATAAATATATAGAAATGGTGGTTACTGATCCTGGAAAAGCATCATTTTGCTTATGTTTAGTATTATCCAAATTAATATCACAGTCTTTTTGTTTTGAGACAGGGTTCTCTGTATAGCCCTGACTGTCTTGAAACTCACTGTGTAGACCAGGCTGGCCTCAAACTCACAGAGATCCACCTGCCTCTCCCTCTGCCTCACAAATGCTGGGATTAAAAACATGCACCACTTTGCCCAAAATATTAAAGTTTTTAGAATGAAAATTGGTTTATATTTCTTTCACTCACAGTGTTTCAAATCAGTTAAGTGCTGTTCAAGACAGTACATTTAAATAATGCTTAATACCTAATAAGACCAGGATTGGCCATGTCTCAAAAACTCTTAATTAAGCCATTTGGAGTCTGTGTCTCTCAGTGTACTTCTGTGTCTCCCCAGTTATCCAGCAGTGTATTTTAAAGGTCTAGAGCTGGGCATCTTGAAGGCTAGTCTATGAACTATTCATAGATGTTCCTCACATGACTGCACGTCCCTCCTAAGAGAAGTTCTAGCTCGAGCATCTCCAGGAGCGACATCCCAATAGTGAACAGATACACGTGAATATGTCCAAGACTCTTCAGAGTTCTGGGCTAGGGGGGATGGCTCCACTGTTGAGTACAAACTGCTCTTTCAAAGAACTTGAGTTCTGTTCCCAGCACCCATGCCAAGTGGCTCACAGTTGTCTGTAACAGTTTCAGGAGACCCAATGCCCCTGACCTTTGAGGGCACCTGCACTCACGTGTCCATATTCACACACAAAATAATTTTTTAATCTCAGAGCTCTGAAACATAGCTGCTAGGCAAGGAGTCTAAAGACCTTACGCTCTTGTTCTTATCAAGAAGCTTCTGGGATTTTCTTTATCCAGACTTGAGAGGTCCAAGTTTCTTTGTCCGATACATTTGCATTTTCACCTGGTAACTGGTCTTCGTTTCTGCTTCCCACAGGGTGCGTTCTACCCGGCGGAAAGCCTCGTTGACCCTCCCTTCCTACCAGCCCCCTTCGAGCTCCCACAGAGCGGGGACTCCATGCTATATATTGGCATCTCTGAGTATTTCTTTAAATCTGCATCCTTTGCGCACTATGTATCTGGGGCTCTTGGTATCACGCTGTCCACCAAGGAGGTAAGTAAAGCCTTAAGGTGGGGGCTGGGGCCACCATCTTTAATATTTTTTTAATAAGTATCTCTTTATAAACTTCTCTATCACAGTTTTGATTCCTTGATCTTTTTACACCATCACTCCTAAAAAAGATAATGAATGAAAGTTTATTGTAGCGTTCACCATGGCACTGTCATGTCATGGGCACGGAGCCTGGGCACCAGTTGCTGCTCCGTGGTAACCATGGTAACCTCGGTAAACAACTTGTGCGCATGCGCGCATGTCCCCCCTAGTGCGGGGGAGTCTTTCAATCTGGCCATCCGATCTGGCCAATCATAATTTAAGCACGATCACTCCATTCTGGCCTGAGCCATTGGGTTGATGACATGTCAGGGCTTTGTCTGGCACCGTATATATTCTTCTGCCTCCACGGGGACGGGGTCTTCTTGCCTCTTTCAAACCTCGAGTGTAAGTGCTCCAATAAAGTGTGTTCTGAGAACAATCCTGTTGCGGTCGTCTCTTCTGCTGGCGGGAGCGGCGTGCTGCAGTTTATAGAATGCATGTTGTTCTTATTTTGGAGAGGGGATTATTGGGTTTCCAATTCTTCTGATTTAATCTTCTTCATGATGTCTAGCCACTATTCTAGAATACAAAGATATTTATCTCTCCACCACTCGTCATCCGTGACCTTTGTCAATTCAGCCTACTTCTATGCATTGGTTTCTTTATCTGAGAAAGGGGGCTGAGAGTCCTACACTCTTGGGGTCACAGTAGTCACTAAAGGGTTTAAACACATATGGCTTCTAGAACAACCTCAGTACAGAGTAAGTGCTCTATAACTGTTGCTTCTGGGTTATTTCACCATCACCACCACCATCACCACCACTACCATCATCACCACCACCACCATCATCATCACCACCATCACCAGCACTACCAATAACAACAACAACCACCCAAATACCACCACCACCACCAGGACCACCACCAGCACCACCAGCACCAACACTATCATCACCACCACCACCACTACCACCATCTCCATTCTTGTCCTCATCATACTGGTATTCTATCAGTATAAGGATTTCTCCTACTGGTAATTACAACTGATTTACACCAGCAAGCAGTAGTGGTACAGATATTTATTGATTCTCTCTGCTATGTTACCTCTCTTTTATCACTTACCTCTCTTTTATCACACGAACACCTTCTCTGGTTAGTCAGCAAAAAGCACCCAGTTTATTTATTTTTTAAATGATTCATCTTAGTTCATGTACATTGGTGTTTTGCCTGCATGTATGTCTATGTGATGGTGTCCAGTCACCTGTAACTGGAGTTAGAAACAGTTGTAAGCTGCCACGTGGGTGCTGGGACTTGAACCCGGGTTCTCCAGAAGTGCAGTCAGTGGTCCTAACCACTGAGCCATCTCTCTATTTCTCAAAAGCACTCGTTTTAAATCTTCGCTTTCTGTGCATTATAATTGTACACATTGCTGTCATGGTGAGGACAGCAGCACTAGACTCAAAAGAAATGCTCGCCAGGTAAATTACTTAAGCAGCTCATGCTCTGGAGATCTCTGAAAATGAAAACAATAACTTGAGACTTACTGCTAATGACTGTAGAGTGCTTGCAGAAAGATCGTGCATCTATGAGACAGTGTTCTCCAATGAAGAAGGGATTTCTCTAAAGGCATATGACTTTGGGCAAGTCTCTTGCCTTTTCTGGGCATCAGGTTCCCTAAGGTTGAGCTATAAGATGAAGGTACCTAAACATTTTATGGCTCCACCTCTTTACAGTTCACATTAGAGAGAATTCTACATTTTACCCAAAAAGACAACCCAGAAAAAATGTTGCAGTAAGGGGCTGGAGAGATGGCTCAGTAGTTAAGGACACTGGCTGCCCTTCCGGAGGACCTGATTTCAATTCCCAGAACCCGCATGGTGGCTCATAACCATCTGTAACTATAGTCGCATGGAATCTGATGTCCTCTGCTGGTGTACAAATGTACATGCAGATAAAACATAGATAGATAGATAGATAGATAGATAGATAGATAGATAGATAGATATTGCATAAATGAATAAATCTTTTTAAAAAGTCTTGCAGTGACACAGTGCTTCTTTTCTATCTTAGATTTCCAACTATTTCAATCAAAATACCCAAGGAATTGGCAGTCTGCTCTCCAAGGTGAGTGCTCAAGTTTTGGTGCTCAGTGATGGGTGTATTGTCATTGAAGTCACTTCCAGGAGACTCTTAGATTCTCTACACTCTCTTTTCATCCAAGCATAAGTCAATCCATCTTTATAAGCTTTTTTTTTCTTTTCCTGCTTCTCTTTTCTTCCTTTTCCTCCCCACTCTCCTTCTTCTCTTTCATTTCTTGAAAATGTCTTAATATGTAACATGGGTAAACTTGCAATCCTCCTGCTTCAGATTCCCATGTGCTGGGATTAAAGGTATATACCACCATACTTGGTCATCTTTCCATCCTACAAGATTTTTCTCTTCCTAATCAAATATCCAGAAATATTTCCTAAATAAAGCCCATTAAAGTACAACTAAAAGTATTGTAAATTCATAAAATGATCAATCCATAAAATTCCACCACTCTTAAAATAATTTACTTAAATATAAAAATGATTGACTTGAATGGAATATTTAATCCTTAAATTCATTCATTGATTCAAATGAATCATTCATTCATTCATTTATTCATTTACTTATAGGCAAGGTCTCACCATGTAGTTCAGGCTTGATTGGAACTCTGTATTTAACCCAGGCTAGTCTTTAATTTTTGATCCTCCTGAGTCTTTTTTCCAAGTGCTGGGATTACACATGACTTTAATAAGACAATTTTTAATATCAGCCCTTCATTGCATTCTAGGTATCATACATAAGGGACTTACAGGCTCAAGTTTGCCTTAGAAGAGCAAGCTGCTCAGAGAAAGGCACTCAAAGTGGGCGGATCTTGGCTTAAATTTCAGTCTACAGCTTATTCTGTGAGAACTGTGAGCAAAGGACTTGGCCTGTCCACAATTCAACCTCCATTGTAAAACAGCACTCCTGATGGGTGGTGGCGCATGCCTTCAATCCCAGCACTTGGGAGGCAGAGGCAGGTAGATCTCTGAGTTCAAGGCCAGCCTGGTCTATAGAGTGAGTTCCAGAACAGCCAGGGCTACATAGAGAAAGCCTGTGTTGAAAAACCAAGTAAATGAATAAATAATAAAAAATAAAACAGCACGGCTTATAGAACCTGCCTTGGAGTTTTATGAAGAGTAGATAAGAGATAATAAAGTAACCGTTATTCCCAGTAAAGAGGTGTTTTCTGTTTTAACTGCAAGTTGCAAGATTTAGCATAAACCACTCCAGGCTTGTGCCTTCCCCTCATCAGCTCCTGACTCTCTGTCTCTGTTTCTCTCCCCGAATGGGAAAGATTGCAGAGATCTACGTCCTATCCCAGCCATTCATGCTGCAGATCATGGCTATGGGGCCTCCTGTGATCAACTTACACCCCAGCAATTTCAGCCTGGAATTCCCTGGTTCTGTCATCATGCTCACAGAGCGGCAGAACTCCACCATTGAGCCCATTGTCTCCATGGACTTTGTGAGTCTGGGGATGCAGGAGGGAAGCCTCTGGGTACCAGTCCTGTTCTTGCTGGGAATCACTGGCCAGCAACCTTTAGATGTTTGGAGTGAAGGGTGATTTCTAAATTACGAGTAGATACTGGGGCTGCCGGAAACAGGCCCACCTGCCCATATATGGAAGCGCCCCTATATGGAGATAGAAGAACTCATGACCCTGTGTGTAAAATACCTCACTGACCTCTACTTCCCAGGCTCCCTTCCATTTACATTAGAGAGCTGTAATCAAGTCAATTTTCCCTGACCAATGAAAAGTTAAAAACAGTACAATGAAGCCCAACAAAATTACACACATGAAGGAGAAGAGCGGTTAGGGAAAGCAACATTAAAGAGGGGGCTGACGATATGGCTCAGTGGTAGAATACTTGCCTAGCATGCAACACTGCCAAAAAGTTAATTTAAAAGAAACACTCAAACGAGAAACTTTTACACTCAGCTTCCTTCTCTGCAAGACAGTATTCCCCCCTCCCCAAATTTAGACCAAGCTGACCTTGACCCTCCTCCTTCTTCAATCATCCAAATGCTAGAATATACTCAGGCTGCCCTGCCCAGAGGCAGAGATACATCTTTGCAACATTTCCCGAATAAGGGAAATGCTGGGCTTGGGATGTTTTCACTGTCCTCCTGTCATGGAACTATTATACCTGTAGTCCAGATCAGCCCCTCACTTCAGTAACAAGGGCTTTCTCATCTTCAGATCGCTAGCACCAGTGTTGGCCTGGCTATTTTGGGACAAAAACTGATCTGCTCCTTGTCGCTGAACAGGTAAGTCAAATCAATTGATTTGACTGCTGGAAACCTCGGTAACAAATTAATGAGCCTTCCCCAAAGACAAAGTGGCCATTGAGAAAACAAATGTTTTCCCACTGTGGGACTGTGAGTCAGCGCAGCACTCAAGCCCCTAACAGAACAGATTATTTCAAAGGCTGAACTCAGAAAAAGAAAATTACTTCTGTTTTTCTCTTCCTTCCGATGAGAGCAATGGTAAGATAAAATAGAAACAAGGTCATTGTAAAGATAATTCTGTCAGCACCCATTCCAGTGATGGCTAAAATTTCTCTTGGTGACTCAAAGAGGAGTATATTGAATGGGGTTATGGCAAGAAGAGGAGGCATGGGAATATATGGGTGCATCTTTAGAGATTAAGGGATCAAGTTTCAAATCCTTTCTCATTGGCCTTATGGTCATGGTCAAGTCTTGTCTTACTATTGCTGTGATAAAACAGCATGACCAAAAACAACTCGGGGAAGAAAGGGTTTGTTTGGCTTACATATCCTAAATTACAATCCGTTGAGGGAAGTCAAGGCAGATATTCAAACTGGGCAGTAACCCAGTGTCTTAGTCGAATCTGGGTAGAAATCACTACATTGTTTAGAGCCACTGCTAAAGAGAAAGGCAGCTCTTTTAGTTCAGGAACCATGAGGAAGGGTAGAGGTGGTGTCTCGATGGGAAAACTCCTTACTGAATACACGTGAAGACCTGAGTTTGAATCTCTGACATCCTGGTGGGCATGGTGGTGCACAATTTAACCTCAGTGCTGAAGGGCATACACAGGCAGATCCTGGGGACTTGGTGGCCATCCAGACTAGCCAAAACAATGAGTTCCAAGGTCAGTGGGAGAGCTTGTCTCAGATAGATAGAGAGCTAGCTAGCTATCTAGATAGAGAGAGAGAGAGAGAGAGAGAGAGAGAGAGAGAGAGAGAGATGATAAATAAGTAAAATATTGAGGAAGACATCTGGGATGGACTTCAGGCCTTTACTGGTGCACACACAGATAAGCACAACACACACACACATACATACAAGGCTTTAAAAAATATATGAAAAATGTCAGGGTAGAAACTGAAGGAGTCTGAAGGTGGTTCCTGCAGAAGATGCTGTATTAAATTCAGACATTGAGCCGATTTGGGGCAAGGTTTGTGGGTCAGGTCTCACTTGGCCAAAGAGCCAGAGAACAGCTTATCAAGGCTGCCTGGGCTGGGCTGAGAGGCAGTCTTATCCTCAGCAGTGGGAGCAGCAGCCCTGCCTCCCAACATCACTGCCCCTCCTCCCTCTAGGACTCAGCCTGCGGCCTTTCAGGCCAAGCCGGTTTGGTTTTTGGCCTTGTCACAGAGAGTCATCACAAGGGAAGGGCACCATTGGGGAATCCAGGAGACAGACATCAAAGGAGAAGAGCCAGGCAATAGTGTCTCCAGATAAACTCCCAGCATGCCATGGCCTTCTCACCCACTCTGACTGAACTGCTTAGCCTTGGCTGTGCAGATAAGAAATGCAGAAATCACAGGCAAACCCAAGGGTGTGTCATTATGAGCAGGCCTAGCTGGGTTGAGGTGCCAGCACTGCCGTTTATCGGCCTCCCAGGGGTATCCAACAAACATGGCCTAATAAGTTACAATAAGATAAGGTGCAAACCCTCATATCAAGGCTGGGTGAGGCAACACAGTAGGAGGAAAAGGGCCACAAGGGGGCGCTCACACCCGACACTCCCTAGATGACCAGGAACCAGAGGCAGGACAGCACAGAGACTCAGGAGAGAACCAAATATAACTTCAGTGAGCACAAGGAGGAGACTTGAGGGTCACAGAGCTTAGATAACTTACTCTCAAGGTCACAGAGCTGTCCAAAGGCCATAGCACAACCTGAACCTATTTTCAAAGCCATGGGTGTTTACCTACAGTGTTACCTTACCTTTGGCACAGGGATGAACTAAGACGTAGAAAATGGCACCTAGACCTGGAACTTAGGAAATAAATGTGGTGCATGCCTTTAATCCCAGCACACAGGAGGGAGAGACAGGCAGATCTCTGTCAGTTCGAGGCCAGCTGGTCTACAGAGTGAACTCTGGGACAGGCTCCAAAGTTACACAGAAAAACCCTGTCTCAAAAAAAAAAAAAAAAAAAAAAAAAGCTGAAAAGCTGTCCACTGTTCTGTCATGGAGCCTCCTCAGCTAAATAGAGTTGAGTTTGGCGACATCTCTAGCACATAGTAGGTGTTTTATAGATCCATAGACCATGTTAAATGATACTCTCTCTTTCTTGGTCTTCATTCAGAAAACTTAATTCTAACCCTCAATCTACAAAACTCAAGGCAGTCAGGGCCAGGGGAAATAGCTCAGTCAATGACGTGCTTGCTGCACAAACAGGAGTATCTGAGTCTGGATCCCCAAAACTAACATAAAAAGCTAGTGGGGTGCTGAGACAGATGTCTGTAACCCCAGGGCAGAGGAGGCAGACCGGAGGATCCCTGGAGCTCCATGGTCAGACAGGGAGCTCAGGGGTTAGTGAGAGACCCTGCCTCGAAACATAAAGTAGAGAGTGATTGAGAGTGACCTCTGACCCTCACACATAAGGACACATGCACAAATACATACACACCTGCACACACATATGGGAATGTGTACACACATACCCATAACACCTTGAGGTAATCAAACATACATTATTGTTTCTCTACCCATTAATACACACACACACACACGTACATACACACGCATGCACACACACCACAACCCCTCCCAAGCAATGTAGTCAGAAAATACATATGCAGCCAATTACTAACTCGCCTCCTCGCAGGTGGGGCGAGTAAATATTTCCCAACATGCGCCGTCAGGAACACATATCCAGAGAGAATGCATCTGTGGTTTTCATCATGAGGGTGCTTTTGGATTGTTGGCAAAGGAAGAAACTCTAAACAGATCCTTCTCGGGAAAATTTACAGGCTGCCGGAGGAACTCCCGTGAAAACACTGGGGAATCCTTACCCACTAAATGAGTAGTTCTTCCACGAAACCTTTAACTAAAGATCAAACCCACAGCCTGCTGGGTGATTTGTGTTGTTCTGTTTTGGTTTGGTTTAGTTTACTTTTAGGTTCAAGGGCAATTCTATTAGAGTTTAAAAGGAAGACCCTTGAGCAGACAACCTGTAAATCCCAACAGTTACCCACAGGAGGGAAAGGAAAAACCATACTGTTTGATCTCTGCTAGGAGGTCAGCCCTGGAGAAGCAGAAGCAGGCAAAAAAAGGGGAAGAAGGGCTCAGACAAAGAGAGGTCCAAAGTGTGAGGGAAAGCACCATACTCTGGCTTTGAAAGCTCTTCAACTGCTGGTCCTGGCTTTCAAACCCCCTACCCTAGCTGCTCCTTCCCCCCTTCCCCACTTTCCTAAAACTTTCTTTAGAATGTCTTCAACCTCAAAAGGACCCCCGACCCTCCGGATTCCAGTTAGCACTTCCTACCCATCCCCTCTGTCTGCCCCTCTGTCTCTCTACATCCAGTAAGGATTTCTTGAGCACGTATTTGTGCCTTGTACTGCTCTTGGTCCAGAGAACAGAGAGAAGGACAATGGTCCCTGCCTGACTTGGGCGAGGAAAGGAGGAACAGGCAATTAGTGGATATGAAGGGTCACTCTTGAGGTGCCTATGGAATGCTTTCCTCAAAGGACAACTTGCTTTGCCCCATGACTGTCGTCCCCCACTCCATGCTCTCTCACACACAATTACCCTTGTAAACCCACAAAAGAACACCGGCGTCTGCACTACTTTGCATCCTCCTCTACAATTTTAAATTAAATTCTTCACATGGCCAACGCATGGCTGAGCATTGGATGAGCCCCTGAGAAACTCTTGGCTCTCAGTTGTCTCACCACACTGCAGCCATCATCTTTCATCTTCAAAACCTTCCGTGGATTCTTTGCTTCCAGACTCAAGATCAAATTCCACATGGTGGGGTCGCCGCGTCTGCCTCTCTAGCACCATTTTGCTGTGTCCTCACTGTGGCTCTGTCCCCTCAAGGGGCCACTGCCAGGTCCCCTTCCTCCTTCTGCTTTTCATTTTAAATGTTATCCATCCTCCCTGTTTCAACTCAAGGAGACTTTCCCTGGGAGACTTCATGCATCTACCAAGTCAGGTAAAGTGCCTCTGTCACAAGACTCGATGACTCGTTTCTTCCCTTCAGAGCATTTACCTCAATTTGAAATTAAACTTTAATTGTCAGGATTCTTTGATAACACCCCCACCTCCCACCAGGCTGTGAACTCCCTGAGAACTCTGAGTCTGATTTTGCCCACAGTCATCTCCAGCACCTGCCCCTTAACTGACATGGGTTAGGTGCTCATGAAACATCTTCTGCATGGACCAATAAAGTCATGCTTAGTGCTGGGATGTACTGAGATATGTACTCAATGCCGAGATACAGTCATTAAGACTGGATCTCAGTCCTTGAGAAGTTCATGGTTACAAACTGAAACAGAAAAAGACATAAGGCATTGGGTTGTAGGGCTGATTGTCCTTGTCTCTCTTGGCACGCATGGGCTTGGAGGGGTGATCTTTTTACGACCTTGCACTTGACTTTCCCTCTTGGCTTTTGCTGTATCAATTTCACCATATTGACCCAGGTCACGTATGACCTTTCATCATGCTTAAGAGTTTGCAGTTTTACTCTGGCTTTCAATCTAGGAAATAAACTTTCTCTAAAACTTTTTGAATGGGCTGTATTCTCCATGTACCTGCAGGATGATAGAACTCAGTGCCACAGGCACTTTTGGTTTTACTTCCTTCCCAACAGCTCTGTGGCCCTGCAGTAAGAGTTTGTTCTTAGTAGTTGCACTTTAACTATCAGATGAGGGAGTCAAACAGAAGATAATTCAAAAGCCAACGTCAGGCTCACCTCATGGTCCGAGCTGGGATTGTCGTTTTCAGAACCGGGCCAGTGGTTTTGTCTCACCAGTGTCTCTGCAGCCAGAGACAAGAATCCACTCGTAAAGGAGGCTGCGGGCATGCAAGAGATCTCATTACAAGACGGTTGTGAGTGACCATGTGTGGTTGCTCGGGCCTTTGGAAGAGTAGCCAGTGCTCTTCTGAGCCTTCTCTCCAGCACATAAATTTAGCCTTCTTTTAAAAATTGTTTTTTAGATTTATTTAATGTATATGAGTGTGTTGCCTGAATATCTACGCACCATGTGCCTGATGCCTAGGGAGGTCAGAAGGGGTCATTGAATGCATAGAACTACAGTTACAGATGGTTGTGTCTCTATGTGGGGAGATGGGGAACTGAACTGGTCCTCTGCAAGAGAAAAAATCTTAACTCTTAACTGCTGAACCATCTCTCTGCCCCTATAAATCTACCTCCCTTTAACCTCTTCCTGTTTCCTTTCAGGTTCCGCCTCTCTTTGCCAGAGAACAGACATAGAGATGTGAAGGTAGGGAATGCAAGCTCAGGGTACCCTGGAAAGGGCACGAGAAACAGAATTCTGTTGGGTTGTAACCTTTTCTGTGTCTCTGAGTCCTGGATTTCTCCACAGTTTTAGCTTTGGATTTTTTTCTTGTTCATGTGTTTGGTTGATTTTGCGGCACGGGGGACTGAACCTGGGGCTTTCGTGGTATTCATTTATGAAACCCATTAGCTTAGCAATATACTTTTACTCATATTGCAAGGCTTTGAAAAGAATTGGAAAGACTGTGTGAGATGCTAGAAAAATGGGCATTCTCATGGGGCTGTTTGGTTCCTAGATGAAACGATCCTCTAGAGTGAAATTTAAGTGGTATTCGGGCCACATCCAGCTTGGGAGTAGGCATGTTATCTTAGCTCTTTTTCTGTTGCTGTCATAAACACCATGTCCAAAAGCAATTTATAAAAGAAAGGTTTGTAGCCAGGCCATGCTGGCACATGCCTTTAACCCCAGCACTTGGGAGACAGAGAGAGGTGGATCTCTGTGAGTTCAAGGCCAGCTTGGTCTACAAGAACTAGTTTCAGGACAGACTCCAAAGCTACAGAGAAACCCTGTCTCAAAAAAACAAAAAACAAAAAACAAAAAGAAAAAGAAAAAGAAAAGAAAAGAAAAAAGAAAAAAGAAAAAGAAAGGTTTATTTTGGTTTGTGGTTCTGGAGGGGGAGTCCATAACAACAGGTAGCAGGCACATGAAGTGGGTCTATATCCACACACACACAGCAAGTAGAGTGGATAAACAAGAAGTCGGGTGACGCTACAGATGCTCAAGACCCACCCTCAGTGACATACATCCTCCAGCAAGGGAAAGGGTTAAAGGGTTCCATAACCTCCGAACGGCACCGCCAACTGGGGACCAAGTGTTCATATACATGAGCCTGTGGGAGACGTTTCTCATTTAAATCCCTACACTCCCCAACAAGTATGGAATGTCCATACTCCTAGACGTCAAGAAGGTCAGCCAAGTCCATGACTTCCTTTGCTCACAAACGGTCCTATCATAGAACGTGGAAGCACGTTGTCAAACTTCCTGGGTAGAGCTCTGCCCAGCGCATGTTCGGCTGTACGTGACCGGACATGAACTTTCATTCTTAACGTTAGTCTTTCATGTACAACTTCTTACCGAGCCTCGCAATGCTCAAAACAAAGGCTCCTCATTGTGGCATTAACATTCTGTGTAGTGATTGTCCTCTAGGGTCCACTTAGTCTTTTAGGGACCTCTGCTATTGTGGCCTGGAATAGGGAGGAGAGCAATACAGGAATAGATGTTAGAGATGTTTCTGAGCTTCCCAAAGCACGCCAGCCAGCCCCCAGACAAACAAGCAAATCCATCCCAAAATATCAATAACACTACTATTTGGAACCCAGGTTTAGAATGTGTGAGAATAAATATATGCTTTTGCAACCAGTTGAGGGTAGAAATAGTGAACAAATATACATTGCATGCACTGAAAATAATATAGAAGAAAAGAACCGGCCATTGGAGCAGGGATGGAGGTAGGGATCACTCAGGGCTATTGAGAGAATCTGCTGAAGCCCAATTCACTCAACACATCTACAGCATGATAGGTGGCAGATAGAAAGGAAATAGTGGCCATTCTTCCTGCACTTAAGATAACTGATTTGTCTGTGTCGATGAAGAATACACATAATGGTTTCATACCTTAACTCTGAGGCCAGGCTGTAAGAGTGAAGTCCCACCTACTGGCTGTGTGTTCTTAGACAGGTCACTTAGCCTCTCATGAGGTAGTGCATGGGAGATAGTAGGGACTTACTATCGTGGCCACATCCAACCAAAAGGTGGCAGTAAGACAGGACCAGATCTGGGAATGTTAGTCAGGTCAGCGAATTTAGCTGAGGCCCAAACAGATGTTTCATTTCAGGGAGAATTCTGAAATTAAGAGTCAGGAGCTAGCTTGCACCTGCAGGGGGAAAGTCTAGTCATAACTTTCTATCTAGCTGAGTTCTGGGGACCTGCACACCCAAACCAGGCTTGATGCTCTCAGGGAGCCTTGATTTGGCAACTGATAAAGTCTCCTTTTTCATTTTAGGTCGTGAGGTTTGAGAATAT
Organism: Neodon shergylaensis; assembly: GCA_025134845.1. Classification (NCBI taxonomy): domain Eukaryota; kingdom Metazoa; phylum Chordata; class Mammalia; order Rodentia; family Cricetidae; genus Neodon; species Neodon shergylaensis. The sequence goes on from JABTXL010005037.1 coordinate 446,106, forward strand.
CCTCTCTTCCATTCTTCACTTTGGAGTCCTCCCTCTGGCTAATAGTAAGGAATCCTTTAAATCATGATGGGATTGGCCACACTCTCGGTTGTGTGTGGAACTTTTCTACCCTGATGCCTGGATGTCTAGAGTGTTTTTGTGGATTTGGCTCAGAGCCAGAAGTTTGCAGTGTTCAGGATAAGAGCTGAAGCAACCAGTTAGCAGGATTATGATCGCTAACAACACTGTTTATACATTCAGCAAGCAAGGCTAACTTGGCTTGAGTTAGAGAAATAGAACTCTGTCCTTAGACAGTTATGTCTCCTTCAGGTTAACTAGAAACGATATTAGGCTTTGTAGGACTACTGTCTGGGAAGATACACTTTAATGAATGACAATCCTGGTTCTCTCCCTCATCCAGAATGACTTACAAGCCAAAGCATCTGGAGTTTTTATATTAGACCTAAAATGTTCCCAAGTCCATGAATTAGAAATTTTCAAAATAGGGGACTGGATTGATAGTTGGCAATGAACTTGAAAGCACAAAGACTTGAATTCAATCCTCCAGGAAGCCCCCTTCCCCCCCTTTTTTTTTAAATGCTGGGCACAATGGTACATGCTTATAATCTCAGTGCTGATGGAGGCAGAGACAGGTGGATCTCTTGGATTCACTGGCCAGCTTAGCCTACTTGGGAGTTTCACGTCAATGAGAGACCATCTCAAAAGCAACAAAAAACCAAGGTAGTGGATGGAAGTGAGGAATGACACTGTGGTTATCCTCTGTCCTCCACACAGGTGCACACACACACACACACAATATACCCCACTATTATAAATATATATATATACATGTATATATATATGTGTGTGTGTGTGTAAATACGTGTGTACACATATACATATATACACACTATCTTTTATGACTATGTAGAAAATGAAAAGCATAGTCAGGCATGGTTAGTGCTTAAATGGGAGGAAATGGACAGTGTTTAGTTTACTTTGGTTTGGTATCCAAATACACATAATTACAGGTATTTTTCATTGAATATAAATTAATTACTAATTCATCCAGCAAAATGCTAGGGACATATTACTGTGAATTAAAACAAGACCAGGAACAATGATAAGATAAACTATTAAAAAGCTTCTAGTTCCACCTCTTTCTAAAATGCCAGCCAAAAAAAAAAAAAATCAGTTCCCACGCCTGATTACCTTACACCTTTTTTCTACATTCCAGCAAAACTGCAGCAAGGGTTTCCTCTCCCCAACCCCTACAACATCTCATTCGTCAATTCAGACATTAAAGTTCTGGAGGTAAGGTTCCTAATCTCCTCCTCACTATTGATTTTCACAGTAGAACAAGCTTCCTATTTTGTTCGTTACTTATTTTTTTAAAAATACATTTACTTTATTTCATGTGGATATGTGTGTTCATGAGTGTGTGTATGTATGCCAAGTTCCTGCTGGTACCACATCAGATCCCCTGGAACTAGGGTAACAGTCAATCATGACTCAAACACTGTAGCTATTAGAAACCTAGCCCAGGTCCTCTGTAAGAACAAGGTGTTCTCTTATCCACACAGCCGTCTCTCCATCATTACGTTTTATTTTGCTTTGCTTAGACTTTTACCAGCCCGAGGAGTTTTATAAACAGAACATCCAGTTATTAAAGCTATAATTAACAATGAAAAATTTAAAAGTCAGACCAAGTCTGATTTCACTTTGAAGTCACATTTAAATCACTCCATAGTATAAGAAAAATACTTTTAATCTCTGTGAATTCGAGACCAGCCTGGTCTACAGAGCTAGTTCCAGGACAGGCTCCAAAACCACAGAGAAACCCTGTCTCGAAAAAAAACAAAAAAAAAATACTTTTAAAAGTATTTTATTTCACCAGACAAGCTGTAAGGCTGACATCATTAATCCCATTTATCTAAGAAAGTAGACCCAAAGAAGTTTAGTGTCTTGGGTAGAAAGGAAAACGCTGCTATGTTAGTTAGAAGTTAGCATCTCTCTTTGCTGTGACTTAATGTCTGACAGGATACAATGTAAGAAAGGGTTTATTTTGGCTTACAGCTCAAAGGGATACAGTCTACCACAGCAGGGAAAGGTGTGGCAAATGTTAGGGTCTGAGAGAAGCCTCCAAGGAAAGACCAATAGCCACATATGCAAGAGCACTTTATTAATCCCAACATTGGGGTGGCACATGGCGACCCCCCAAAAAGGTCACAAGCTCCTTTTAAGTGGAGTTAGGGGAATTCCAGGGAGGAGGGATTAGTCTGGGGGCTGATTGATGGGACCTTCCAGCAACAGGATAGGGAAAGCTAACTTTAGTTATCAGGAGACTAGGTGGCAGAAGGTGGGGGGAGCCCTGCTGAGACAGCAAAGGGGCTTTGGGGGCCTGCTGAGCCAGAAGAAGGGGCCCTGGGATGTCTGCTGAGTTAGCAGAAGGCTGTGGGGCGCCTGCTGATTGGTTGCTCCTAAGCTGTGGTTTTCCTGAGGACTGTCTGTTTAGCTCTGTCCCATGCTAGTGAACCAGTTAGTCTCTGTGGGGCTACTAGTAGAGTCTGATCTGCCCCGCCCCCCCCCCCAGCCCTCTCAGCAGCAGTTAGAAGGGATACAGTCCATGACAGCAGGGAAAGATGGGGCAACAGAAACAGAGAGACCTGGTAGGATACACTGTCCAGGAAATCCCCTAAGCTGTAAAACCTCAAGACACTTCCTTCAGCAAGAGCTCACCTCCTAGGTTCAACAACCTTTCAAAGCGGTGTCACTGGCTGGTTTCTAAATATATGAGGCTGAAGGATTAAAACCATCACAACAAAGAATCCTGTGGATCTTAGGATTTCAGCCATTTTCAGAACTGGGCCCTAGTGAAGCTGTTTCCTGGGAGATGGTTACTAAGTAACTTCACAAAAGTGCCGCCCCTTCTTTTCTACTGTAGTTGTATTTTGGAAAGTAGAAACAGGTTTCGGAAAGCATCTCCCACTTGGCCACTACTCCACGCTCACTCTTCCCACCAGCTTTCCTCTTTTCCACTCCCTAAATCACATCTAACAACAGTGATCCAGAATAGCCTCTTCACATCAGGAGCCTTCACGTAGGGTACAGGGCAGGGAAAGGCTTGATGACTTAGGGCCCACCAAAGAAATTTTCCTCCCCAGGAAAACCCAAATACGCCTTTGGTTTATTATTGTCTTCATTCTGCATACTTTTCAGGGTTTCCTTCTGATTTCTACTGACCTGGCGCATGAAACAGTTTCTAAACAACAGCCAAATCTCCACACCTGGGGAGGTCTGAACCTGCTAAACCGACCGTGGAGAGAACAGCCAACCCACTGATTGGCGGTTCACAATTCAACCCAGGAAGTAAACAACATTCCGTCCCATGGGATAACTGTAAACCTGGAAGATGAAGGCCCTGCACCCCGGGTATTAAAGCCCTTGTGAAACAGTTTCTCTCTGGAGTCCTAAGAGACCTAGAATAAGGCTGACCGAGTTAAAGGGCTGAACAGGGAGGGACAAGGCAGTAGGAGGGGGATATATGTATGTCAGCATATGTAGCATGTTGTGTGCCTGTGTTTATAACCTGTGGATAAGAGTGAGGTTTGTAGATCTGAACAGGTGGCTAAGGAACTTGTCTGTATGTGCACTGGTAGGTGTGTGTGTGTGTGTGTGTGTGTGTGTGTCTAAATCATGTCTGCTCTTTAGAGACTGCCTTCTTTAGTTGGATTGTATGTTTTATGTTTACTATGACTGTCCTGTGCTTAATTAAAATTGTTTTCTATCAATGTCAGTCTCTGTGTGTGAAAACTCCCGTTTTGAATTTATTTTATTAAAATATGACAGAAAATGGCAAAGACTGATGTTCCACAAATATCAATATTAAAAGGAGTTGCTAGCCTCTTAAATCTTCCTGTGGTCATCCTGTGTTGTTTGTTTAAGTCTGGGGCGTCCTCTCAGGGATGGAAGAAAAGGGGCAGACAGCCTACGAAACCAAGACACTTCACAGCTGACGTCAGTGTTATTCATCGTCTGGGTGAGATGGAACAGGAGAATAGGATGGGACAGCCAGGATGGCTAAGTGAAAATGCACAGAAACAACACCCTCTGTTTGTACGCTGCTTGGGTTCTTGGGTAATGGAAGAGTACTGTTAAGTGCTTAAAGCCTTGGCCTGGTGACTCCTCCAGCTTCATTCCTGTGATCTTCACAACCTCTCTGTGTAGAATTGTTGGGACCATTTGGAGTCCTGGCCTCCAGCTGCTCTTCCCTGCTAGAGATCTTTACTTTCCTTCTGATTTGAGTTGCTAAAGGCTGTGTCAAAGTTGTTTACCAGCTCTGCTTCACGAGCGTGTTGCCTTGGCCTTGAGGATCAGAGGATAAGGTTTTCACCTGCTGGCCAACCTGACTGTGTTGGGTAGATAAGCCTCCACAGTGCTATTGAATAAAGGGCTGCTTACCAGTGACTAGAGGTCCATGGCTCTGTCTCTCTGTCTGTCTGTCATTGTGTGTTTCAACCTCCAGCCCCTTGCCCAAAGCTCGGGAACTGTATGGTAGCACATAGAGCACAGACAAGCGTGGTGTGTGGCAATTATGATCCCATTACATCGATAAGAAAACAGAGGTTAACAGGAATTTATCACACAAAGGTTGGTAATGGCATAGGTGGAAACCGAGCCTTCCTGATAGCTACTGTGCTTTTTCTTCACAGGAAATAGGACTAGAAACAAATCAATCAAACACTGTGTTTAAAGGTACATCACAGAGGGCTTACTCCAAAGTTAGCCACTGGGCGGTGGTGGCACACACCTTTAATCCCAGCACTTGGGAGGCAGAGGCAGAGGCAGGTGGATCCTGGCCTACAAGAGTTAGTTCCAGGACAGGCTCCAAAGCTACAGAGAAACCCTGTCTCGAAAAACCAAAATAAATAAATAAGTAAATAAACAAATAAATGAAAGAATGAATGAAAAAGAAAAAGTTAGTCTAAGAAACCCCAATGGTTCACAGCAACTCTAATATATTCACCTTTGCAGGGCATTGCTGGCTATACCAGATGCGTTTATAAGCGTTTGCAGAAATAAAAGATACGTTGTACTCATATGCTTCTTCGGAATGCTCTTTTTGTAACGGAAAATGTTTGTTGTACGTCCACAGTTCCATTCTGAAACATTACAATGGTCAGATGTACTGTTCATTAGTATTTTATCTTGCTCAGCTACTTCACTAACGGGGCTGTGAACTTCAAGCTATATATTCTCCGGAGCAGTTGACTTGATTCAGATTCAAGGGTTTTCGGGAGCGGCTTAAAAACATTTCCAAGCACAGCCTTTTATCCACGGCAGCAATAGGCAAGTGGATTTCACGGAGTTCGAGGCCAGCATGTTCCAGCGAATCAGCGCGGGTTCCAGACTCACTAATAGCTAAATGGTGAGACCTAACCTTTAAAATAAACGTCCACTAGAACGGTAGTTTAACCAGATCTTTGGTTTAGCTTTCCTTCGCGGAAGGCATCATATCCAGACAACGGCGACTTGCGCGAGGAAATTTGAGCCTCGGCGCTTGCCTTCCTCCCTCATGCAGCGGCGTCGGTCGCGCCTGCGCCCTGAGTCCCCAGAGGCGCCTACGCGGAGCCGGTGGACTGCGCGGCGGTTTCTCTTCGAGTCGGGAGCTGCAGCCACCTTCGCCGCCACCATGAGTCGCAGCTACAACGATGAGCTGCAGTTCTTGGACAAGATCAATAAAAACTGCTGGAGGATCAAGAAGGGCTTTGTGCCCAACATGCAGGTGAGGCGGGGTGGGGGTAGCGGCCGTCGGGGCTGCGGGGCCGGGGTAGCGGCCTTCGGGGCTGCGGGGCGAGGGTAGCGGCCTTCGGGGCTGCGGGCAGCGCTTCCGCCGCTAACCGGCCTCCTCCGCGCCGGCCGGGCCGATCCCCCCACAGGGTCCGGGTCTGCTCCCCAGCGAGGACAGACACAGCGGGGCGGTTCACCCGTGTTTTCCCCACGCATGTATTGTTCCCGGTCTTCGAGATGCCCGAGACCCCTAGGACCCGTCCGTACCCATCCAGGAAGACTGCCCTGACTTCGTGTCCAGTCTGCTTCTTTTTCTCTGCCTGGTTGATGTGGGAGCAGGAGACCAGGGGCTAAAACCAGGCCGTTTGTGCTCATGGCTTCCGTTAAAGTCGAGGAAGAAAACACTTTGGAGGTTTTGGCACGTGTGTTAAGTGACTCGGTCCCTTAAGTGCCAGGGGAATGCAATAAAGGTTTGCAGTCCTCGGTCTTAGTAAAGAAGTTTCTGATAGGCCTTGCATGGTAGGTAGCTCAGGCCTGTATTCTCATTCAGCACTGAAGGCGGAGGGCGGAAGACCCTATTAGCGGATACTACTGGGCTAGAGGACGGTCTAGGATACCTACATGACCAGCCAAAGCAACCTATTTAAGACTCTGAAAAATCACAAAATTTCCTTTTAGCCGTTCCTTTCATTTGACACGAAACAAAATGTCTTTGAGCCCCCATTACTTTGCAAGCTGCTAGGAAGTAAAAGACCACAGCAATAAAACAATGGTATTTTCCCTTTATTTTGTGGAAAGAGGGGGAGTTGGTTAGTAGATTTACCTGCTAGTTTTTTATTTGACACATGAAAATTATACATTATTTAGGACACCATGTGTTTTTTAAAAAACTGTATAAGTTGCAAAATAGCAAAATCATAATAGACATACCTCAGAAAGTCATGAGCACTGAAATAGTTTAAATGTGCTTATCTTAAATATTCATAGCCAGAGGTGGTGTAGATTTTTAGTTTTTTCTGATTTGGAGATAGTTGCTGAGATTTCACTGGCTGAATATTTGTGATTTGAATCCAGATCTGAAATGCTCTAAAATCTTCTAGGTTCTTATGAGACGTAACCGGGGAGTTTGATGCAGAATAAAGCGGTGTAAATGGGACACGTAGCGCATACATTCTGCCCACCGCGTCTGTCCGTGATGAACTTGGGTTTAGACGATGTTTGCCTTTCTCTTGTATCAGGTTGAAGGAGTGTTTTACGTGAATGACGCTCTGGAAAAACTGATGTTTGAGGAATTAAGGAATGCCTGTCGAGGCGGGGGTGAGTACACTTTAGGCTCCTGTATGGGACGGTAAAGCCTCCCCTGTACCCTGAGTAAAGAACTCAGCCAGAGTAAAACACTTTCAAGGAAAGCACCTGTTTGTGATCGCCTGTTTAGCACGCTGCTGGTTAAGGGTTTGGAGCCCAGGGCTAGTCTGTTCTCATCCTGCACCCGCTGTGTCTCAGGCACCTCATTAGGTCTTTTACAGTGATTGTCCATGCCATGTTTGTAATAACGAAACAGATAATAACAGTATTATCTGTCTTTTGTAGGCAGGCAAATTCTGTGAACTTAAGTGATTTTGTTTCTTTTTATATTTTTATTCTATGTGCATTGGTGTTTTGCCTGCATGCATGTCTGTCTGGAAGGGTGTCGGAATCCTTGGAGTTACTGACGGGAGCCGCCATATGGGTGCTGGAAATTGAACCCAGGTCCTCAAGAAGAGCAGCCAATGCTCTTAACCCTTGAACCATCTCTCCAACTCCAGCTTAAGTGATTTTTAACTTGTCCTTGGTCACACTTTCAAATCTGAATTCCTGATTTTAAAACCAGTGCTCCCTTATGCATGCACCTGTGCCTGTATGCTTTTTAGATACATTTATTAATGCTACATTGTAAATGATACTGAATGGACTCGGGAGTGAGTGATGATGGGCAGGTGCAGGACTGGAGCCTTTCAAAGTTTTACTTCATCAGCACTCCTGATTCTATTAAGGATGAAGATCATTAACCCATTCCTACCCAAATTTCCTAGTAAACCTGGGTATAGGGGGGTTTCATGGGGACCCAAGCATTCTTAATAAGGATTTGAAGCATCTCAAGAGGACGAGGCCAGCTCCTAACTGGTATGCTAGTTAGGTGAACATGAGGGTTGACACCTGTCTCTCATGGCTACCCCTCTTCCCTCACTGAGCGTGTCCCCTTGTGTTAAGTGGCACTCTACAGTGAGGAAAGTGCCGGCTGTGTAAGCATGAAGACCTCAGTTGGAATCCCTGGTATCCACGTCAGAGCCAGGTGCCAGAGACGGGCAGAGCTTGCTGCCCAGTCAGTCCAACCAGTAACTGGTTCAGTGAGAGACCCTGCCTCAAAACATAAGGTAGAGGGCTAGAGAGATGACTCAAGGGAAAAAGTGCTTGCTACACAGCCCTCACCACCTGGGTTCACTTCCTAGAGCCCCTGTAAAGATAAGAGGATAGAAGTGGCTCTGCCAAGCTGTCCCCTGGCCTCCCTGTGCATGCACACACATATACACAGCGAGTAGATAAAAATTTTAAATAAGGTGGAGAGACGTTGAGGAAGATACCGATTGTGGACTTGTGGCCTCCACATACATACATACACACACATACACACATGTTTTAAAAAAAAAAGCAACTGCTAACATTTGACAAAGCTGGACTTGCCCTCCATCCGTCCTGACTCTCAAGTCATTGTTTTGTTTTCTCAGCTCTTCCCCCATTGCCCTTTGCCCTTTAGATTAACACCACAGCTGTTTTGGGGTAGTTTTGTTTTGAGACAGTCTTGGTCCCTTAAAACTGGTGTTACAGATGGTCAGAGATGGTTGTGAGCTGCCATGTGGGTGCTGAGACTCGAACCTGGATCATCTGCAAAAACAGCCAGTGCTTTTAACCATTGAGCATCTCTCCAGCCCCCACTGCTAATATTTTCAATGACTACTATGAGTTATTGAGAGAGTACATTTTATACTGGCTGCATAAAGATTAATAGTTAATGTTTTCTATCCCTCGTGCACAGAACACTGACAAGCATGTCTGGTGTTCTGCCCCTCCTGTGAACGTGCTTCTTGTGGTGTGCACAGAACACTGACGAGCGTGTCTGGTTTCCTGCCCCTCCTGTGAACGTGCTTCTGGTGTGCACAGAACACTGACAAGCATGTCTGGTGTTCTGCCCCTCCTGTGAACGTGCTTCTTGACGTTTCCTCTCCACTTTCCTTTCCACCATCCTTCTCTGCTCTGTAACCAGAACCTCTGCCCCTTCATGTACTTAAGTCGTGCTAAAAATTAAATGTGTCATTTTTCTCAGACTGAGGTGTGTTTGTTTCAGGTGTCGGTGGCTTCCTGCCAGCCATGAAGCAGATTGGCAACGTGGCAGCCCTGCCCGGGATTGTTCATGTGAGTCAGAGCCAGAACCTTGATCATTCACATTGTGTGTGATTGTATGTAAGTTTGCTGGATGAATGAAGGGCTCCACCTAACGGATGCTGGTGTCATTTAGATGGTGACCTTTGCCTGTACCAGTAACGCTTAGACTTAGCACTGAGGCCGGATAGCCCCTCCGTCTCTTAATCTAAGCGTTTGGAGAGTCTGTTGTGAAGGGATTTAGATCTTACCCTTGTGCATCGTTACTCCTTCAGCAGTGCACCGTTCTAGGTCTCACTGTGAGTCTGTGTGAGGATGGTTGAGAAAGAAAGGAAGAGGACGTTGAACTGAGCAGAGTGGGAAAGGACTAGCGATGCTGGGGCAGTGACAGTGAATAGGGCGGAGCTGGGTGGTGTGCGGTGGGGGGGGGCACCACTAGCCTAGCATTCAGATTTCACCTTCAGAGGAGAGTGCTGAGGAATAGATCCATCTACCAGACCTTTATGGGGCTTCTTCATTAACAATGCGGTGCTTTGGGGAGGGGAGGTGGGGGTGGTGATAAAATGAGGGGGCTCCTGTATCTATGAACTCATATTTCTGGTTATCTCCATGTCTCACCATATTTGACAGCTTTTCTGTATGGCGTGGCGTGCCATCCTTTACTCGGCCCCTGTATATGAAATGTGCTGTATTGATGTCATCAAATAGATTTCACTTGTGAAAATCCTCATTACCTGTATAAACCATGGAACAACTACAGTTTGCCAGTGTCTTGAGAGAATTTTAAAAGTAACAGCACTGGCACTTAGCGTGTGATTCTCTGGCAGCCTGTCACTCTGAGACTTCCCTGTTGTCAGTCAGACTATGAAATGATGTCCTTGGCAGTATTCAGCTTTGTGAACGGGTTCATGGACAGATAGTTCACTAACAGGGCTCAGAGTGAAGGGCAGGTCCATCAGACAGCCACAGCACAGGGTGGAACAGCTGTGTTTCAGGTCTCGTTCTTTTCCAGCGGTCCATTGGGCTTCCTGATGTCCACTCAGGCTATGGCTTTGCCATAGGGAACATGGCTGCCTTTGATATGAATGACCCTGAAGCCGTGGTATCCCCAGGTAAGGTGCTGGTGCAGTGTGGCTTCTCTGTGTTGTGTGGCCTTTCTGAGACAGTGTGCATTTCTCAGTCTCATTCAGTGATTTCTTGTTTTCTACATTAAAGCTGCTTATGGATAGTTAGGCTATTAAAATATCAATCAAATCATTTACTGAAAACTTTGGGGATTTTTATCAGATGCCAGGGAATATCAGGCATTGGCTGCAAAAGAAACATTTCTCTGACAAAATTTCTCTTGGTGACTCAGCTACTGCATAGGTAAATGTGTCTAATGTCACCACTGAGCGTTATTGGGAGGAGAGAATGAATTGAGCTAGACTCGGTACTTCCTCGCATCGTTTTTGTTCTAACACTAGTATTTTTCATTAATTTCTAGGCTAGTATAGGAGCCAGGCCTTCATCATGGCATGCTCACACATGTGCCATTCTACCTTGTCCATCCTTTCTCCTCCCCAGCTACCCTGTCCCTCCTCTAGCTGCTTGCCTTTCTTCCCCAAGTTAAGTCTGCTTGTCTACGGCTTGTGTTCTGTTCCCTAATTCCCACCTCCCTCAGATCCCTTCCTCCCCCTCATGATCCTCTTTCTAGCTTTATGACCAGCAAACATGTAATACATTGATATACACAATTTTAAATTTAGGTTCCACTTATGAAAGAAAACATTGGATATTTGTTTTTCTGAGTCTGGCTTACTCTGCTTAACAGTAATTTCCAGTTGCATCCATTTTCCTGCAAATATTTTCTTTATGGCTGAATAAAATTATTGCACACGTACTCCATTTTCTCTATACGTCAGTTTGTTGATGGTCATCTAGGCCAGTTCCACTTCCTAGCTGTTGTGAGTAGTGAGACTGTTAACTGACGTGCAAGTGTCGCCCAGGAGTGGTGGAGCAGGGTCATAGAGTGGGTCTGTCTTCAGGAACCTCCATACTGATTTCCACAGTGGTGGCCCAGTTTATATCCTCACTGTAGAGTATAAGGATTTGCCAGCATTTGCTGTTGTTTCCTTGATGGTAGTCACTTACTAGGTAAGGTAGAATCCCCTCTAGTTGTTCCTTGTCAGTCATCTCCATAAAGCTGGAAGGCATGGTTTTCAGAAATACTTAGATCTAAAAATTTTGTACTAACTGGTATATAGGGTTTCTATTGCTGTGAAGAGACACATGACCATGACACCTCTTAACAGAGGAAAACATTTCATTGGGACTGCTTTACAGTTTCAGAGGTGTAGTCCATTGTCATGGCAGGAAGCATGGCAGCATACAGGCAGACATGGTGCTGGAGAAGGAGCTGAGATTTCTACATCTTGATCCACAGACAGCAGAAGGAGACTTTGTGCCATACTGGGCATAAAGACCTCAGTTTGCCTCCACAGTGACACATTTCCTCCAACAAGGCCACACCTCTTAATAGTACCATTCCTTATAGGCCAAGCATTCAAACACATGAGTCTGTGGGGGCCATTCCTATTCAAACCACCATAACTGGAAATTCCATCTTTGTATGCAGATACGCTATAGTCTTAAATGCACAAATTAGGAAAATTGGGGGGGGGGCTGAAATATTTTTTTAATTTAATTAATTTAATGTGTATGGGTATTTGGCCTGCATGGATGTGTGTGCCTGGTACCTGGGAAAGGCAAAAGAGGATATAACAGATCCCTTGGGACTGAAGAAGTTGTGAGCTACCTTGTGGGTGTTGGGAATCAAACTGGGGGCCTCTGGAAGAGCAGGCAGTGCTCTTAACCACTTAGCCATCTCTCCAGCCTCCTGGAATATCTTTAAAAGTTGGAGAAAGTACAACGGTTTAGATGTACAAAAGACAAAACATTGGAAATTGTTGTTGTTGTTTTTTTTTTTAAGGAAAAAAAAGATGCACAGTAGGAAAGGTTGGTTGTTTGAGAAGACTGACAGTTACCAGCCTCTTGTGAGACAAACGGAGGCAGGTTACTACTCCCGTCCATCTGTCTGCCACATTCCCCACTGTGGGTGAGGTACCTTAGTGCATATGTTGCTTGCATTGTTTCAGTGTTGACAGACTTGCCCAGCAGCCAGTCACTTTGATGGCTACATTAAAACATGCTTGTCCTTGAAGGAATGTGCCTTCTTTTAACTCCATATTAGTAGTGAGGAACTTCAAGTAATGCTCTGATTGTCTGATTATTTTGCTAAGATTTGACTTAACTTGTATATGTTGTAGGTGGTGTCGGATTTGATATTAACTGTGGTGTGCGCTTGCTAAGAACCAATTTAGATGAGAGTGATGTGCAGCCTGTGAAGGAACAACTTGCCCAAGCTATGTTTGACCACATTCCCGTTGGTGTGGGATCAAAAGGTGTCATCCCAATGAATGCCAAGTAAGAGCACGAGGTTCTGGTAAACGGAAAGGGGGGGCCAATCACGTGGCTCAGTGTTGCTTCCAGTTTAGACATGTACTCAGCCACTTGTTAGGATGCGCAGATTAGTGCTTTGTAAAGCGTTAGCTCCAGCCCATGTTCATTAGAACAGCCCTTGAGCTGGGCTTACTGGCATACACACCTGCAGTCCCAGCGTCTCGGGGGACTGACATGATGGGATCATTTTAACCCAGGAGTTCAAAGCCATCATAAGCGTGTGGCCAGAAAGAGGACTCAAGTTAAGACTGTTGGCTGCTCTCCCAGAGGCCCAGGGTTCGATTCCCAGCACCTACACAGCAGCTCACAACTGTCTGTAACTCCATACCCAGGGCATCTGACACCTTGTTCCGACCTCTGTGGGTACTGTATGTACATGGAGTACAGACATATGTTGGAGCGAAACTCCCATATACATAAAAGTTAAGAAAAACAGTTCTTGACACAGAGTATTTTTAGAATAATGACACTGTGCCCACTACCTCACCCAGATGATGACCACTGCTAGCAGAAAGCAAACTAACAACAGGAAATTAAGCTTGATAAGTGGTGTCAGGGTTCAGGTTTTGCCTCTCAGACAGGCTATGTTCTAAGTACCTCTCAAGGAGCCCATTCATCCTACAAATTTTTTTTTTAATGATGGTACTGAATATGTGCTCTATTTAGCTAAGTAGTGCAGTAATTCAAGGCTCTGGTGTTTCTATCTCTTGGGTACCTAGTGACAGTGCTGTACTGCTCATGCCAAACGGTATACCTTACACATGGCAGGGTCTTCTCTACCCTAAACCTGCTGTGTAACCAGGCTGGCTTGAACTCATGGTCCCTGCCTCAGCCTCCCAAATTACTAGGATTGCAGGGTACACCACCATATCTGGATCAAATGTTGTGTTTATCAAGTCAAAGATGTTCCATTGACATGTGCACTGTATGTACTTTGCATTTTAAGTTTGTATGCATACACTAATACATAAATGCTCTTAACTGTTACCTGTTACACAGTCCTTTCCACCAAAAAATTAAATAAAAGAACACGTGAAGGAAAATTAATTTAGATGCTTATCCTTTATTTTCATATGACCCCTGTGTCACCCCAATGTGAAAAACATACATGTAACAATGACTGATTGAACATGAAGCATCTTTACAAATATTTCAGGTAAAATTTTGTCCTAATTCATTTTGTTTGTAAAGGGTTGTCATCTAGGGTAGTGGAGAAGGGAGTATTCTCTTCTGGCTGTGTGAGAAGCCTGCCCTTTGGGTGATGGTGAAGCATCCTCTCTCTAAGCATTTAATGTTTGTGCCCTACATCTTCAAAGTGTGGATGCAGTAAAGCCACACAATGCTCTGGTGAAAATAAACCTTAACATGTAACCTGTTACTTGAGGAAATTCAGATATCTTCATTATTTGGATATTTTTTCATAAGTTATTAATATAGACATGTAAAATAGAGGTAGATGGTAATATCTGATTAAGATTACAGCTTTTCTGTGTCTGTTTAATTGTTCCCTAATGGAATTCAGAATCTGAGAGGCAGATGTAATATAAAAGAAAATAATAATAATTGAAAAATACATCACATGGACTGATGATATATACCTCAGTTGATAGAGTACTTACTTAGTGTACATGAAAACTGAGCACGATGATACGTTTTGTGTCCACACTTGAGATAGAGACAGGAGTTTTTGCCAAAGGTCATCTTTGGCTACATAGTGAGCTCAAGGCCAGACTGAACTACATGAAAACCTGCTTTGGTTTGTTAAGTACAACAGACCATGTAAATGTCAAGTGAAACTGTAATCATGTTTATAACACTATCTCCATTTTACATAGTGATCATTTATGTGACTACTTTCCTCAAAAACAACCAACCAACCTAGAAAGCATGAACTCTTAACCAAGCCTGGTACACAGGAGTAGTAGTTACCACACATCCCTATGCTCTGTGGGATGTGTTTCTTCCTAACCTTGGTTGTCCTTTGCTGTGAAATGACTTTATTTCCTTGCTCACCTCAGAGACTTGGAGGAGGCATTGGAGATGGGTGTGGACTGGTCTCTGAGGGAAGGCTACGCCTGGGCTGAAGACAAGGAGCACTGTGAGGAGTACGGGAGGATGCTGCAAGCTGACCCCAACAAGGTCTCACCCAGGGCAAAAAAGAGAGGCCTTCCTCAGGTAACTCACTTTGCAGGATCTACATGCTATTTTAGCTTTCATCACGGAGGAAATCTGTACTTTCTGTTGAACAAAAAGTATATCCTTAGAGTTTTTTGTTTGTTTTACAGTACATCAAAAAACACAAATCTGTTTGCTTATGCATCATTTTTCTGAAAGGTTACCTAAAGCTTGCAGATAGTCAAAAAAGATTGTGAGTTATAACATGGGATACAATTATGAGACTTACAAAGTATGCCAAAGTTTATTTTTAAAAATTTTTTTAAAGACTGTAGGGCAGTGAGATGGTTCAGTGATGGAGAGACAAGCTCACAACCCAAGTTCTACTCTCCAGAGCTTCCATAAAGGTGGAAGGAGAGACTGACTCTCCTCTACATAAGTGCTATGGCACATATGCCCGACATCGTAGACAACATACAGCTTATGCTACACTAGACCTCTGGTGCAGTCCACATTATTTTTGGAAAATGCTGTAATAAGAATTTCTAAGACTTAGAATTTTTTTGTTACTTGAAACACTGTGTATAGTTATTTTGTTGGCTTGGTTTTACCTGTTTTCTTTTTAAATATATGTTTGTTTACTTGTTTTTAACTAGAATAGAAACTATTTAATCAGACATTCTTACATTTACAGTTGGGGACCCTGGGAGCAGGCAACCACTATGCAGAAATCCAGGTTGTAGATGAGATTTTCAATGACTATGCTGCTAAGAAGATGGGCATCGACCATAAGGGACAGGTGTGTGTGATGATCCACAGTGGAAGCAGAGGCTTGGGCCACCAGGTAGCCACAGGTATGTTCTAGCAAAGGTATGGTTTGTGGGGAATGGGATGAGAGAGGTAAATTGACCCATTGAAGTACATTGTGTGCGTTTTTAACTTGTGACTTTCTTTACTTGTGACCCTGAACAAACTAATAACTTCATTGGATCTTTCTCATCTGAAACAAGTGGGTAGCAAGGTTAGTGAAATAGTATATGCAAAGATTTGAACTGCATGGGCACTGAGGAAGCCCTTGGTAATGCTAGTTCTGTTTAGCGCTGTATTCTCTGTTGGGGGTTAGTGCTGACTAACCACCTTGATAGTACTTGGACTATGGAGTTTAGGTACTCATTCAGTCAGCCTAATAGTACTTGGCAAGGTTAGTGATTTTGGTGGATTGGGTTCTAAAATCAGTACTTGGCCTCACTGTCTGATGGATAAGATCATGTTCATTGAGAAAAAGGATTGGCGAGAGAGCTCAGCTAGAAAAAGCAAGGGGCAAGCCCAGTGGCCTAAGTTCAGTCCCTCAACCCACAGAGAAACGCAAGGATGGTGCACACTTGTAATCAATCACAGTGTTGGGGAGGCAGAAACAGACAAATGCGTGGGATTCATTGGAGCAACACTCAAGGTTGACCACTGGCATCCACATGAACACTCATCCAGACCCTCACACCACCACCATCAAGGACAAAAAGTAATAGTTGATAAAATATTGTAAGAAAGGCAACATTAATATGTTTTAAAAATATTGAGATCACTTCATAGACAATTCTCAAGCTAGGCCTTGGGATTTGAATAGTTAACACATAGAAGACGTTCATGACAAATGAGCAGGAAGAACAAAACCAAGGAACATGGAAATCGGTGTCTGGGTGGCTTACAGGCATCAGTGACTGTGGGAGACAGTGTACACACATGGAAATTATAAACATCAAATTCCATATTCCATCACCCGTACGGCTGTGTCTTATCCTGTAAGAATCAATCATTTGTGCCAGCCTGATCCTTAGTCTAGCAGATCCATGAAGCACTGACTGTTTTATTTGTAAGACATTGTTTATTTGTAAGACATTGATTGTTCCACACACTATGATCTCCTCATTCCAGAGGCTGAGCAGAGGGAGCACAGCTGTGAAGTAGCCCAAACAATGTAGTTAGCCGGAAGACAAATGAGTTATAAAGTGAAACCCATGATGATAACAAAATATGTGCTATTCTCATTTACTTACATGTTGGGAAGGGAGTCCATGTTGCTGCTAGTTATATACATGCCATTTAAGGTTTCTGGAGGCATATGCTATCTGTATGTCTCACAAATGTATATCACCATACTCAGACAATTCTCAGTAAATATCTTTTTTAAAAAATTCGTTGTGTGTGTGTGTCTGTCCTTGCTTGTCTGTATATGCTCAATGTTCACACAGTGCCCATGGAGTCCAGAAGAGGGTACATATCCCCTAGAACTGGAGTTAACAGTCAGTTGTGAGCCACTATGTGGTTACTGGGAACGCAGCCAGTGCTCTTAATTCCTGAGCCATCTTTTCAACCCCAAATATATCTTGATTGAACAGATAGATGAACTTAGAAGCAACTTAGGGTTTTGTTTTGAATTTGAATGTTCTGTCTTTCTACAGTAAATCTGAATGATTTAAGAGAAACTTCCCTGGGCTGACCTAAGGCTCTGTTTCAGATGCACTGGTAGCTATGGAGAAGGCCATGAAGAGAGACAAGATTATCGTCAATGACCGGCAGTTGGCTTGTGCTCGGATCGCATCCCCAGAGGGGCAGGACTATTTAAAGGGAATGGCTGCAGCTGGAAACTATGCTTGGGTTAACCGTTCTTCTATGACCTTCTTAACCCGCCAGGTAAAGTAAAATTGCTCTCTTGAGTTAATCAGGAAGTTAAGCATGTTTGATTTTAGAAATTTGTATTCTGGATACTAGAGAAGTATGGATGTCTTTGGCCAGGAGAGTAATCAAGAGGGCCTGGAAAATAAGAAAAGAGAGAGACCTAGAATGACCTCAGTTTGTCTTGAGTCACAGCAAGAATGCAGATGCTGTTCTCTGAGGTCGAGAAGGCCGTGAAAGAAGTGTCAGGCAAGATTGACAGAGGCAGACAGTGTGTTCTCCAGGGCGGTTTCTGTGTTGCTGTTTTTGAATTCTGAAGTCCCTACTCCAGGAATTCATTAGCCAAAAGCAGTAAAGTACGTTCTCAAGAGCTAGAGCTACTTGTAATGGAAACTTTCCCCTAGGCTTTTGCGAAAGTCTTCAACACAACCCCTGACGACCTGGACCTGCATGTGATTTATGATGTTTCTCACAATATTGCCAAAGTGGAGCAGCACGTGGTCGATGGGAAGGAGCGGACGCTGTTGGTGCACAGGAAGGGGTCCACCCGTGCTTTCCCTCCACACCACCCACTCATTGCTGTTGATTACCAAGTATGTAACCCTGCATTTGTCTTTGAGTTGTGAGATCACGATGTCGAGAATGCTAGATATGGGCTTAGTGAAGCAGGGAGCAGCAAGTGTATAAAGAACAATGTCCCCCATGACAGCAGTGGTTCTCAGTCTGCCCCAGCGATGCCCTGTCCCATAGTGAGTGCTGTCTTAGTTCTGTATTAGGAATGTTCTACTCCCCTGAGCTCAGTGATAGCCTGAAAGTTATTGGAAGGCAGGACGGAGGGTAAACTGCAGTTTTCTTTCCCGTATGCTTACATTGTGCAGATGAGGAAGTCCAGAGAGGGCAGATGCCTTGCCGTGGATGAGAAATCCTGCAATGCTTCCCTCCAGTCTGAGAGTTTTCTGTGCTATGTGTAGTCTGTTGTGGGCCTCACATCTTCCTTCTCTTTCTTTTCCCCAAGAGCCAAAAAGAAGAAGAAGAAGTAATTCCTTAATACAGCTAGCTGTAAGAGCATTGAGTTTAGAGCGTTAGGTTTCTTCTGCAATTCTGCAACACGAAGTTTCAGCATAAAAAGCATGTACCTTTCCAACACTAACCGTTTGGTGTTGTGTATCCTCAGCTCACTGGACAACCAGTGCTTATTGGTGGCACCATGGGGACCTGTAGTTACGTTCTGACTGGCACTGAGCAAGGCATGACTGAGACCTTTGGAACAACCTGTCATGGAGCGGTAAGGAGATGAAAGCTTACTTAGAAATTTACTCTTCAGGGTTAAGTTTAGCAACATCGAGGTTTGAGTGTGTCATGACTTCTGCAAATGATTCCCCATAATATACTGTTTAGTGAGCTGACTGAAACCACCTAGAATCTCATTAAGGACTTTGTAGGACTGAGTCCAGAAAATCTAGCTGGACAGTTACCAACGTAGTTCAAGGCAACTAGCTTGTAAGTGACATAACTAACGGAAGCCCCACACTGGACCTGCTCACTCGCTTCATTTGTCCCTTGGACAGTCTGCTCCAGATGTGGGCAGACGTACTCTTAGCACAGAGAGCCCGTCTGTTTGGGTGATGCTTCACATCTTCTCAGCCACCTGTGGTGAACTGTGTAGAGAGCTGGGTACTTCAGACCTTCTAGGCTTTGGGAGCTCTACCCCAGTTCAGCTGTGCCGTTATAGGGCAGGAAGAGCCACAGGGCTATGTAAACGGCCATTGATTTGTTTCAGGAATCTTTGCTTACAAAAAGGTGGTTGACTGACTATACTTAGTCAGTGATGCTTAGAATTAGATGTTTTAATTTCAAAAATGGTATGATGAGTCTTGATAAAGGACATATAATAAGGTTAAACTAGCAAAGGCAGGTGTGTGTGTGTGTTCCAGAGTCAACATTGGTTGTCTCCTCCAACACTCGCCACCTTGTTTTGTGAGACAGGTTTCTCTCTGAACCTGGGGCTCACTGATGGCTAGACTGACTGGCTAACCACCCTTTGGGATCCTCCTGTCTCTGCCTCCCAGTGCCGATCTGACAGGCGTGTTCCTAGCTCCTATCTGGGTGCTCGAGAACCAAACTCATGTTTTCATGCTTGCCTAGCAAGTGCTTTACCCACTGATCCATCTTCCACACAAGGTGGTTTCATTTGCTTTTAAACTGTCTATACTTTATTTCTTTCTTCGTGTGTGGGTATACCAGGCAGGGTATGATGTGACCTAGCATGCAGGTGAAGTCAGAACAGTTCTGTGGCAGTTGGAGCTCTCCTTCCATGTTATGGCTTCTGGGAATCAAACATGACAGCAAGCACCTTTTACCTTCCTCACCATCGCAATGGCATTTTGGGTTGGTTTTTTGTTTTAAACTTTTATCATTATTATAAGATAAAAGAAAAATGAAGCCTCATACAGCGATATGTTCCTGTAATCCTAGCTGCTGATGGAGGAGGAGTACAAGTTCAAGGCCTGCCTGTGCATTGTAAGCAGCATAGCAAGGCTTAGCTAAGAAGTGAACACACAAGGCAGGTGCGATCTTTCAGTGGGTAGAGGTACTTGCTGCAAGTCTAATGACCCTCATTCCACGGAGCTCTCACCCTGCAGTTCCCGCACTCCAGCAAGATGGGCAGCAGAGACTAGAACCTTAGAAGGATATCAGCTGTCCTGGAGTTCACAGCAGCACAGAAACAAGAGCCTTACCTCAGCCAGGCGGAAGGCGAGAGCCCACTTCTGAAAGCTGTGTTCTGGCTCCACACATGCCAGGGCTTTTATGCATACATGTGCTGACGTGCACACACACTAACGATAATGCGGGCAGATGAGTAAATACATAGGAAGATGTGATAATGGTAAGAACTTAAATAATCAAGGAAAAGGCATATAATCCCAAGGGCTTAAATAATTACTAGAGTCAAACAAAGTTTTAGTTCAAAATTCATAAGTTGAAGTTTACTCCTGTCCCTGATCCTTTCTCATTCTAGGGTCGTGCGTTGTCCCGAGCAAAGTCTCGCCGTAATTTAGATTTTCAAGATGTCTTAGACAAACTGGCAGATATGGGAATTGCAATCCGTGTTGCTTCGCCCAAGCTGGTTATGGAAGAGGTGAGTGAAGCCCTGATGGATGTTTAGCCGAAGACCAGAGGGCAGGAACAGGGGTCTGTGGGATTACTTACAGAAACGACTTGGAGTTTTTGATGATTTCTTTTTGGATTTTGGGGTTTTTTATTTTGTTCACTTTTTATGGTTTGAGAATTCCATCCACGAGCATACAGTTTTTATCGTTGCCACTCACCACCACCACTCACGGTTCCATTCCTGCACATCTGGCCAGCTCCGGCCTTGAACTTTGAAATAATCCTCAGCCTCCTAAGTGCTAGGATTACAGGTGTGAGCTGCTACTCCTGTCAATTTTTGTTTATCTCATTTTGATTTTATATTGTCCTTTGGAGACTAATTACAGGCTAAGTCTATGAGAATGGTTTTTTACCATCCATATAGTTTCTATCTACATTATAATGTTTAAAAACATGTTGAGAGGACCAGCAAGTTGGCTTAGTATGGTGACCTAAATTTAATCCCAAAATCCCATATTATTGAAGAAGAAAATGTGTTCCTTCAAATTGTCTTCAACCGGCTCACGTGCGGTGTGGCACGTGTGAACACATAGGCAATGAAATTTAATTGTACAAAATTTAAAGTAATAAAGAACTTTTTATTTTTATTTATTATATATTCAGTGTTTTGCCTGCATATATCCCTACATGCCTGAAGAGGACACCAGATCTCATTATACATGGTTGTGAGCCACCATGGGGTTGCTGGGAATTGAACTAAAGATCCCTGGAAGAACAGCCAGTGCTCTTAACCTCTGAGCCACCTCTGTAGCCTAGAAGTAGTTTAAGATGACCCATTGCTCATCTTGATTGTGCACAGTTGTAAACTTATATTTCAGTTTAGAGCAAATTTGAAAAAGGAGAGAGACATGTTTAAAGAGGTTTTGTCTACTTCACAGAGGAAGAATTGTGTATAAAGATCTGCACAGACAAGAGAAAACCAGTTATCTGACCCCTCCCTTTATTTTTTTTCCTTTTTTACTGCCACATGTCCTTGATGCTGTTTTGAACCTAAATTCAAACTTTATTTGTCCTTTAAAAATGCAGCCTCTGATAAGTTCTTGGTGTCACTATGTAGTCAGTGTTCCCAGATGCGTATCTTACCTCTAGTCACGTGGGTTTTTACATAGCTTCCCTCTTTTTGCTGCTGTAAATTAATTTGTGGTAGGTATATTCATTCTTCAAGTTTTTAATGATTAGAAGTCTAAAGCAGAATTACCGGGTCAAACCTTACTTTTGTGATAATTTATACTTGTTCTTAAGAGTAACACATTTGGCAGGGCATTGGGGGCTGGAGCCCTGACTTGGGAGTTAAGAGCACTTCCTGCTTTTTCAGAGGACCTGGGTTCAATTCCCAGCGCCCATGTGGTTTCTCACATCCACTCATAACCCCAGTTCAATTAACTCTGCCCTCTTCTGGCTTCAGACAGACATAAAACGTACAAAACACTCCAACATATAAAATAAATAAACCTAAAATTATCATCACAACTTATAAAGTAATAACTTTAAAGGATATGGAAAACACTTAAGAAAAAACCAGCAGCATTCGTCCAGCTAGATATGGCCACCACTTTCCTGTTTTACTTACCTCATGGCTTTTTTCATTCCTATGGTCTTATTTACTAGACATTTGTTCTGGTGCTAAGAAAGATACAGTGGAGAAAAATGATGTAATCCCTTCCTATGGAACGTAAGAGACAGTAAAATTGTAGTGTATTAATAACGATGTAAATGCTCTGAAGTCAGAGGAAACAAGGGAAGGTGTAAGGGATGACTGGGCGCATGCAGTTCTACGTAGGCTGAGCCGGGAACGCTTTGATGTGGTGATACTTGAGTGTGGGCCTGAAGGACACAGGTGGCATGAGCAGGAGATGCAAGGAGACGAAGTCATTAGAGAAGCACCAGACCCTTTGGGTTGTATCCCTACCCCAACCTCGCCTTTGATTTATAGAACCTTTGCTTTTGCTCAGAGTGATGGGAAGACAGTGGAGGATTTGAGTGAAGAGGGCTTTGGTCTGCCTAGTGTGCCTAGTGATGAGGAGAGAGAAACTGATAGTGCAGAAAAGATGAGGTGGATCACCTGCTAGGGCTCGCATCTGAGTGAGAGGAACGTCAGGATTGCGTGTTTCCAGGGGAGCACCTGGCTATGTAGAGGTGGCACAGTGCAGGCACTATCCTTAAAGTACTGCCCAGTGAGAGAGAGGCAAGTTGTGGTGATAGTTTGTTTGTGCTCTAACAAATGAAGCTTACCTGAAGATTAGAGGGCGGAGCTAGCCACTAGTTAACCATGGAGACCAGGTGGTGGTGGCACACATCTTTAATCCCAGCACTAACTAGGGAGTTGGAGACAGGAAGTGATATGAGAAATACAAGGCGGGAGGAGACAGGAGCTCGGCACTTTTCAGTCTGAGGATTTTGTAGAACTCTAGTGGCTGGCTGCTCTGCTTCTCTGATCTTTCACCCTTAATACCTGTTTCTGGGTTTTTATTATTAAGAACAATTAGAATTCACTCTACAGCTGGGCAGCAGTGGCACTCCGGAGGCAGAGGCAGGCGGATCTCTGTGAGTTCAAGGCCAGCCTGGTCTACAAGAGCTAGTTCCAGGACAGGCACCAAAAGCTACAGAGAAACCCTGTCTCGAAAATAAAAAAAAAAAATCGCTCTACAGCAAATTATTTAAGGTGGTTCACTAACAGGGATGGTAGGGCCTGTATGGTTGGTTAAAGGAGTGTTGCCATGGAGAGCAGGAAGGAACAGGAGCCCAAATGTGCACTTGTAGCAGAGTTGTAAACTCTGGGCTACAACCCACAGAGAGCGGTAGAGGAATACAGAGCCATAGCCTCCACATAGCCAGAATGAAGGTGCTTGCAAGTGAAGAGGCCTCCCTGAATAGTGGCATCATTCAGAATCATTTCAAGAGAGTACCAGTGAGTGAGTCGGGGGCTAGATGTCTGTCTCCCAGGTCATTTCATGCTGGCTGATTACTGAGTTGAGAGCTTGTGGGTGGTCTAATGTGACCACAAGATTTAAAACTGGTAGTTTTGGGGGAGAAAAGAAAGAGTGGAAATACACATGAATATTAAGGGGGACTCATGTTCCATTCTAGGCCCAGTCACATGGCCCCGTTTGAAAGGGGGGAAATCTGCTTCATAAGGTTGGAGGCAAAAACCGCATCAGGGGAGATGCATGTTTAGTCACAGCAGGGTGAAGGAAGTGGACAGAGGGCAGTCACTGAAGTGGTCCCAGAGGTTCAGAAATGAAAGTGGAGCACACAGCCCAGTCAGGGTCTGGGCAGCCCGCCCTGTGTTAGTAGGTGCAAGGGATTGGCAGTGGTTGTAAGGAGTGGGTGTGTAGGGCAGGGAGTTGTGTAGATACACAGCCACACACTTGCAGTTGTTTAGATGGACACAGATCTCTTGTGAAGAGGAAGTTACTAATCCACATTCATTTAGAACTTTTTAGCTGCTGAAATAGAGAAATAATTTTGCTCCTATTACTGTTCTGTCATTTGGAGCATTTCCTCCCAAGCAGATTGGTGTGTGCACTTGAAATGTGAAACCGCTTCTCTTTTTAGTTAGTGTATGTAGTGTGTGTGCACGGTGTCTGGGCCAGAGCATGTGTGAGGACCAGAAGACAGCGGTCAGTTCTCTCCTCCTCATACTGTGTGTTCCAGGGATAAAAGTCGGTCACAGACTTGCACATTCCCCACTGGGCCATCTCACCGGCCCTGCTTTTAATTATACAAATAATAAATGCTTTTGAAGAAATTTTTAGAAAGTTTAGGACTACTCCTTTATCTCACATCCCTTAATAGCACTGAGTTTGTTCATATTTGTAACTTTTGCTCAGTTAATGGGCAAAAATATCCCGAGTATTTCTTATAATTTCAAGTAAATCTTTGTGTTTTGAAAGATTTCTTGTTGGTGGAGTTAAATAAAGTGTTCAATCCCTTCCCTGTAGGCTCCAGAGTCCTATAAGAATGTGACAGACGTCGTGAATACCTGCCATGATGCTGGGATCAGCAAGAAGGCCATTAAACTGAGACCAATTGCAGTTATTAAAGGATAGAGCTAAGCCCAGCAGAGCCTTGAAGTGCCATGGACTGAAACGCTTAATACGTCAGACTGAAGATCCAGAGTGCATAGCTCTTGTGTGCACTCCACAGTGACTGGTGGAGAGGCTGCTGTTCTAGGAGCCAGGGTTGTAAAACAGCCTTCCAGGAGACATGTCTCCATTTGGAGCAGGCAAATGTGCCTCTTCCTCCTTTGTCCCAGATTTTTGGGAAAATCTACTAGGGTGTAGGGAAGGGTCAAAAAGTTGCCTTACTTGGTCATACAAGTCTGTCATCACCAGAGTGGACTTTTCTAGCCCAATAGGTATCATGACAAATGTTCTATTAAATATGGTTTGTGAATGTTTCCTTTCTTCTACTGTGTCGGTTTGTGTCCATCTGTGGACCTCCTCACCCGGCAAAAGCTTAGACTCCCTTCTCTCATAGGAGCACCAAGCACCCAAGGTGTCATAATCAGATGCTGGATAAGTGCATAGTGGGGTGTGCTGAGGAATACATCGGGTGTGCTCAGGAGCAGGAGCCAAAGAGAAGAGGCAGAGAACCTACAGCACGTTGCTGACTACTTCGAGTAATGCTTTGACGCTGACAGCAAAGAGCTCCCAGGTGACCCCATGTTTACATCTTTACTTAATTACTATAAAAACATTAAATGGGGCTGGAGAGATGGCTCAGAGGTTAAGAGCACTGGCTGCTCTTCCAGAGGCCCTGATTTCAA
This sequence comes from Neodon shergylaensis, assembly GCA_025134845.1. Classification (NCBI taxonomy): domain Eukaryota; kingdom Metazoa; phylum Chordata; class Mammalia; order Rodentia; family Cricetidae; genus Neodon; species Neodon shergylaensis. The sequence continues at coordinate 471,520 of JABTXL010005037.1, forward strand.
TTCCCAGCAACCACATGGTGGCTCACAGCCATCTGTAATGAGATCCGGTCCTCTCTTCTGGCATAAGTTGGAGTGGAGACTCCCAAGATACTGGACATACCGGAAATGTACAACATTCACCAATAAAAGCTGCAGGCTCTGAGTGGACCTGGGCTAAGAGAGACCAACCAACTGAGTTGCAGGCAACAGCTAGAAGGCAGTACTTCTGTCTTAGTTTGAGTTACCAGTGCTGTGAAGAGACACCACGACCACAGCAACTCATAAGGAAAATAATTGGGGTGGCTCACTTAGAGTTTCAGGAGTTCAGTCCATTTATCATGGTAGGGAGCATGGCAATGTGCAGGCAGACATGTGCTGGTGACATGACCAGAAGGCAAAAGTAAGTCACTGGGTGGTCTCCTAATAGTGCTAATGAGATTGTGGGGTCAATTACATTCAACTACCAAGCTTGTTGGAGCTCAGATGGCGTCTTGATGCTACGCAGATACCCACCTGGTGTTTGCTCTGCTGGGTTTCAGTCTTGCTTTGGTCTGGTTTGTCTGTTACGGTCCCATTCTTCTCTTTTAGAAAAGGAATGCTTACTCTTTGCCGTTGCATGCTAGAAGTGTATAGTTTTAAAGAGTGCCTTGAGATCCAGAAGAGAATAACGACTTTTTTTTAATCCTTTTTTTAAAGTCCCACATTTAGGCATTATTTTATTTTATTTTTATATATTTTTTTTGGTTTTTCGAGATAGGGTTTCTCTGTGGCTTTGGAGCCTGTCCTGGAACTAGCTCTGTAGACCAGGCTGGTCTCGAACTCACAGAGATCCGCCTGCCTCTGCCTCCCGAGTGCTGGGATTAAAGGCGTGCGCCACCATCGCCTGGCTGACAAACGACTTTTTAACTGTGGTTAAAAAATATATATATACATATTAGATTGAAAACCTTTGAAATTGAATTTAATGTATTGTACATAATAAGATGTCCATGAACCTAACTAGAATGTTATAGTTTGAATGTAAAATGTACCCTAAAGGGTCATGTTTTGTGGTTCTTTTTTGTTTGTTTGTTTTTCGAGACAGGGTTTCTCTGTAGCTTTGGAGCCTGTCCTGGAACTAGCTCTCGTAGACCAGGCTGGCCTTGAACTCACAGAGATCCACCTGCCTCTGCCTCCCCAGTGCTGGGATTGAAGGAGTGTGCCATCACCACCCAGCCCGTTTCTGCTTTATGATTCACAGAAACATGAGCAATCAGGTGCAGCCAAACTCTCATCACCTTGGAGCCACAGGCTTCAGTGCCTAAGCTCTTCCAACTGTGAGCTGAGATTAACCCCATCTCTCTTACATTTCCTGTTGGTATTTGTTGAATCAGTGAGCAAAGTAATACAGTCATGTGATCTCTTTAAGTCTGGGGTTCCTCATCTTGAGAATGGAAGTGATAGATCTATCTTTTCACACAGCTGTGAAAATCAGCAGAGAATAGTATATAGAAGGGCAGCCTGCTCTACAGTATAACCTCAGGAACTGCTAGCATATAGAATGATCTGCCTTTAGTGGTGTTTTACAAAGAAAAAGGAGGAGGAGGAGAGAAGAAGAGGAGGAGAAGAAAAAGAAGAAAGAAGAGAATACTCTTGGGCCCAGAAAGATCAGGTCATCTCACAAGACCCTGCCTATAGCTCATATATAGAATTCTTAGATTATTTTCCAGCGTCAGGAGTGGCTGGCCCCCTCTAGGCCCTGCTCTGGAGGCAAAAAACCAGTTTGGAGAGTTGTGCTGTCTGGACGGACACCTTTCTGCAGCTCCCGTGGTTTCGTTCTGGCTGGAGTTAATGACAGTGAGTAACCCGACATGAAAGGGGGGCTGACAGGTCTTCAAGCAAAGGACAGGGCTAAATAGCTATGGGATTAAACACCAGCCTCACCACCCAGAGAGTCTACAAGGAAAACACATATGCAACTCAGCGATGATAATCAAAGGGCTCGAAACGGTTTAGTTGTCATGAGCCTGTAAAGGAACTAAAAGGCACCTTCAGGCCCTCCACTCTACCCCAGCAGGCAGCCTGTCTGTCTACCATGGGATGACAGGCGCGTGATGGCCCACAGAAAAGGGTTAAAGGGGGCTCCCCAGTGGGATCCAGTCATCACTGCAGCGGGGGATTCTGGAGACCACATTTCTAACCAAAATCTCGTTTCCGGGATGATGTGAGCTTCCTTTTCATTTTTGAAGACAGCAAAGATAACTTCAGGCCTCAGTCTGATAGAAACTGTCCGGAAAGCTTCTGGCAGGGGCGTTCTGTAGAGCCTGTGTGTGCTTGGATAGGATAGGCCATGCTAACATTCCCATGTGGTTTCCCTAGCCAGATGGGACCTGGCTTTCAAATTCAGAGTAGTCACAGGTGGCTTAAACAGCCAACAACTACTTCTCAACTCTAGAAGCCATGAAGTCAAAATCAGGGCTTCTTCTTGGCCCTCGGGCATACATGTCAAGCAGCTATCAGAGTATGAACCCTGAGGAACATCTGGAGATTTCCAGACAACCAATCAGGGAAGACCTCAAAGGACATGGCCTCTCTCCTTTTCATCGACCCTGTGTTCCCATAACACAGCACTCCGCTCCATAAACAACATTAGGGCTTGGTCTTGTTCTTTTAGAAGAAGGTGCAATGTTCCATTGCTTAACAGAGTGCTCCACCGCAGGAGAAGGGGAGAGTAAGTCTTTTTGAAAGTCCGCGTACCTGCGGCCAGTGATAAGGCTCGGTGGGTAAACTGGCCATGCAATCCTGACTACCCAGTTCAATCCTGGAGTCCACGCAAAGATGTAAGGACAGAACCGACTCCACAAGGCTTCCGTTAATCCCATTGGGTGAGAATAAGATCACTCCACAATGCTGACCCAAATCTGAAGCAAGCTTGATTTTTTATTAGGATGTACCACCACTGACTGCCTCCTAAGTTAGAACAACCCTGAGTATTTCTCAGGGCCATTTTAAGGAGTAAAATCATGAGCAGTTGCAAAGCAGGTTTACAAAAGACAATAGAGCAATATAGTAAGGAAATATAGAAAAACTTCAAAAGAAAATTCAACAGCCGTCACCATGAGGTCAAAGTCTACCAGTCTAATGGAACCGGAGTTATTGGTGGTTGTGAGCTACCATGGGGGTGCTGAGAAACAAACTCAGGTCCTCTGCAAGAGTAGCAAGCACTCTTAACCACTGAACCATCTCTCTAGCCCCCCCACTTCCTAAAATAAAAAAGGTTTTGGTTGTTTTTTTATACAGGTTTTTTTTGTTTGTTTTTTGTTTTTTTAGATGGGTCAGGCAGTAAAGGATTGCAGGAGATGGTGCCTGGACAGTGCTCACCAAGGTTGGTTCACCTCAGCTCCACCCTTCCTAGCCCAAGTTATCTCCAAAGAAAGGGTAATTCACAGTATGGTATTAGACGGAAGGTAGGAGGATGGGTTTTGGACCAGCGGGAGGGCACTTGCCTAGCATGTATGAAGCCCTGGGTTCAATTCTCAGCACCACAGAAGGGTGATGGGGGCAGAAACTTTAGAAAGCAGTTTGCCTTCAGATGTCAACAAGCATCTAGCAATTTCTATAATTCATAACTGTTTGATGAGGCAGAGGGAATGACCATAGTGAAATACTCAATATGCCTGAAAACCTTCAAAGACAAATGGCTTGGACATGTAGCAGGTTCAATTCATATCCATTATCCACATCCCTCTCCATTCAGCTCAAACATCGAAACAAAGCATATTTGCTTTTTATATTTCGAATCAGTGTCACTTTTCCAAACAAGTTAGAAAGGGTGAAAACGGTACAGGGGAACATGCAAAGAAAAGAGCAGAAGAAACAGTGGGCAGGAATTGGCGGGAAGATGGTCGTCAAGATCACCAAAAAGATCATTAATTTCGAGACTTTATTACCTGCTAAAGTTTCCAAACGACCTCTTGCCGACAAAGCAGTATGTATCAAGCAAGAATGTCTTTTTTAGCACAGCCATTCACAGTCTATGTTCAGGTCTAGCCGATGCGCCACAAATGTGTTATGGAGTGGCAGGCAGCTCTACCACCTTCACCCATAGTGTGGTGCTGTTGATTTCCAGCAAATTTCCCAAAGGGAAGGAATGAGCGAGACTATGCCTCTCACGTGTGTGTGTTTCTTCTCTGGCTAAGGCTTAATTGTTACAGCCTTTTGTGTTTTTAAAATCACCGCACAGATCTCAGACGGTCCTTCTGTGCTTTAGAAGAAACAAGTTTCCTCCAGCATTTGTAAGTTGCAGGTTAGGAACCAATCAAGGTGGAGGAGGAAAACACCCTCCAAACATTAAGATACCCCCGTCCCCACTCCAGAAGCACTTAATTTTTTTTTCTTAAGATTTGGGACCAGAGAAGAACCCAGTTCCATAAAAACCTGGTGGGCGAGGGCGCTGCTAGCCGCGCTCCTCTGGCTCGCTGCAGGGCGAAGCTCCGGAGGATGCTTTGGACTCGCCGTCGCTGTTGCAGTCCGGCCTGTGGCGCTCCAGCAGCTCCTGCAGGTGCTTGATGTAGCCGATGGCGGCGCGCAGCGTCTCCACCTTGCTGAGCCTCTGGCCGGCCAGCTCGCGCGGCAGGTGCTGGCGGAGGCGCGCGTAGCCCTCGTTCACGCAACGCACGCGCTGCCGCTCGCGCTCGTTGCGCTGGCGCAGAAAGGCGAGCTCGCCGATGCCCCCCAGCGACAAGGACGGGCACGGCCGTCTCCGCACGCTGTCCACGGCGTCCTGGCGCGCGGAGGTCCTGCCTGGCTCCCTCCGGGGCAGCGCGCCCAGCTGCGGCCGCAGCGGAGACGGCAGAAGCAGCAGTCCCGCCGGTTTGCGTTTCTCCATCCCTCCGCGGAAAAGCGTGCAGATCACCCGAGAGATGACTGTCTCAGCAGGAAGACGACACTTGAAGCTTTCGTGGCTGAGACTCTGGTCCATCCAGACTTCCCGGTTTGTCTTTGGAGAAGTGTCTAGGTCCAGAAGCTAGGTACCTGAACACACGTGGAGGGGACTGCTCATGATTTCCGAAGCTCGTTGCTCTCTGCGGGTCTTTATAAAACTTCCGAGCAGAAAGGGCAAAGATAGAGGACACGCTTCATCCACGCTTGTGTCCGATCTTAATTCAAAAGTTAACAAAGGGTCCCCAGCCTGAATGGACGATCGCACCCCGAACAGATTAACCTTTCAAAGCTGCCCAATTGTTGTAATTCGCTCCTGGGTCAGCTAGTGTGGCTCTCCGGGAGCCAGAAATTGAGCAGGGTCCTTTCCAGGCACTTGCAGAACGGCTGGCCAGCAGAGAGAAAGTTTACTCCGGCTTTCTCCTTCAAAATCCAAACTTGACTGTCCTTTGTGGCTTCCGGCGTTCAGGTCTGATGGAAAGAGCTTTCAGGGTGTTTGCAAACATATCCCTGCTCTTTCATTTCTGGGGAGGTGGAGAAGAAGCACTCATCAAAGGGAAGACTGCTCTCTTGCGGTTAGAAGATGTGTCAAGTTAAAGAGGACCTCCGGGGAAGCCCGAGGTTTTCTTCTGCGAAATCAGATCTTTCAAAAACCAAATTAGACACTTTTTGAAGGTAAGAACAAAATCTATATATTTTAGCATCAAATATAAGGATCTGTGATATTGTGTCCTAGCGTGTTTAACGCGAGGCCCTTTATGTTCTTGTTGCTCTGTAAAAACACATCAAAAGCCCGAACAGTAACACACACTTTTAGCTCGTTATTTCTCAGGGTGCTTACTGTAAACACAGCTTTAGTCCTGCCTCCCGACCTCTTCTAATCCCACTCAGGATAGAAGGATACCTTCCCATAGCACAAAGTATTTTCCCATTGTATTCATCTTTATTTCCTCCCTTGAGGATTGGAAAACAACATTTGAAAAGTAGAGAGCCCCAATTCTGAGGAGAAAGGATATGGCTTTGAAGGCTTGTCTTTATAACGCTGCCCCCCCCCACAAATGAATAATTAATCCATCTGTGCTAGTAAAGAGCTTTGAAGATGAAAGTGTCATTAAAAATCAACTACACTGGTTAATGTCAAAGATTGTTATCACAGGGAAAAATCAGATTTCCTGTTCGGCAAACCAACACATTAAAGGCACCTTCTACTTGAAAAGTCCAACTTAAAAACATGAGACGCAAAAACCCCCTAAATTTACAACCAGACCTCTGCCTCTTCTCTGGGAGCTGGGGTGTGGCACTAACATGTTTGTTTTTTGTTTTTGTTTTCTTTTTTTAAAGGAGTCTTTCGCTTCCATGTTTACTCTAAAGTTTAGAGTTTAAACGACCAGCCTGAAGCAACTGGAAAAACACTTGCATCAAGGCAAATAAAATAGAAATAATTATTCCTTTTAGGCATAAGTTAGTCACATTTAAAGAGGCGTGGTTCCCTATAGACTTATACTGGCATCATGAGTTCTTGCGTCAACATTTTTTCATGAATTGAGAAAGCCTTCCTATTAGCAGATATGCCCCCTGCAGGGCATGTAGACTCCAAGACCACAAGCTACTTTGGGCCAGGTCAAAGATTTTGACCTTTCTGCTAAGAGCGACAAGAGAAAAATGAGATAATTAAAAACAGGGGACATGATTGAGATCTGTTTTTCTTTCTCAGGCTGACAGCAAATAAAAATCCCTGCAAGCCAAGTGTGGTGGTGCACACCTTACCCTAGCACTGGGGAGACAGAGGCAGGCAGGCTTGTGTGAGTTTACATAACAAGTTCCAAGCCAGCCAGGGCTGTATGGTGAGACCTTGTCTTAAAAAATAAAATAATATAAAAACACATAAAGCTTGAGTAAAAACTGGTGATGTTAAGGATTTGAGGGAGGGGTGGGAACATAAATCACTGAAGTGTTTGGGGAAGGAATGATTATAGTCAACAGTATATTATCCAGAAATGCTGACAATTTTGTCCCACAGAAATAAATGTATCTCTATAGGTTTATATGTGCATACAGATCAATACTGGGCCACAGCATTTGTTGTGAGTTAAAAAAAAAAAAAAGAACAGGGCGCTGTGCCTGGCACTGCACACCTGAAATCCCAGCTACTTTGGGAGGCTTGGAAGGATGGTGGTTGCTCAAGGCCTGTATAAGGTTACTTGTAGGTATGGTTTCAAGGCTGATCATGTGGTATTGGATAACCCATCGGTGTGCTTGTCCCTAGGGAAGACTGTTTCTCCCGCTATCAGCATCCTCATTGTCTCTAGTTCTCTGTGTAGGACCAAGGCTTCTTGGGCTTTTCCCTGTCCATATTAACATATCTATTGCTGTTTGTCTGTGTTCAGCCCATGTTTAGACAGTTGTGTTGGTGAGACTTATGTATTTAGGAGTGTATATGTTTATAATATACATATATGTGTATAACAACAATTAAAAAAGAGGCCATGAATTTGAAAGAGAGCAAGCAATGGTATATGGGAGGGTTTGAAGGGAGGAAAGGGAAGGGGGAAATGATATAATTATATTATAATCTCAAAAAAATAATAAGAAATTTAAAAATAAAATAAATAATTTTTTATTTTTTTTTTGTTTTGTTTTTTGAGACAGGGTTTCTCTGCGGCTTTGGAGCCTGTCCTGGAACTAGCTCTGTAGACCAGGCTGGTCTCGAACTCACAGAGATCCACCTGCCTCTGCCTCCCGAGTGCTGGGATTAAAGGCGTGCGCCACCACCGCCCGGCTAATAAAATAAATATTAAGATGAAAAGAAAGTTCAAGGTCTGCCTGAGCTTCAGAGTGAGTTCAAAGCCAATCTGGGCAATTTGTGAGACTGTCTCAAAAGAAAAAATAAAAAGAGTTCTATGGTTAGCTTTAGGTTGTCTCCCAAGGGAGTAGGGATGAGGGGGACACAAGACACAGCCTGAATACTCATCCATAAAGAAAAGAGTAATACTTATAGATCTTTATATTATTAAAAATAATGAGTAAGATATATATATATATATATATATATATATATACTTACAGAAATATAAAAAATGCGTTAAGCAAAACCCAAGGAAGAAAATTGCAGACGAATGTTTGCAATGGGAACAAAACAATTTTACATGATTTGTACATTTACACATGCCTGGATTTGAAATAGGATCTCACTGTATAGCCCAGGCTGGCCTCAAATTCAAGCTCCTCCTGCCACAACCTTTTGAGTGTTGGAACAACAGGTGTGTGCCACTGTGACAAGTGACATGCATGTCTTTATGTGTTTGTGCAGACATGGAGAATGAAGTGGAAAGACGGATACCAAATTACTGTCATTAGTTGCTTAGAAAGTATGTCACTGGGCGTAGAAGAGTGATCGTTGTCCTTCAACTATCCCTCTGTTTACTTATTACAGACTGCACATGCCTTATATCTTCAATCTAATGAGTTTTAAAATAACAAAAGGAAGTGTCCAGAACACTCAGATGATACACTGACTCAAGTCATATCTACAGATTTATTATTAGCATTCCAGGTTATTGGACCGTGTTTCCTTATCAATTCTCTCTCTGAGGACAGTGGTATGGCTGTTCCCTACAGGCTTGGCATGAGCGGCACCACCATGAAGCACCGAGACCGCCGTGACCCTAGGAGACCTTGGCCGCTGTCGCTGCAGTGAAACACGAAGAGTGTACATCACTTGGCAAGGTCTGGTAAGGGGGCAAGCATTTCTTCCTGGAGAGGGAGAGAGTCACGGAACACTTCTCTTAGATCCCAATATTGCTGTGAAAACATAGGCAGGCATGGTGATAGCACACACCTGCAATCACAGCACTTGGGTGGAAGATATAGGAGAATGAGGAGTTCAAAGCCAGCCTTGGCTCTATAGCAAGTGTAAGGCTAGCCTGGGCTACATGGGATTCTGCCTCAAAGAAACAAGGTAAAAAGCTGCCTGGGGGGGGGGGTCAGACTTTTCTATGGTACAGTTGCTCACAAGTTGCCCATGTTCCCATAAGTAACACCAATTAACTTACTTATTTTCTAGGTCGGGTTTCTTTGGTCTGTCCACTACTGCACTCCTGGTTTCTATGACAAGCTAGTGTGGCTACTGGGATTAAAATTGTGTGTTATTGTTGCTGGTCTATAAGGCTGATCAGTGTGCCCGTTTTAATCTCTGAACTTCAGGCATGTTTTATTTGTTGAAATACATATGAAATGCCACTACAAAGAGGGGTTAGAGAGACTGCTTAGTGAGCATGAGTGTTTTGTTTTCATGTATGTCTGTATGGGAGTTCACAACCATCCGTGACTTCAGTTCCAGGATGCATAACGTACAGACATACATAGAAACAAAACACTCATGCTCATAAAATAAGAATAAATCTAGGGTAAGCTGAAAAAATATTTGTGTGCGTTTGTTTGTGTGGGGGTATGTGCATATAAGTAGATGTCTGTTGTGTCCAGAAAGAGTTCATCAGATCCCCAGGACCTGAAGTTACAGGAGGTTGTGAGCTACTGGACATGGGTGCTGGGAACCCAATTGTCCTGTGCAAGAGCAGTATACATGCATAGCCACTAAGCAGTCTCTCTAACCCCTCTTTGTAGTAGCATTTCATATGTATTTTAACTTATTCTGTAAGCCAGAATGACCTTGAACTTCTGATCCTCCTGCCTCAGCAATCCTATGTATCGATATTACTAATGTGCACTATCATGCCCAACTTTTCAATTTTTAAGGTATTTTTGCTTATGATAAAACTCATCAATTTTTTTCCACGACAGGGCTTCTTTGTGTAGCCTTGGCTATCCTGGAACTAGCTCTGTAGACGAGGTTGGCCTTGAACTCACAGAGATCTGCTTGCCTCTGCCTCTCCAGTGCTAGGATAAAAGGCGTGCACCTCCACCACCCAGCTATATGTTCCATGTTCCTCTTTTCGTTTTTCCTTCCTTCCTCCCTCCCTCCCTCTTCGTTCCTTTGTTCCTTCATTCCTTCCTTCGTTCCTTCCTCCCTCTCTTTGTTCCTTCCTCCCTCCCCCTTCGTTCCTTCCTTCCTTTCTTCTGTCTGTCCATCCATCTTTCTTTTTGTTTTTTTTTGAGACAAGGTTTCTCTATGTAGCTCTAGCTGTCCTGGAACTCACTATGTAGACCAGGCTGGCCTTGAACTCTGAGATCTGCTTGCTTCTGCCTCTCCAGTGCAGAGATTAAAGGCATGCACCATCACTTGGCAAAACTCATCCATCTTAACGTTATTATTTGATTAATTTTAATAAACAGATAGAGGCATGAAAACAGCATCCCGAATGGCTCCTCTTTGTAGGCAATGCCAACCCTTCACCTATCACTACTCCGATAGCCGCTAGAGCTGTTAGTTTGGCCTTTTCTAGAATTTTATACAGACTTGTAGACTTTTTGTATCTGACAATCTTCAGATTAGTGTAGAAAGCTTCTTGAGGTCCACCCATATGCTAATAGTTTGTTCCTTTTTATTGCTGCGTAGAGGGCTCTACTGCAGTAATGTAATGTAACTCTTTACTGGTTGATGCACATTGAGATGGTTATGAGATCGTTATTATTATTAATAAAGTTGCAAAAAACATTTGTGCACATGCCGTTGTACATGTATGTATGTGTATATATATATATATATAAATATTCTGTTGAGTAATTACTTAGTATGATTAGTTAATTGCCTGCGTTTAGAAATTGGCACATATAGACTGGCTCAGAGGGTAAGGCCTTTTGATCCCTGGGACCCACACGAGGGAAAGAGAGAGCCGATTCCTGTAAGTTGTTCTCTAACCTCCACATGGACATTGCTCTAGTGACAGACAGCACACACATCCACCCACCCACCGCATGAATAAACGTGATGTACAAAGTTGGCTACCAAGCAGCTGGTGCGGTTTCAATGAGCATTCTTAGCACTGCGCCTGCAATGGGGACGGAAAGGCAAAGAGAAGGAAACCTGCACAAATCCTAGCACCGTCATTTACGACATGGAAGCAGGCAACCTTCACGGTCTGACCTAATTTCAAAACGTGCTGCGTGGATCCTTGCGTCCCTACTTAAGGCTATCCCATTTAGGCCCGAAAAACAGTCTGGAGAACCTTGGAGTTCTAGCAATGAATGAACTCTAGCAAGTACATCAGTTTTGGTCTCCTAGCAACGGCGGGTCGATTACTCAGCGCTCGACTGGATTGAGGTCCACCTGAGCCGCCACGCTCTGGGCGGAGCATCTCGAAGCCAGCCTACTTCCGGGGTGGGCGGGGCGGGCTCTCTGCGATGCGCACGCGCAGCGACTGGGCGGGGCGACTCTGCAGAAAGGAAGGTCGCGGCACAGGCAAGCCGGAAACGCGCCCGGAGTGGCCGAGAAACCGGAACGCACCCCGGGAGGAGGTGTGGCCCTGAGAAGGCGGGACTGACCGGGTAGGGCGGGGCGGGCGGGAAACGTTACGGGAGCCGCAAGCGGGGCGTGGGGTCCGGGGCGAGCAAAGGCGCTCGGGCCGAGCTCCGGCCGGATGAAGAGCCGAGCGGGTGGGCCGGTGCTCACCAACGCGGGCCTCAGGTGGGCGAGGCGGCCGGGCGGGCTGGGCGGGCCGGGCGGGGAAAGGTCGTGGCTCATCACTTTTCTCCCCTTCCAGGTCGGCCAGCCGGGCTGCCAGCGCTTCCGGAAAGACAGCCCCGGGCGCGGCCCAGCATGCCCGGCCCTCGGCACGGAGCGCGGCCGCCGGCCCTCGGAGACGTCGGGAGGTCCGGGGAGGCGTGGCCACCAGCGGGATGTGCTAGCACGTGACCCCGGCCCCGGCGCTCTCCGGTCGGACGCCGGTTCCCTGCACTTGCCCGCGCAGGTGAGGTGGGCCGGGGAAGCCGGGGAGATAGCGCCGGAGGGGGAGTCTTTGTGTGCCTTCGGAATGCACGTGTGACAGGTTAATGGGTTGAAGCACCCGAACCTACTACCCTTCCCCCCACAAAAAAGTCCATCCAGAGTACTAGTTGGTTCCAGGTGTGAGTGATTGTTCAGAGTAACTACACGTTGTTAGCTGCTTGACACCTTTTTCCTGTCTTTGAGTTATTGTAGCGTTTGTTGTTTTGAGTCGTCTGTTTTTGTAGTATCATCACCCTTCACCTTTGGGTTTTCCGGGATGCAGCCAGGGATGATGAAGTGCGGAGATTTAATTATTAATTGTGCAAACTAGGTGAATTAGAAGGTACTGTGCCAAGACAGTATAGAAACAAACCAAAGATGGAGTTGTGTTTAGCTGGTATTTTTTTCAGAATCCTTTAAAAAGTCTGTTTAGAATGTGGAAGAGGAAATGCATTGAATGAAATTATTGGGGCTGGTCGCTGCGTCTTGCAAAGTGGCCGTACTTTTCCAGAAAGCAGCGTGAGGGCTGAACCTAACAAGTGATTATGTAGGTTGGTTAAACCAAAAAAAATAAATAAATAAAAACAATGATTTGCTGACGGTTTGAGGAAGACGGAATTCAGTATCTTTAGGCCTTGACTTGATGTGGGACCAGGTGGGTAGCGTGGAATTGCCGATTTGATTGGGAAAACCTGTTACGGATCACAATGTTTGTTCCTTCCTAATGTCTTTTATCTTTGAATACTTGTTTCTTTTGGTTTATGACTGTTGAAATCATCACATTTTAAAGACTCACAACAAAGCAGAGATGTCCTGAGCCTGATCTGAACTGGTTTGAGAAGGCCTAGGGTTTCACACCGATGTTTATTCTGACATGTACTTTAATGTTCAAAGCTTTCAGAATAGGAAGTGAAGACACTTAACTCTGCTCTAAAATGTTACTGTAATCGGTATGTTGTAGGCTTTGTGGTGCCAGCGGTGATTTTGTCTTAGTTATGGTTGCAGCTGGGAAATTAGAGACATCTGTTGTAAACCAGCTGAAGCCTAGGAACTTCTCAAGTTAAAGTAGCATGGCTGCTTTAGGCTGCAAGGAGTTTCCACTCTTGTGCGAGGATCTGTGGTCCTTCAGATAGTGTACCTCATTTACTAGTGCTTCTCACAGTCTTCCTGTCAGGGTGATGAGTGGGCATTGCTTCAGGGCTTTCATACTTAGTTGATGTCCAGAAGCTAGTTTTATGATAACCCTATGGATATAGTATAATTCAAGAAACAAGTTTATGTAGGACTTTATCCCTCACATTTAGTCTAGTCCTAATACAAATAGGACTCTGTAAACAGCAAAAACAGTTTGTAATTTGTTACTAGGCTAAGAGAGAGGTTGGGACTCTTAAATTAGTTCTGAGCTCCAAACTCAGCTATACCTCTGACTAGTTATGTAAGTGTAGTTTATTTTTTAAACTCAAAATCTAGGCTTTCTAATCGTTAAAATGGAGTTAAAGTGCCAGTCCAGGACTGGAGAAATGGCTCGGTGAATAAAAGCACTGACTGTAGGGGGCCTACAATTCCAGTTGGGTCTCTGGAACCCACATAAAAAGCTGTGTGCAAGCCGGGCGGTGGTGGCGCACGCCTTTAATCCCAGCACTTGGGAGGCAGAGGCGGGCGGATCTCTGTGAGTTCTAGACCAGCCTGGTCTACAAGAGCTAGTTCCAGGACAGGCTCCAAAACCACAGAGAAACCCTGTCTCGAAAAACCAAAAAAAAAAAAAAAAAACTGTGTGTAGTGGTGTGCATCTGTAATTCTAGCACTTCTAGGGGACATGGGAGGCCAGCACAGAGAATCACCTTGGAGCTGGCAGATCACTGTAAAGACCCTGTCTCAACAACATAGAAGTTGAGAACTATCTCCAGACTTCCATGTACATCCTCAGCCCTCTTCATCACACACATACATGTGTGTTAATTAGAAAAAGAAGATTACAAACTAGCTAACACTGGTTGCTATGACAATACATGACAAGAAGCGATTTAAGGAAGATGGTGTATTGTGTTCAAGGGGACACAGTCCACCATGGTGGGAGGCTAGTCAGTCACATTGCAGCCTGTAACCTGGAAGCAAAGAGAAATGCTGGTGGTGAGTTTGCATTCTCATTTTTATTTAGTACGGGATCCTACCCCATTGAATGTGGGTATCCCCCCACCACATTCAGTGTGCATCTTACCTTGCCACTTTCTTTCTTTTTTTTTTTTTTGGCTTTTCGAGACAGGGTTTCTCTGGGTAGCTTCTTTGGAGCCTGTTCTGGAACTCGCTCTGTAGACCAGGCTGGCCTCTAACAGCCTCCTGAATGCTGGGATTAAAGTTGTGTGCCACCACTGCCCAATCTGCATCTTACCTTTTCAATTAAACCTCTCTGGAAACACCCTCATAGACAGTCAGAGCTGTGTGCCCATGTGATTCTAAGTCCACTGTAGTTGACAGTGAAGGTTTAGCATCATAGAGCCTTAAAGTATGCAGTGTAGGAGAGGCAGGAGTAAATTACTTAACCCATTGTTTCTTAAGTACAAAGTACGGTGGGAGGTTGTTAGAGATTTCATTTGATTGTGTTCTGTCCATCGTCTGTAAACGATAACATGGTCTCTAAGTCCTGATTAGAAACCCATATGTATGGGCTGGAGAGATGGCTCAGCGATTAAGAGCGCTGACTACTCTTCCAGAGGTCCTGAGTTCAATTCCCAGCAACCACATGGTGGCTCACAATCATCTGCAATGAGATCTGGTGCCCTCTTCTGGTATACAAGAATACACCCAGGCAAAACACTGTATACATAATAAATAAATGAATTAAAAAAAGAAATGACTTGATAACAGTCAAGAGTGAGAAAAGAAAAAAAAACCAATATGTATATATTTGAAAATACTTATTTTTAATTATATGTGTGTTGTGCGTGCGCGTGCCTATGCTGTGTATGCAGGTGCCCTTGGAGGCCTTAGGAGGGTGTGAAACCCCATGGAGCTGGAGTACAAGGTTTGAGAAGATGTGAATGCTGGGAACTGAACATGGTTCCTGCAGACTGAACTCAGGTCCTCTGGAAGAGCAGCAGGGCTCTTAACCCATGAGCCATCTCTCCAGCCCTATATATTTTTCTTTTGAGACAAGCTATTGCTATATAGTGTAGACTGGCATTGAGTTTATGTTCACTACAGGGTAAGCTTGGAACTTGTGGCCACCCTTCTGCCTTAGCCTCCCTACTTCTGTGCCATCCCAGCTAACTAAAACTAATGCCTGTACATAACAATGGCAGTTAATGGCCTTTTCTGTTGGGAGCAGTGAGACCCCAGATCCTGAATTCCTTGTAAACAACTTGTTTTCCCCTGATCTGAGTGCCTACAGCTGCTCTGAGCACGAGACCTTCAGGAGTTCCTGATGGCAGGAGAGTGGTTTCTGGTGGGTTTGGCTGGGGCATGGCTGTCTCTATATAATCTGCCCCTGAACGCAATAAAGGGGGCATTCCTGGGGAATTCAAGGATGACCTGTGTCGCTGTCTCTGTGTGTCTGTGTATTTTAACCTCCAGCCCCCTTGCCCGAAGCTCATGAACTGGGTGCCAGCGCAGAGTGCAGACATGGGGGCACGGTGCGCGGCATTTTCACTCGTTATTACTCTTGTAAGATGTGCTCCGTGACATTGCAAGAAGGGCTGTACAGAAAAGGTGATTTCTTGGTTCTTCGGCCTTCTGAAAATGATCTGTGTATTAAGAGTCTGATGTGTTGGAACATCTTTGGCAGTCCTTTACAGGATGATTGATGCCCTTTATTGAGCTGCTTTGTGATTTTATCTTTGAGCCTTAATTCTTCATTTGCCTTACTTTGCAGAATTAGTTGGTGAGGGTATTAAGGCTGTTAGATACTTATGACTGTCGGTGTGTGAGGGTATAAAGGCTGTTGGTCAATAAGGTATGGATACTTATGACTGTCGGTGTGT
>JABTXL010005037.1:487288-533592 GCA_025134845.1 Neodon shergylaensis
GTCTTGAACCCAGTCCTTTTTTTTTTTGGTTTTGGAGACGGTTTCTCTATGGTTTTGGAGCTCGTCCTGGAACTAGCTCTTATAGACCAGACTGGCCTCGAACTCACAAAGATCTGCCTGCCTCTGCCTCCCAAGTGCTGGGATTAAAGGTGTGTGCACCACCGCCCAGCTTTCTTTTTTTTTTTTTTTTAAAGATTTATTTATTATGTATACAGTGTTCTGTCCACACGCATGCCTGCAGGCCAGAAAAGGGCACCAGGTCTCATTACAGATGGTTGTTAGCCACCATGTGGTTGCTGGGACTTGAAAACTCAGGAACCTTTGAAGATCAGCCAGTGCTCTTAACCTCTGAGCCATCTCTCCAGCCCCTTGGACCCCAGTTTTAATATAACCAGGGTGACCTTGCACTCTTGATCCTCTGGCTCCACTTCTCAAGGGCTGGGATTACAGGCCTGTGCCACCACACCTGGCTCTGAAACCCTTTGTCTACTTTCTTTCCCTCGAGGTCCTATTGAAATGAGAAATGAGTAAACTATTGATTGTTAAGGATATGTAGCCTCATAATATTGGACTTATGCTTAGTATTTTAAGTAATGTGTAAAAGATGTTTAGGTAGTTATTTGTAGAGAATTTTATCCTGAATTAATAAAATGCAGCAGCCAAGCCAGATTAACTAAAATTAGCATTTCCTTCCTTAAAGTGTCAACACAAGAGATTTTTAAAAAATTAAAGTTTATTTGTGTGATTTGTTGGATTCTTGTTGAAAACATGGTGCTTCTTTACACACTGATAATCTGAGGCAGACCCAGGATCACTTTTGTATATACCACATGTGTGCATTGTGCCCACAGAGACCAAAATAGGGAGGCAGATCCCTTGGAATTGAAGTTTCAGATGGTTGTGAACTACTATGTGGGTGCTAACACTCTGAACCTGGGCACTTTATAAGTGTAGCAAATACTTTTAGCTGGGCCATCTCTCCATCCCCACAGAATAAAGTTATAAAAGCATAATGGTGTATGCTATAACCTCAGCATTTAGGCGTATAGGCAGGAAGGAGGAGTTGAAGGCCAGCCTTGGCTTTGAAACTTTAAAAGGACTGTTAACCTTTCTATCTCTTAGGCATTTCTTTAGAAGATAGTCTTTAAGAAAAGACTTATATTAAAAAATACTCCCTTTGACCAAAATATGCAAATCAGCACTAAGTTGGTGGGTTTTCATTTAACGCTCGGGCACAGGAAAGGTCGTTTCAGCATTTCGTACATGGATATAATCCAGGGTGGGTAAAGTTCAAACTGTTTTGATTATAGAGTATAACACGTAGAGAAAGGGCTGAAAAGAAACACATATAGATCCATATCTAACTTTAATGTGGATGGATTCCAAGTATAGTCATATCTGGATTTTGTTTGTTACATTTTTAGACAGGGTCTCTCACTATGTTGCCCAGGCTTGGCCTAAACTCAAAATCTTTCTGCCTCTGCCTTCTTGGTACTGGGATTACAGTAATGCACCACCATGCCAAGCATTTGAGTGTTTTAAAAGTGAAATGTATAGTGATTGAAAAGGGAAAATAAAGCTTTAAAAAAGCCATCACTGGTTGGGTGGTGGTGGCACACCTTTAATCCCAGCACTTGGGAGGCAGAGGCAGGCGGATTTCTGTGAGTTTGAGGCCAGCCTGGTCTACAAGAGCTAGTTCCAGAACAGGCTCCAAAGCAACATAGAAACCCTGTTTCGAAAAACCAGAAAAAAAAAAATTAACTGCAAGAGACCACACCTGTGAATAGTTGTTTTTTTAATGTTTATTTACCTTAAGGAGTCATTTTTTACTCTTTGTAGTGATGTGTGAGTATATGCACATGAGGTTCTGGCCTGGAGCTAGAGTTACAGTGATGTGGCTGCTGGGAACTGAACTCTGGTCCTGCTGGAACAGTACATGCTCTTAACCACTAAGCCATCTTTCCAGCCCATTTGTTTTTGTTTTTTAAGTAATTTGTTCTCTGAGTTGTTATTCAAACTAGATTGTTAATTGTTTTGGTGTTTGGGAGAAACAACTGGAGGACCAGTTTAGCACTTTAAAAACGATGTGCACACGTACACACTAATTTGAGGGCCAGGTTTGGTCATGCACACTTGTAATCCCAGCATTCCACTAGGTCATAGGTCAGCCTGGGCTACATAGATCCTTTCTGAGAAGTAATCTGGGGACTGGGAATGTTTGGTTATGGTATAGATGTTATCCAATAGTGTCTTGGGTTACAAAGGGCTACCAGGGAGATTCTTTTGTTTCTCTAAATTCTAAGTTTTGCCAGTGTTTTTTAGATACTAATCTAAGATACTAATTAAGAAAAAAAAATTTTTTCAAGGTCTCCCAGTGGCAATTCCAAACCTGGGTCCCTCCCTGAGCTCTCTGCCTTCTGCCTTGTCTCTGATGCTCCCCATGGGCATTGGAGATCGAGGGGTGATGTGTGGGTTACCCGAAAGAAACTACACCCTACCTCCACCGCCTTACCCTCACCTAGAGAGCAGTTACTTCAGAACTATTCTACCTGGTAAGTTTTATAGTTATTGTGTTGGGGGAAGATAGGGAATGGGGAATGGAACACTTCTACCTGGTAAGTTTTATAGTTATTGTGTTGGGGGAAGATAGGGGAATGGGGAATGGAACACTTCTACCTGGTAAGTTTTATGGTTGTGTGTGGGAGGTGGATGGAACCATTCTGACCTCAGTTTTTGGAGATTAGGATTAAATATCTTTTTCTCTGTCGTTATTGGATAGCAGTCTCTGGATTTGTTGATAATTGTATGCTTTGCTTAGAGCATGCATATGGTTTAATATGAAAGAAGCAGTTTGGTAAAGATAATTCTTTTTCATAGTGTTATTAGTGTAGTTTTAATCTTTTAAAATTGTTTTAGTTTTTTGAAGTGGTTTTGGTTTTTTGGTGGGGATTGAACCTAGGGCCTCATGCATGATACAAAGGCATATTACACTGAGCTACTCCGAAGCCCTTTTTTATTTTGAGATTGGGCAACTGCCTGTATAGCAGAGAATAACCTTGTTTCCAATTCTCTTGCCTTTCACCTTCAAAGTACTAAATTACAGACATGAGGAATTTTTTTAATTTTTTTTAGCTTTCAAGATAGGGTTTCTCTAGCTTTTGAGCCTGTCCTGGAACTAGCTCTTGTAGACCAGACTAGCCTCGAACTCAACAGAGATCCATCTGCCTTTAAAGGCATGCGCCACCACCACCTGGCAGGCATGGGGATTTTTGTTGTTGTTTTGAGACAGGGTCTTGCTTGTAGTCCTGGAATCTGCTGTGTAGGCAGGGCTGGCCTCAAACTCAGTGTCGGGATTATAGATGAGCTCCACCACACCTGGTTTATGTTACGTTTTTTTCTTTGCATGTGTATGAGTGTGCAGGTATGTGTTGGTGCGTGTGGAGGCTAGAGGTTAATACTGGTTGTCTTACTCAGGTGTGTATGAGTGTGCAGGTGTGTGTTGGTGCGTGTGGAGGCTAGAGGTTAATACGGGTTGTCTTACTCAGTTGTTTTCCACCTTACAGAGTGAAGCTGGGTCTCACTGGACCCAGAACATGCTGAGTTAATAGTTTGTGTTTCAGTGATCTGTGGGATTATAGGTGGGTCACCACACCCTCCTGGAATTTTACATGGGCATTGGGGATACAAACTCAGGTCTTTAGAGTTACATAGCAGTGATTTGTCTGCTGAGTAATCTTTCAGTTCCCTATGGTATAATTTTGTTTTATTTATTTATTTATTTTTGGTTTTTTGAGACAGGGATTCTCTGTGTAGTCCTGGCTGTCCTGGAATTCACTCTGTAGATTAGGCTGCTCTTGATCACCCCTCTGCTGCCTGAGTATTGGGATTCAAGGTGTGCACCATCCGCAACCCCCCAACTTCAGCTAACCAGTTTTTATATAAAGTGAATATTGATTCTGTAGTAATTCTAGTTTACCAGCTATCTGTACTGCTTAAAGTTTATTGACTTTTTATTCTGTTATAAAAGTATTATATATACTCTTTCAGACAGTTTAGCAAACAGGGAGAAAGGGAAGCCACATTATCCTTCTATTGGACTTGTGGTTTTTTGGGAGTACTGATGGTTATAGTTTTCATGATTTAAGACCATGATTCTCTACCGTTGTGTGTCTCTTTTACTTTGTGTTTGTCCTGCTACTGCAATGGTTTTCATACCCTCTCTCCATATTCCTCTGAAATAGGTTTTCACTGTGTAGCGCTGGCTGGCCTAAGAACTAACTCACTGTGTAGACCAGGCTGACTTTGAACTCAGACCCTTGCCTGCCTCTGTGCCAAGTGCTGGAATTACAGGAGTGTGCCTTCGAGCCCAACACCCATAATGGTCTTTTTAGATAGCATACTGGTAATTCCAATGTTTAGGAGGCTGAAGCAAGGATATCAGGAATGTAGACTAGACTGTGTCTGTCTCAGAACAAACAGACTACTAAATGTAATGGCATATTACATCAGTATTGTTGGGCAGCTTGGTTTTTCCAGGTTTTATTGTCATTATAGCTGATGTTCTTAGCTATTCTGGTGTCTTTGTGTACATTTACAAAATACATTTAGGCATTTAGGGAAGGTTCTTGTAAATGGAACATTTTATTCAAGACAGTGTGGTCATTTTTGGGTTCATAATGTGCTGTGTTTTAATATATACTCTCCCACCAGAAGTACCTCAGATGACATCTCTTAGCCTTAGAAGCATAGCTGTGGACTTGAGAAGTAGTTTTATAGTAAGACTTTTTTTTTTTGAGACCCTGGATCTGATTTTAACAGGTCCCCCACAAAAAAAGTTTCTGTAGTTTTGTTTTGAATCAATTTGCTTTGATAATTTTATATAAAAGTTCTTAAATCATTTTATTGCTTATTTACATATTTTTATTTTATTTATTTTTATTTATTTATCTATTTATTTTGTTTTTTGAGATAGCGTTTCTCTGTGTAACAGCCCTGGCTGTCCTGGAACTCGCTCTGTAGACCAGGCTGGCCTCGAACTCACAGAGATCCTCCTGCCTCTGCCTTCTGAGTACTGGGATTAAAGGCATGCGCCACCACCGCCTGGCTGGCTATCTATCTACCTACCTATCTTTCTTCTTCTTATTTATTTACTTTTTGTGGGGCAGCTTTTAGCATCTTAGGACCGAAGAATTGAGGACCACATAGAGATTAGAGATCCCATTTAGGGTGTGTCTAGTTGGCTTTGTCAGATCAGCTTCATGTGTTTAGGATTTGAGTTTCATAGAGAAACTCAGAATGGTGTATGTACTACTTGTATAGATATTGATTTAAAGAAGTAGCAGGATCTTTAACTCAGTTGTATTTGTAAGGAAAATGGTTCCTAGCACTTGAAATTTCTTATATATAATAACAGTGTGATAATATCTCTTCTCTGATATCTCTTCTTTTCTCAGGCATTTTATCTTACTTGGCTGACAGACCGCCTCCTCAGTACATCCACCCCAACTCTATAAATGTTGATGGTAATACAGCGTTGTCTATCACCAACAGCCCTTCAGCACTAGATCCTTATCAGGCCAATGGAAATGTTGGATTAGAATTAGGTGTTGTTTCAATAGACTCTCGTTCTGTGAACACACATGGTGCCCAAAGTCTTCATCCTAATGATGGCCATGAAGTGGCATTGGACACAACAATCACTATGGAGAATGTTTCTAGGGTTACCAGCCCAATCTCTACAGATGGAATGGCAGAGGAGCTTACAATGGATGGTGTTGCAGGAGACCATTCGCAAATCCCCAATGGCTCCAGAAGTCATGAACCTCTCTCTGTGGATTCTGTGGGCAACAACCTGACAGCAGACACTGTAGGACATGGTGGTGTGATACCCATTCATGGGAGTGGTCTAGAGCTTCCTGTGGTCATGGAGACAGACCACATTGCAAATCGGGTCAATGGGATGTCTGACGGCGCCCTCAGTGACTCCATCCACACTGTGGCCATGAGCACCAACTCTGTAAGCGTGGCACTCTCTACCTCACACAACCTCGCCTCTCTAGAATCTGTTTCCCTCCATGAAGTTGGCCTTAGCCTAGAGCCTGTGGCTGTCTCTTCCATCACGCAGGAGGTTGCTATGGGGACAGGTCATGTAGATGTATCCTCAGACAGCTTGGCTTTTGTACCACCTTCGCTGCAAATGGAAGACTCCAATTCAAACAAGGAAAACATGGCAACCTTGTTTACAATTTGTGAGTGTGCTTCTCTGTTCTCTTCTGGAAATACTGGGTTTTGTTTTTTAAAATTACATGTGTTTGAGGGTTTTGCCTGCATGCATGTGCATGTACCACCTGCATGCCTAGTGCCTGCAGAAACTAGGACAGTGTTGGATTCCTTGGAACTGGAGTTACAGATAGTGTGAGCCATCATGTGAGTTCTGGGAACCAAACCTGGATCCTCTGCTAGTGTAGTGAGTGCTCTTAATTGCTGAGTCCGCTCAATACTGGTTTTAGAATGCCATTGTTTTGACTAGTGTTTGGTATAGTCTGATGTTAGTTAAGGGAGTATAGCAAGGAATTTCACTTTGGTATTTTTCTTTGCCCTCGTATTATCCTTTTATTAATCTGATGCCACTTTTTCAAGTCAGATAATATATGTGCAGTTTATTGGTTCTTACATTGATTTCTTGGAGCAAACAGACAGTATAGTCATGTCTGTATTTTACCAGTTAGTTGTAGCCCTGTGATATGAAGGTATCTCTCAAACAGCCTTACAGGAGTGAAACTTGACACAAGCAATCTTGGTGATACATATTGTACTCTTTCAGCATGTGCCAGAAGATAAAAATGCTAGTTCACTTTTATAACTTCGGCAAATGTATATTGCTATGCAGTGGTTTGTCTTAGAGTGTATGAATTATGATAGTTAGGCATGTAAAGGTTCTGTATCAAAATGGTTGGTCTGTTGGTTTTCACTTTGTTCTTAAGCCATGCAAGAAACTTCATCTGTGCACTGTCTGCTATGCTCTGCCAGATGCAGGGGGCAGGGCACAGTTACCAAGAGTACAGACCTTGAGGACTTGTGCCTGATGGGAAGCATGGACGAAACACAAGCCACTGTAGTACATAATAATAGTAAACGTGTCATGATGGGATTCATGGTGCTTATGAGTCTGAAGAACAAGTAACTAGGTGTGGAAGGATCAGCACGCCAGCCACAGAGGGCAGCATATGTGTTAGCATAGGCCTGAAGACATTGTAGGAAGACAGGCGTTGGCACCTGCGCGTGCCTAGAATGAAAAGAATCATACATGGTTCAGATGGCCGCAGTGGAAAATAGGGCTGAGGCAACAGTCTCCTAGGGAGACAAGTAGGAACAGAACGTACCCGTAAGGGTTCTAGGAGTAAGGACTGGTATGGGGTTTTCCTGCAGTGTGAGCTGTTAGATTCGTTGGAGGCAAGTATTGTAGGGAGATAATGCTGAATTTCAATGAAAGGTGATTTTCTGTCTTCACAGAAGTAAGATGAAAAAAGTAAACCTTTTGTGGAATTGTCATTTAGAACATGCAGGTAGCATAAGGGGAAGTGTTAGAAAGCTCTGTCTCCTCCATGAGACATTACATAAACGTTATGCTGGAAGGTGGGGCTGAATCCGTTTTAGATGCTGATTCAGTGTGTCAGGTGTTCAGTAGAGATGTCTAATGGAGCTCAGGAGGGATTACATTACCTAGAGGCAATGCCATGGCAGTGGGATGAAACCGTCTGGTATGGGTACAGAAGAGCTTTCGCATAGAGTGAACAATTGGTCCAAAATTCAGACGCCAGTCAGTGAGAAGCCCCTCTGTATTGGTCTTTAAAGTCTATGATAAATGTAATTAAGACCCTTCTTACTGGTTAATTTAGTAATTAGCATATGATACCAAATGGAAATTTAACTTACGTGTACTATGCCCATCTGTGTCTTTCACCCATGCTGTCTACAGGGTGCACTCTCTGTGACCGAGCCTACCCCTCAGACTGCCCTGATCACGGCCCAGTGACTTTTGTTCCTGACGCACCAATAGAGAGCAGAGCAAGGCTGTCCCTCCCAAAGCAACTTGTTCTCCGCCCATCCATTGTGGGGACAGAAGTCGGTAAGAATACTGGAAGTTTCCTTTCCTTATGGGATGGAGTTGTCAGTCTGTGTGTAATTAGTGATTTGTTGATCTAGATAGAAGTCAGTGATTTAAAATGTATACTGTTAGGGAATAGCTGACTTCTGATGGTGAGAACAATAAAGCCTATGAAAATTTAGGGTTGAAGTCTCCCCTGAGAGTCAGAATTGAACAGAAAGACAAATCCTGGCCTGAGTCTGTGGAGACCTCTGTTCTCATCTGTTTTGTCCAGTCACAACTACCATGCCACCATGCTGTGCCCTTTGGAAATATGAAATTAGGTTTATTATTTTTCAGCCATAGCTCAGGGATGAATCCTGAAAACACTAAACAGCTCAGATAGTACATGCAATAAGATATTTCAGGAGCTTAATTGATATAAATTGCTTTTTTTGATAAACTGTTCGCTGGTCTCTTGCTTATTCCAAAATAATGTGGAGGGATGTAGGTTTTGTGTGTATACAGAGGGATTTGATTTCGCCTTTTCTGCATTTCAGTTTAATGTATGTGTGCACGTGTACACTTGGCATGTTTGTGCGAATACATGTGCACACATGCCATGAAACACTTGTGAAGGTCAGAGAACAATGTTTGGTAGTGGAGTCATCAGGCTTTCGGGGCAAGTTCTGACCCATCTTTCTGGTCTGCTACTGTAGGCTTGGACCCACAAGTCTTAGCTTTCTAGGGTGGCTGACAAATCAGAAATTGTTAGCGTTAGTGAAATGAGATTCTTTGTGCGGGTTGAGCTCCTGCCTCAGTACCCTTGTTAGCTGTTCAAGTCATTCTGTGGTTGGTG
This sequence comes from Neodon shergylaensis, assembly GCA_025134845.1. Lineage (NCBI taxonomy): Eukaryota > Metazoa > Chordata > Mammalia > Rodentia > Cricetidae > Neodon > Neodon shergylaensis. The sequence continues at coordinate 496,234 of JABTXL010005037.1, forward strand.
TCCTTCCATTGATAGGTGTATGGACTGCGGAAACCATTCCTGTGCGGACTTGCTTTGGGCCTCTAATTGGTCAGCAGAGTCACTCCATGGAAGTAGCAGAGTGGACAGACAAGGCAGTTAACCACGTCTGGAAGGTCAGTGTTGAAGGAACTTCTCTGACTTTTGGCTGCTGCTGTAACCCACGCTGGCTTCAATCTCTTAGTCATCCTCTTCAGCTTCCCAAATGTTGGAATTATCCATGCCACTGTCATGCTTGACATTTCGGGTTGTTTCCATTATTTTGTGATAGTTTAAAAAGGGACAAGTCAAAGTTATGCTAGACTGAGAGTGCATTCACCTGTCCATTATTTACTTTGTATTACATTCTCTTATTTCTGGTGTAAAAGCATTACAGCAGTGTACCAGCTGCTGAACAAATAGGGGATAAGCCGATACAGTTTTCATTGTATGGATTATTGCAGTGATTTTGGTCTCTTTCAAAGATTTATCTGTATTTTTTATGTGTGTCTGAATGCATGTGTCCCATTTTGTGCAGTACCTGTAGAGGCCAGAAGAGGGTGTCAGAGTCTCTGGAACTGGAGTTATACACACGTTGAGTCTCCATGTGGGAGCTGAGAACTGAACCCAGAGTCTCTGCAAGAGTAGCTACTGCTCTTAGCCATCAGGCTATCTTAGCTCTCATTTAAATCATTTTACGCATTTTGATTTCTTGTGGCTGCTGAAGCTATGAACTTTGTTTATAAAATGTGTTGGTTTTTTTGTTTGTTTGTTTTTGTTTTTTGGTTTAGTTTCAGTTTCGTTTTTTTGAGACAGGGTTTTTCTGTGTAGTCTTGACTATCTCTGTAACTGACTTCATAGACCACACTGGCCTCAAACTCAGAGATTGCCTGCCTCTGCCTCCTGAGTGCTGGGATTAAAGGCATGCCTGACATAAAAGTCACTTTTAATTAACTAAACATTCCTTTAATATTTGAAATAAGGAATAGTTCTAGAATTAGTTACAATTATTTCTCTAGTTTCCTAATGGGAACATAAGGTTTTGACATCAATAGCTATATTAATAGCATATTAATATAGAATCTTAAAGAATGTTAGGTACAAAAGTGAAACAGGGAGGCAGTGCATCATAGGGGACTTTAATTTGGATGTCTGACTGGAAAAATGGGTGGGGGTAATCCTCTGCCCTTAGGAGACAGTCATTCCCACTGTACCTACCTGGTAGTGTTGGTAAAGACAGACAGGTAGACTGTATTTTACCTTCTTAGCCAAAAGGCATTCAAGAATGACTTCATTCTGTACTTGGAGCAGCACCTAAAGACCACTGATGCTCGCTCTTGTGGGTCTGGAGACAGGAAGAGGGTGACATGAACATAGAGAGGGCGCTAGCTCATTACTAACCAAGTTCTCTTGATGTGTGTGCTTGCCTTCTGTTGGCAGATCTACCACAGTGGTGTCCTAGAGTTCTGCATCATTACAACTGATGAAAATGAGTGTAACTGGATGATGTTTGTGCGCAAAGCCAGGTAAAGGGGGGTTTAGATGGGGGCTGTTACCATTCAGATAGTTTTTCAGTAGGAAACTTTACACGAAATATGCACCACACTTGACATGCTTAAAGCCCAAGCCTTTTCAGCATTCATTCTGTTGTAGCTGATTGGGTGACTGTAAAGCAGAGTATGTCTTTTTTAAATAAACATTTTATTCAGCTTCTGGTGCAGTGAAGAACGATACACTCATTCATGAGTTTGCCAGGGAATATGCCTCTTCATATCAGTGATAGTCTTTTTCAGGCTTTTATTGGAGTTAATTTTTGTTAGCTTTCTGTCTTTATATATTTGGCATAAAGAAAATTTTAAGACTTCATGGGCATTGTGACTCAGGCCTATGTTACCCAGCACCCAGTACTTGGGAGCCTGACGCAGGAGGATCTCTGCAAATTCTAGGCCAGTTAGCTTGAACACGATTAGGACCCTCAACATTAACAGGAACACTTCATTTTATTTACCTTTTGATTGTTTTGAGATAGGATCTCATTATGTATATCAGGCTGGCCTGGAACTTGGAGCAATCCTGTCTCTACCTCTTGAGTACTGGGATTACAGGTGTGAATTACCCATGCCTAGGTACCTGTTTATTCATTGTGCATCTAGTAACAGTCTGTAGTGTTTCTGACTGTAAAGGATAACCACCTATGTAACCCAGTAAGAATTGTGTTTTTTCACAATCCCTAATAGGGTAGATAGAGAATGACAGAAATGATAGAATAGTTCCGTCTAAGCTTTTATATTGGGTTCTGCTATAGAGGACTTGACATGTCTAGTGTATATTCAGAATTACTGTACTCAAGGGGTAGGAGATGTAGCTTAGTGGTAGGATTGATTGCCTAGTTTGTGTAAGGCTTTAGTTTGATGCACAGCACTGAATAAAAAGCACCTTAAGCCAAGTATGGTGGTGTACACCTGTAGCCCTAGCTGATTGGCAGGCTGAATGAAAAGTTAATTGAGGCCAGGAGTTTACAACCAGCCTGAGCAATATAATGAGGTCTGTTATTTTATACTTGATTGATCTTTTCCATGTGATTATGTAGGAACCGTGAAGAACAAAATTTGGTGGCTTATCCCCATGATGGAAAAATCTATTTCTGTACCTCACAAGACATCCCCCCTGAAAATGAACTGCTATTCTATTATAGCCGGGATTATGCTCAACAGATTGGTAAGTCTGTGACCATTAAGAGTTTGCCACTACTTTTATTGTTCATAAATAAAGCTCGGGAGTCATGTATTAGGGAATAAACCTGATAGATCCACAGAGCGATGGAGCAAGGGTCAGCTGGCCCAGATTGAAAAGACCTGTCGGTCTTTCCAAGTCCTCCTTCCTCTCTGTGGCTTTCTATCTTCATCTGGGTTGGCCTGAAAACTCTATGGTTTATTATAGTCTGCTGAATTGGACTCCACCTTCTGAATCAAGGTTTAACTCCACTGGCAGTTTTGAGAACAATACAAACAAATCTCCCATGATAGATTTCACAGTGGTAGCGTTATGAAAGCAAGTTGTTAGCTCTTTATATGTGAGGTGACAGAAATCTGTAGTTCTTCACTAGGCTGTTACTGTTTCAAACAAATAATCTTTTGTGGTAGGACTTTGAATCAGGGCTTGCAAATCCCTGAAATTGCTTTTTTGAACTTCTTGAAAGTTAGCAAAGTCCCTTGGGTTTGATTTAATGTGTTTTTTGCCTCTTTCCAGTGTGTTACATTGACAAGTTTAAGACTCTGTGCACTTCAAAATGCAAATGATTTCCCAAGGAAAAAGATTTTTTTTGGCTTATTCTTTTTTATTGTTATTTATAAATCATTTACTTTTCTTCTATGACTGTCTATATGCATTTTCTTTCTTAAGCCTGTTTTTTTCCACATACATTTTTAATTTTTTAAAATTATTTTTATTGAGCTATATATTTTTCTCTGCTCCCCTCTTTTCCTCCCCCCTCCCCTTCTACCCTCTCCCATGATCCCCATGCTCCTAATTTATTCAGGAGATCTTGTCTTTTTCTACTTCCCATGTAGATTATATTCATGCACGTCTCTCTTGGGTCCTCTTTGTTGAGGTTCTCTGGCATTGTGAATCGTAGGCTGGTTTTTCTTTGCTTTATGTTTAAAAGACACTTATGAGTGAGTACATATTATATTTGTCTTTCTGGGTCTGGGTTATCTCACTCAATATGATGTTTTCTAGATCCATCCGTTTGCCCACAAATTTCAAGATGTCTTTTTTTTTTCTGCTGTGTAGTACTCCATTGTGTAAATGTACCACATTTTCTTTATCCATTCTTCGGCCAAGGGCCATGTAGGTTGTTTCCAGGTTCTGGGTATGACAAATAATGCTGCTATGAACATAGTTGAGAACACATGTCCTTATAGTATGATAGAGCATCCTTTGGTTATATACCTTTAAGTGGTATTGCTGGGTCTTGAGGTAAGTTGTTTCCTAATTTTCTGAGAAATTGCCATACTGATTTCCACAGCAGCTGTACAAGTTTGTGCTCCCACCAGCAATGCAGAAGTGTTCCCTTTACTCTACAACCTCTCCAGCATAAGTTGTCTTCAGTGTTTTTGATCTTGGCCATTTTTACAGGTGTAAGATAGAATCTCATAGTTGTTTTGATTCACATTTCTTTGATGGCTAAGGGTGTTGAGCATTTCCTTAAGTGTTTTTTCAGCCATTTTAGAGTCATTTGTAGAGAGTTCTCTGTTTAGGTCTGTACCCCATTTTTTTTTTCTTGGATTATTCTTTTGATGACCAGTTTCTTGAGTTCTTTGTATATTTTGGAGATCAGCCCCTTGTCTGCTGTGGGGTTGAAGATCTTTTCCCATTCTGTAGACTGCCATTTTGTCTTGTTGACCATGTCCTTTGCTTTAAAGAAGCTTTTCAGTTTCAAGAGGTCTCATTTATTGTTTCTCTCAGTGTCTGTGCTGCTGGGGTTATATTTAGGAAGTGGTCTCCTGTGCCAATGCATTCAAATGTACTTCCCACTTTCTCTTCTATAAGGTTCAGTGTGGCTGGCTTTATGTTGAGGTCTTTGATCCTTTTGGACTTGGGTTTTGTGCATGGTGATAGATATGGGTCTATTTTCATTCATCTACATGTTGAATATGCTTTCTGAAAAAGATCTTAATAATCCCATGTTTACCAAGTACTTTTTGTGTGTTCTGGTGTACTACTTTAGATGACAGGAATCTGACACCGAACAGGGAGTTTTGGTTTGATGGGTAGTGAGCAAATTAGACATTTAGGCAGAAGGGGAAATTCTTTGATTTCTTTTAATCATCAGTAATTAATGCCAAGAATAATTTTGAAATTAAAGTAACAGGAGATACTGATTTTATTTTTTTTTAAAGGTGTTCCTGAACACCCAGATGTGCACCTCTGTAACTGTGGCAAGGAGTGCAATTCCTATTCTGAGTTCAAAGCTCATCTGACCAGCCACATCCATAGCCATATCCCTGGCCAGGGCCACAGCAGCAGCCACGGGCCGAGCCACAGCAAGGAAAGGAAGTGGAAGTGTTCCATGTGCCCCCAGGCTTTTATCTCTCCTTCCAAACTCCACGTTCACTTTATGGGTCATATGGGCATGAAACCCCACAAGTGTGATTTTTGTAGCAAGGCTTTTAGTGATCCAAGCAACCTACGGACACACCTCAAAATACATACAGGTAAGCTGTACTGAACCATCGACATGGAGTTTTTATAGCAATTAGAAATTGTAGCCATAAAGACTTGTCTGAAGAAATTATTGGAGGTAAAGTTGTGCTATTATCATAGAAAGTATCCAGATGGCTATAGGTAGGATATCACTGGGTGATACGCCTCGGGAGGTGGAAAACCTAAGGCTACTAGGAGTGTTACTTCCAGTTACAAAGGCATTTCATTTTAAAGAGTCCTACTGTGTAGCTTGCCGGAGTCTGGAAGAATTTAACTAAGAATCAGAAGTTGATCCTAGTGCTTCCATTTTAGCAGACAGAGTCCATCAGAGCACCCAAGCTTCCCTTTGTAGCTTTTCCTGCCCTTTATTCAGGAGTGCTCAGTAAACACTGCCCAGTTCCCATGTTTGAGCTTCCGTCAGTTTCTGCAGCTCTTAAAAAATGACTTATTTGTATTCTGTGTTACATGTATGGATATTTTTTCTGCATGTATGTAGTCCCTCAGCTCTTTTCCCCCATGCGTACTACAAAATAACCAGTGAGATTTTAACTTTCCTGGTTGACTTGTCTGTTCTACAAATCACTAAAAGGAGTTTTTTCTTCAGTCTCCATTTCATTAAGACTGGGTGGTTGGAGCAGAGACCATGTGTCCTTCAGAAACACTCACTGTACTTTTTCTTCCCTCCCTCCCTCCCTCCCCCCTCCCTCCCCCCTCCCTCCCCCCATATCATCCGCCAACCCCTGATCTAGAGTTTTCTTAAAATATACTTGGAAGATTTGATTTAATTTTTGCTTTGTGAGATCATACTGTGTTTAAAAAAAAAGAAAAATGCAATGGAAATATTGTCTGTAGACTTGTAGACATTTGCTATAGTTTGTGAGTTGCTCCTCTCTCTCTCTCTCTCTCTCTCTCTCTCTCTCTCTCTCTCTCTCTCTCTCTCTCTCTGAGTCTCATTAGCTATAGGCTAGCCTCATACTTCATTGCTGAGAAATGACCTTGAATTTCTCTTTCTTTTTCTCTGTGTAATAGTCCTGACTGCCCTGGAACTCACTCTGGCCTCAAACTCAAGATCCACCTGCCCCTGCCTGCTGAGTGCTGGGATTAAAGGTGCACGCCACTGCCTTGATTTTCTGACCCTCTTGTATCCACTCTCCAAATGCTGGGCTCTGGGGCATGCACCACCATGCCTGGCTAATGTGGTGCTGTTAGTTGTACCCAGAGCTTTAGGTATGCTGGGTAGGCATTCTGTCAGTGGTTACATTGCTAACCCCACATTCTTATAAATTAGCTAGGCACTGATATAATACTTTTTGTTTTTCCATCTTCAAAGTTTGTATCATGTGCCATATGTACGTTTAGATAAGAGGTCTTAGGAGGTCATGTTTACTGGCTTTAATTTGGGTTATAAATGGAATGGCCTCGACTGTTTTTAGGTAGGTAACATTAGGGGATGAAGTGCTAAGCACATGTCAGTTTTGCTTGATTCTTACTTGGACTGTTCTCCAGACGTGCTTGCTTGTCTGAGAATCTGTAGTCACTTCATTCTCAGTGTGATGTTTTGGGTTAATCTGCAGGTCAGAAGAATTACAGGTGTACTTTGTGTGACAAGTCTTTCACCCAGAAGGCCCACCTCGAGTCCCACATGGTCATCCACACGGGTGAGAAGAATCTCAAGTGTGATTACTGTGACAAGCTGTTTATGCGGAGGCAGGACCTCAAGCAGCATGTGCTCATCCACACACAGTAAGTACTCTGCAGTGAGCTGCTCCCTGCCCCTGCGATGCTGAGTGAGCGTCTGGTTCTTGCCCCTGTTTAGGCTGTTGCCTCCTTCGTTCCAGGTCACCAAGCAGTGCTCGGGTTTTATTGTGGAAGGTTTCACTTCCCTGTTTCTTTCCTTATTTTTATACACTTTTTTTTTAATTTTATTTATTTTTATTTTATGTGCTTTGCTGTTTTGCCTGAGTGTATGTCTGTGTGAGGATGTTGGGTCCCCTAGAACTGGAGTTACAACAGGACAGTGGTGAGCTGACACGTGGGTTCTAGGAATTGAACCTGGGTCCTCTGGAAGAGCTCTCCAGCCCCCTTTTATACATTGTTTTTATTTAGTTTTTATCTGTTTTTAAAACATTTCACTTATCAATACGTTTTTATATGGCCTCTGATGCTCAGTGTTGTGTTAGGAGATAGATACGGAGAGGAAAGACATGGTCTTCAGAGAGCTTCAAGTCTGGGATGTGAAACAATAAGTAGTTGCCATGCTGATTTGCATGGGAGGTTGAAGACTTTGGAGAAGCAGCACTTCAGCCGGGTACAGCAGTATACTCCTATAGTCTCGTCCACCAGGACACTGAGGTAGATGGAGGATTGTGAGTTAGAGGCCAGCAAAAACAACAGGGCTGCTGGGGAGGTGGCTCAGCAGTTATAAGCACTGACTACTCTTGCAGAAAACTTGGATCTTATTCCATGGTTCCACATGTAGGCTCCCAACCACCCATAACTCCAGTTCCAGGGGATCCAACACGCTCTTCTGGCCTCTGTGGGGCAGGCAAGTGGTACAGAGATAATACATGCAAGCAAAACATTGGCACACATAAAATAAAAATAGATCTTAAAAACAAAGGGTTGGCAATACAGTTAAGTATTAGAGCAGTTGTTTAGTTTAAGATCAGGGGTCCAATCCCCATACTGAAGAGGGGTACGTAAGCCAACCTGAGGGATCTGGTTGAGCTTAGTCATAAGGTCAGTTAGAATTAAGAAAATGGGTGGAATAAGGAAGGAGAATGGATGATTCTAGATGGTATCAGGGTGTGAAATAGCAGAGGCAGAAACACAAAAGCAGAATGTGTGTGGTTTTTTTTGTTTGGTTTTAGTTTTTGGGTTTTGTTTTTTAGGCAGGGTTTCTCTGTAACAGCTCTAGCTGTATTGGGACTCACTCTGTAGACCAGGCTGACCTCTAACTCACAGAGATCCACCTGCATCTGCCTCCTGAGTGCTAGGATTAAAGGCATTGGCTACCACCATCCTGTAAACCTGTTTCTTTATGTTAGAAAATAGAGTACTTTGGAGAGAGTGGTGAGAGGCAGAGCCTATGCCGTGAACTATCTCTTTTTTGAGGTAAGATGTCATGTGTCCCTGGCTGGCCTTGAACTCACCATGTGGTTAGGGATGACCTAATGCAATGTGGGGCTGTGATCACAGGTATGCATTGTTTGTTTGGGAATCCAGTTCAGGCTCTGGGTGCTAAGCAGGCATCTACTAACTGGGCTACTTCCCTGTTGAAGGTCTACCAAGGAAATTAAATTTCATTCTCAGAATGCTGGTGCACTGTGACAGATCTAGCTCCCTACTCACTGCCTTCGGGAGTAGTTATGTGCTGAGGGTGTGTGTGTATGTTGAAATTGTGGTTAACAGAAAAATAATTTAGCATTTTTTAAGAGTTTAGTTCACCAATATTGTATCTTATGTAGTTGTGCAGACACTGAGGGACTGTAAGGAAAGGGGTGTCGTGACATACCTCCTCTGTGAAGACTATGCTGTGTGAGGTGGACAGAGGGCAATTCAAGGGGTCTGGGGTTTAGGGGGTTGCCAGGCAGCAGATTGCCTAGCAATGTTTTACTGAATCTGGGCCTAAGAAATGGCCTCTCTTGCAGTAGTCGTAGTGGTGGCAGATGTAAATAGAATTTGTTGTCCATTGTCCTTAGTTTTGAACAACTGTTAGAAGAGGGAGAATTCACTGTGTCTCTGTGTAGCTCTGGAGCCTGGCTTTGAACTCACAGAAATCCGCCTGCCTCTGCTCCTGAGTGCTGGGATTAAAAGCTTGCGTCTCTACCACCCGGCTTGAGCTTTATATCCTAAAGAGTCTCTTTGGTTTTAGCTCTTTTGCCTGCTTTCTAATCACAGTTTAACCAGAAACACATCACAGCTGAGAGCCAGGATTTATACCTTAGTTATTAGCTCAGGTTGACCCCAGCCTCCTGATTAGCGGGGGTCACAGGGAGATACCACTGTATTTGCTACCACTACAAAGAATCTTTTAAGCTTATTGATTTGTATTTGCTTGTGTGTATGATACAAGCATGCCATAGTTTTCATGGGGAGGTCAGGACAACCTGTGGATTCTTCCCTTCCTCCACGTGGGTCTTGGGGATTTAACTCAAGTTGTCAGACTTGCTGAGCCATCTTGCTGGCCCTATCAAGGATCTTTTACAACAGAGTCATTAGTTTCATTTCTAGTGTGAAACTTTGGAAAATTGGACCCTGATTATTAAATAGAAGTTGTATTGTGTGAGAGCTTGAAAGCTCTCTGGGGTCATGGAAATTCTCTCATCAGTGCAGATGCATATAAGAACGCTGTAACAGCAGCATCCTAGTGGAGAAAGTAGCCATAATCAAGTTGGACATTAGGCACTTTGCAAAATGAGCCAGCCATGGGATATACTAATTTTCAGAATGTCTCTGGCAGATGGGAATGTTATTTCTTTCTGAATACCACACAGTGTAATTTTGTGGGGAAGTTTTGTTCACCTATTGAATGTAGGCTGAGTTTTCATCAGGACCACTGGCTCCCTAATACCCACACAAAGACTTACTATTAATTATAAATGCTCAGCTGATAGCTTAGGCTTGTTACTAACTAGCTCTTACATTTTAGATTAACCCATATTTCTTATCTATGCTCTATGGCACGTTCATCTCTCTGCATCTCATGGTGACTTCCCGTGACAGCCCTTCTCTCTGTGTCCACAAGTCCCACCTAGCTACTGACCAGTCAGCTCTCACATTTTCACAGCATGCAGATATTCCACAGCAGTTGAGCTTCTGTTAACCTCTGTCTTTTTATTCTAACATTTGTCCTGAGGTTTAAACATAGGTTAATACTTCTTCCTTTTGGGGTGTGTGTGCCTGCGTTCGTGATGAATCAAAATCAGGCTCCTCCACATGCTAGGCAAGTACTCTACCACTGAGCTACATTCCCAGGTCCTAACAGTTCTATAAAGTAACCATTTTCTTATGTAATTTGTGGTCATTGTCCTTTTTATCAGGGCACAGGTCTCTATAGTTTCTGCAGCTAGTCCTATTGGTTAGTTTCAAGTTTAGGGGTGAGAGATGTAGTTTTGTGGTAGAGTACTTCGTTAGTGTGCCGAAAACAGAATTATCTTTTTTGACCTTGAAGATGGGTGCATCTTTTGATGCATAAGAAAAACACAATTAGAGAAATAAATGTTCATGGAGTCTTGCTTGTGAAAATATAAAACTGAAAGTCTCCAGAAAGACAGTTGCAGACTGTTTGTATGTAAATACTTTATTAATGGAAAGGAACAAACTATAGTTATGTAACTTGAGGGAATTTCACAGGTTTCATATTCAGTGAAAGAAATCTATACTGGATGGTCCTTTAGGAAGGCAGAAGCAGCCAGTTCTAAAAGTTCCTACAAAGGCCTAGTTGAGGGAGAGTGTGTGGCTTGTCATTTATACTCACAAAGCAGATGTTCTTGTGTTCCTCTTAGGGAACGCCAGATCAAGTGTCCGAAGTGTGATAAACTGTTCTTGAGAACAAACCACTTGAAGAAGCATCTTAATTCTCACGAAGGAAAACGAGATTATGTCTGTGAGAAATGTACGAAGGCTTATCTAACCAAGTACCATCTCACTCGGCACCTGAAGACCTGCAAAGGGCCCGCCTCCAGTTCCTCGGCACAGGAGGAGGAGGACGACTCTGAAGAAGATGATCTCACAGACTCTGTGAGAACAGATGACTGTAGGATGGGCAGTGCCATGTACTCAGCAGACGAGCCTCTCCCCATACATAAATAGAAGGAAAACTGCTCAGATGGACCATGCATCGGGAAATCACAGAACCAACGCACTGTAGTGGTTTCTAATGTGGAGTGCTTTCTGATCCCTCCAACCCACTGTCAAAAGTGGACTGAGTGGGATAGCTAAGGCAGTTAGTGAGGAATATCCAGATGGATTCTTTAGGGTGGGTTGGAGACAAGGCACGTGTCTGCCCCATTTTTATGTAATGTGTGGCGAGGAAAGGGTCAGCTTTTGGTATCTGTTCTTTATTTGCTTAGTAATTTGGGAGATGCATTTATGCCTGAATCAGCGTGGCCTTTTGTTCTTACCACTCAATTTATCTCATTGTTCCATTCTTTTTTCCTCCAGTCAACATGATTTGACCCCAGCCATCCCCACTGTTGACCACATATTATGTATTATTGTAAGATGTGCATCTCACAGCAAGAATTGCAGCACAGCAGATCGAGCTACTTGCGAGTTTAGATCCTGCTTCTCCATCTCAGCAGGTGTTGAGGGAGCAGGTGGAGCAGCAGTCATGGGTCAGACGACAGTGGCTGGTAGAGGAAAAGGCCCAGAAAACCACCTCCAGTGGAAGCCAAGGTTAGCCACCTGGTTATGTGTACATGCACGCCTTTATGGTTTGGCCATGTCTCTAACTTCAGGAAAGCCTTCTGTTATTCAGAGAGTACCTAGAACTAAGTATCCAAATAATGTCTGCTGGGTAGTCTCCTGTCATGGACTCACCTGACAAGACTACAGGAGGAAGAAGGGGAATGATCTTTTATGTAGGTTTACTTTATGAAAACCATTAAAATGTTGCTGACTGCAAGCAACATGTAGTTCCAAATGCATTGGTGGGTTTCAGTTAGGCCTTCCCAGTTTTCTTCCTTGCTAAAGGTCCTCACCAGCTAAGCGTAGAGGATACCAAAGGATTTGGAAGATAGAAGTCACCATGTGGGTCTGTTTTCAGGTCCCTGTGGGCAGGCATAGCACTTTTGGCAAGAAGCAGAAACATCGTGAAGGTGACAGGGTTGATGAACAACCTTGAGTGGAGGAAGTACTCTGCTGGGAAGGTTTTGCTGCTAAAGTATTTATGGGATGAATGTATTTCATTCAAATCTGTATTCCTTTAGGAAGAATTAAAATCAAAAATTTTTAATGAAAATAAGGCATTTCTCAATCTTTTGTAGAGGATGGACTCAAAGGTTAAAAGAGAAGAAAGCTTTTAGCTCCGAGATCGTATCCTAATTGTTCCTGTGTAACGGTGCTTAGACAGACTCAACTTCTGGGATTTCTAGGAAGGTCTACAGCTGAAGGCAAGTGCTGTGTGTGGCTCGGAGTGAGTGCTAACACCAAGGCGTGAAGCCTTAGGTAGTGCTCAAAGTAATTTCTTCCTTTTCTCAGGAGCATGCACTTGATTAAATTCCTTATTGCCCTGCACAGAGATGCTCTTCAAACTAGAGCTATTCAAGCTAAACACCAAAACAACCCAAGGCAAGAGGAAGGGTGGAAGATTCCTGCTAAGGATGTATGGTGGTGTTTCTACCTTTGCCCTCTTGGGTTTAAGTGGGACTAACACTTCTCTGCCTAGTTGCAGGAGGTCTTGTCCACGATTGCTGCTGGGTCAGTGGCCACATCAACAGGATATGGTAAGTGTGGGCTCTGGATCCAGAGTCTCTGGGATTTATTGGGGGATGGTAGCTTCGTGTTTCAAATAAAAATATTAAACAGAAAAGAAGAAACCATGTAAAGAGCCAGCAGTTTGAGGCATTGTAGGAAGAATGAGAACAAATTCATTAGCATACAGTTAAGGCCTGTTTATGTATATAGTATTTTACAGAACCTCCAACATCTGGCTTCATATTCAGGTTTCCTAGGGGCTATGAAGCCTCAGGTGATTCTGAAGCAGTGTGTAGTTGTGTAGGAGTCCTGCATTATGATCGTGTTGCTTATAAAATGGTTTTGCACAGGGTATAATTTACATTATAACTTGCCCATCAGAGATTTTCCAACCCCATTACAGTCTAAGAGCATTGTTGTTGACTGCATACTGTTTTGTTGCATGCTACTACAGATGTGTTAAAGTCTAGGAGCAGGACTGATAAGGTCCTATCAGAAGAGATAAGGAGTAAAGTGCTTGGTAAGCCTGACTTAGTAAAGGCAACTGGATTTTGAGAAAGAACAGATCTGGAAAGTCGAGTCGTGTGAATTACAGGACAGTATCTTGAACCAGGAAATTAAATTTCAAGCCCAGAACCAAAGCAATTAACTAGCAAGGGGGAAGTATATTACACCCTACTACGTGTTAATTTTTTCTTCACAGTAACAGCTTGTAGGATCTTACTAAAGCCTGACAGGAGTGAGTGACAGGTAGTTTTAATAAAGGACCTAGTTCTAGATCCTGCGCTTTCCCCATTCTCTGCCACACGCAGATTATGATGAGGCTTGAGAAACAGCCAGCATTCTGAAATACTGCAGCATAACTTCAAAGTAAGAGAACATCCTATTCACTTTAAGTATTAGCAACATAAGACTTCCATATCGGTTTAGCAAGTGCCCAAGTTTGAAAGGAGAATGGAAGTTTCATGAAAGAACTGAGTGGAAAATTGTCCTGTGAGGCTAAGTGAAATAAGGGAACAGTGTACAAAATTAAGTCCAGAGCGCTTTATGAATGCAATTCAAATTCTGGAAAGGAAGGCATAGGTTATGAAGTAACTAGAGGGAGAATTTACTGGAACCAAAACTTATTCAGCATACTGACAGTTTGTTGTCTATTAAATATTTGATTATAGAAAATTCATATCAACTCCCCTAAAATAGTTTTTAAATATTGGGACAAACAGTCCTGAAAAAAAGTTAACTTTGTAACCAAAAGCATTTTAACAATAGCACTGTCAAAAATATGATTAATATGCAAAAGGTGAAAGTACCTTTAGGAATCCCATTTTAAAAACAAAATGGGCTAAGGAAACTGCACAGTCAGTAAAATGCTTGCTTTGCAAACACACGGGCCTGAATCTAGTTCTAGAACCTACCATGCATATTGGTAATCCTAGCCTGAGAAGGTGAAGACCAGCTAGAAATTTTCCTGTCTCCCTTCTCCCCAGTGCAGGCTGGCTGATAAGCAAGACCCAGTCTCCAGAACTCTTCAGTTACTATACATATAGTAGAAACCTACAGTTCTAGGTCAGATGGCATATTTAAGGAATCATTCTCTAAAAACTTTTATTTTCAAGAAATGCAAGAACTGTACAGTACCCAGCTGAAGGCAGACACATAGGCAGTGGACTGCCAAGGCTGCAGAGGAATGGCAACAGGATCTGAATTTTCCTTCCATCACTGTATGGCTGTAGGTACACACGGAACATTTTTAGGCCAGCTTCTCGAAACTCCGAGTTCATGTAGGCATCCTAGGAGACTGATCTTTGTCAGGACTCCATTGGTGTCTGGGAGCTCCCACAAGGGGCATTAACAGATAAGCCTTTTGCATTGCCAATAACCAGTCTCTCCCGTCTTCCAAATGTTTCGTTCACTAAAAAGAACAATGAGATAAGGACTACAGTATAAGACAGTAAATTTCTGTTGTAAGGTAAAAACTAAAAAAAAATATATATATTTAATAGAAAGTGAAAAAGTATTACAAGTTGTAAGACTGACCAATTTTTTTTTTTTTCCAAGACAGGGTTTCTCTGTAGCTTTGGAGCCTGTCCTGGAACTCACTCTTGTAGACCAGGTTGGCCTCGAACTTACAGAGATCCACCTGCCTTTACCTCCTGGGATTAAAGGCATGTGTCACCACCTTAATCATTGTTTTGTACTTTGCCCTAGAGCTTAAATCTGCCTTGGAACGGGGCTTTGGTACATCCCCCCGCCCTGTATGACCACACACACACACACACACATATATAATCTGTACATATTTCATGTCTATGAATTCAAATTAGCAACCTAGACAGATCTTGGGATCCTTATCTAGTGGAGAATTTAGTGGAGACATACTGTCTCAGGACACAGTAAGTAGTCAGGCAGTGGTGGCACACATCTGTAATCCCAGCACTCAGGAGACATAGGCAGACTGTGAGTTGAAAGCCAGCCTGGTCTACAGAGTTCCAGGCAGCTACACAGAGAAACCCTGTCTCAGAAAGGGGGGGGGGGGCACGACGGGACAGTAAGTTAACAGTACTTATCTTGTAGAAAGTAGTTGAGAAATGAACACATTCATGGATTGTGGCACCTGGGCAAGGAAGGAAGGCTCTTCCTTGAGACTGCTACATTTCTTTTTAGCTTGTCCATTTTAAGTGTGAACAGACTTGCCATTTCTGCAGCAGGGACTATAGGATACACACTGGGCAGGCCTTTTCCGCCCATGACATGCCCACCCATGCTTAGCCCTTACTCTTTCCTTTCACAAAGAGCAGGAGCTTGGAGGTTCTCACCTGAAGATACAGTGCTTATGTCCCAAACGCGAAGCCCCTCCTTCTGACCTCCAAAGGCATAGACAAATGGCAAATCAGGACAACAAGAAGAACAAAAGAGAACTCCCTGGGGAGAGAAGAACTTAAAGTCAGTGACTTTTATCCTTCCAGATAGTTCTAACCTCAGCCCTCACTAGATAAGCACCACCATGGAGATGGGCATGAGTCACCCGCCTAGGTTGCTGTGTACACCTAGAAACTATCCATCTTTTTAAACAACTGTTATCTTAGGTCACTATGAAGTCTTTTTTTTCTGAAATGATTCTTTGGCATATGTGCAGGTACTCTACCACTGAGCTGTGTCCTTAGTCTCTTATGTGTTGGGTGTGTGTGTGGTCAGAGGAAAACTTGTGGGAGTTGGTTCTTTTTACAGTGCCATCTCTCCAGACTCCCTGAGATTAAGGAACTTTCAGCTTTTCCATTCTTAATACTTGATATGAGAAATATGCATTACTGAAAGTATGAATGAGAAAAATAGAAAATCCTTTAATGCAATAGCATTTGTTATTCGAG
Source organism: Neodon shergylaensis (assembly GCA_025134845.1). NCBI lineage: Eukaryota > Metazoa > Chordata > Mammalia > Rodentia > Cricetidae > Neodon > Neodon shergylaensis. Next base: position 512,223 of record JABTXL010005037.1, read on the forward strand.
TAAGTACGAAATCAGTCATTTATACATAGGCTTAGGATGGAATTAAGAACTTCGTGGCCCGAATGCACGTATTTAACAGCTGTGGTGTTCTTCTGTACTGCACATGTTGCTCATGTAACTCAGCACTCACAGTAAGCACCCCATGTTGCTCATGTAACTCAGCACTCACAGTAAGCACCCCATCTGTTGAACACTACCTATTCCGCTCTGTGCGCAAGCACACAATAAACCTCAATGTAGTAAATAAAGAGCCACCAATAACTCAAGTGCTGAAGTTTCAAAACTTTAAACAGTGGCCACTTCCTTATGTCCTTCCCCCATTCTTGATCCTGACAAGTGACGCTTAAGCTTGTGACCCTGAAAGGAATTCAGATAGTAACTGAATTCTTTAAAATACCTAAATTAGAAACTCTAAAATACCTAAGTTAGAAACTCTCACCGAACTTGACTAGCTCAATATTAACTTCGACACGTCCTTGACTGCAGTGAATCCCATGAAAAAACAAGCAAGGTGTCAGGAGATGCTCACCATTTTCATGTCTCTAGAATGAACGAGACTTGGCCTGTCTCCTAGGATGTCCCAGATCTTCACATACTTGTCTGCTGAAGCAGTCACAAGGCAGCCCTTGATCTGACTGCTCAGATCAAGACCTGGAAGATAAGATTAGTTCAGGAGCTACTGTCTGAAATTTAGACTTACTTTGTCATAACTTAATGCATCGGAAAGAAACATCACTCTTGCTCACCAGAGATTTCATCATTGTGTGCATTAAGTGTAAAAATTGGCTTGTCTGAACGTGCATCCAGATTATACACAAAGCCGTCGTCTGTACTGGCCTGCAGAGTAAAGGATGGGCAAGACCATGTTATATGACAATAAAATTTGGCAGTGGAGAAGTGTGCAAATTACAGTAAATATAGAATTTACTAAAAATTAAAAACAGACATGAGAACTTTGCATGAGCTATATTTGTGAAGGAGAGAGTGGGGTTAGAAACGGGAACACAGAAGCAGCATTCACTGTACAGGGCAGAAGGAATCTGGGGTGGGGTGGGCTAGCACAGAGGTTGGCTGAGGGGCGAACAGAATGAGAGACAGAGGAGGAAGATGGATGTGGGTAGCCAATAAGGAATTTATAGGAATGGTGGGAGCAGATCATGTCTCAACACTGCCACAGCAGGGGACTGACAGGAAAATAAGCTCTGAGGCTCAAGAACTAGGGAGCAAAGAAGGTGGGAGAGAGCTAAACCTCTCTGCCAGCAAAGGGCAACACCAGCACAGGAAAAGGTGGGAAAAGTGAAGTCTTTTTTTTCGAGACAGGGCTTCTGGAAAAGTGAAGTCTAAGTTGGACTTGGGCTTCAATTCCCAGCACCCACATGGTAGCTCAGCCATCTGTAACTGTAGCTCCAGGGGATTTGATGCCATCTTCTGGCTTCCACATGGTATACACAGGCAAAACACTCATTAAAATGAAATAACATGACAAACCAGAAAAAATCCTTCACAATCCTCTATGCAAAAGCTGGACTCGGGTGAACGTAAATAGGATGCATTAATCTCATGCACCCCAGGGTGAAATGACTAGGCATCTCTACACTTGGTGTGGTTCCTAAAGTGGGAGCCTGCAGAGCAAGAGCTGGAGTGGCATTTCATTTGTATTTTAACAGTCCCACTGGTCAGCCTTACAGACCAGGCAATGGTAACTCTGACCTGTAATCCCAGCATTTTGGTGGAGTTAGAAGGATGTTATTACAGGCTAAGGTGTAGCAGCCAGTAATCTCGGCACTCTGGAGACAGAGCCAGAATTGATGGGAACTGCGGTCACCTGGGGCTACATATTCTTTTGGGGGGGGGGCATAGTCTTTTTATTCATTCGTTTGTTCATTCATTGTTTTTCGAGACAGGGTTTCTCTGTGTAACAGTCCTAGCTGTCTTGGAACTCACTCTGTAGATCAGGCTTGGCCTCAAACTCAGAGATCTGACCTCTGCCTCCCAAGTGCTGGGATTAAAGGTGTGAGCCACTACTGCCTGGTCTGTAAGGCTGACCAGTGGGCTGCTTTACTCTCTGATCTTCAGGCAAAGGCAAGCTTTATTTATAAAAACACAAATGAAATGCCACTCCAGCTGGCAGACTCAGTTCTGAACTATTTTAGTACTCTAGGAGGCCTCGTAACTTTACACTCTATCCTCCCTTAGTGGCATCGTGTTGAATAATATATTCTGCTACTGTTAAAACTTCTCTTGAGAAAAACTACACTCAAATGTTTAGAATTCATAAAATGATCTTATGGAGAAAACACATGACCTTCTCAGAAACACTGTTTGAAAGCTTAATTTCTTACAAAGTTGTCCTAAAACTAAAAAGTGTTCTTTTCTTGCTCAACTTCCTAATTAGCTAGACTGGAACATTTCAGTTTGTACATAAAGAAGCTGTGATATATTGCTGAGGCAGAAGAATTACTTTGAGGCCAGCCTAGGATACACTTACACTGCGTCCCAGAGTAGAAGTGAAGGGGGGAGAAAGCCAGTATAGGCTGAACACACCTGGAAATGGCAAGCCTATCTACCGACCAACTTTTCAGTTTTTTTGATTGGGGTGGTTATAAATTAGGAACATAGTTTTGTTATACAGCTAAGAATACTTAAAAGCATTTAGATTAAGTTTCATTACTTTCCCATAAACATGATTGCATACTACTGTTGTCTAAATATACTACAAGGCACAGCTTGTTTAAAATGCATGTGTGTAAGTTACATTTTCTTAGAAACATGGGCATTTAACATTACTGTGACTTCTGCTTTCATGTGTTTTCATGATGGCTATTTTATATCAGGCTTCCTATTACCAAAGAGAAAGCTAGTGAGTAAACACATACACATGAACTAAGTCTGCAAACTAAAAACAAATAAAACCAGTTTTTTTTTTAAGGGAGACAACAGAACACATGAAATACTAATGCAAAAAGAAATACAGAGTGGGGAACATTGAGGGTGAAGGATATATTAGGAAAAGTAAGGGGCATGGTGGGGAACAGAAAACTCAACCAAATGAAGCCTAAATGAAAATGCCACAAAGCAGTAGGTGGTAGTGGTACACACCTTTAGTTCCAGCACATAAGTGAAAATTAGCTAAGTCATTCACAAGCTACCAATTTTTTTTTTGTAGTTGAGCCACCATTATATTGTTAAACAGTGTTTTCAATTCTAAGACCCAGAAGCTTCATACTTCTAAACAGAGAAAATGCTTTTCTGAGAATATCTCATAGGAATAGAAAAAGCAATGTGCATATTCTTACCAAAAAATGACATGGTGAGAAGTGGTTCCAGGTCACTCTCTCGATCTGCCCACTGAACCGCCACAGACGATGGTTCTGGTTTGGATTTCGGCAGTCATACAGAGCCACTGACCTGCACACATTACAGGGTCAATGTATTTTAGTGAAATGGTTAACACAGCAACATTGTGAATTCAGAATTCAAGTATTTAAAGTCTGTTTGAAGGTTCTAAACGTAAAATTTTCTATTGTACTTAGGTTGTGTGTGCAGGTGCCCATGTAGTTCAGAAGACATACAATCCCTTGGAGCTGGAATTACAGGTGGCTCTAAGCCATCAGATAGAGGTGCCAAGAATAAACTTAGGTTCTCTGTAAGAGGAACAAATTCTCCTAATGACTAGACCCTCTCTCTAGCCCACCAGACTCTTCATATGAATGTGTGTGCAGTGCCCATGGAGGCTAGAGGGGCTATGAGCTACCACGTGCGTGCTGGGAACTTAAAAGAGGATCCTTTGAAATAACAAAATGGATCTAACCATAAGCACTTCCCTAGTCAGGTTATTGTTCTTGGGGAACTCAGGGATATTTTAATAAATAAAGCTTGCCTGAAGATCAGAATAAAAGAGCCCCACTGCCCCAGGCAGTGGTGACACACACCTTTAATCCCAGTAGCCACACTAGCTGCCACAGAAACTGGGCTGTGCATACCTTTAATGCCAGCACTAGAGAGGACTATAAAACAGGAGGAGATAGCTCTCAGACACAGTCTTATTCTGAGGTTCCTGGAGGCAGGATTGCCATTTCGGACTGAGGTAAAGGTAAGTGTCAGTGGCTGGCTGTTTTTCTGGTCTTCAGGGCTAAACCCCAATTTCTGAGTTTTTATTAATTGAGCTTTGGTCTTATTTTTCACAAATCACACACTGCAGTAGGATCACTGTATCTATTGTTTTCTAGGAGTACTTAGACCCGAAAGAAATAATTTTATCTACAGAGTTGTTTTTCTTTCGGTTTTTCGAGACAGGGTTTCTCTGTAGCTTTGAAGCCTATCCTCGAACTAGCTCTTGTAGACCCAGCCTGGCCTTGAACTCACAGAGATCTGCCCACTTCTTCCTCCTGGGTGCTAGGATTTAAGGCGTGAGCCACCAATGCCCGGCCAGAGTTATTTTTTCTGAAGGAGCTTTACAACCTTTGCGGCGTCTTGAATCACTGCCTACTGCAAACAGTACATAAGGACTTAAGTTCCAGGGATCCTTCAGAAAACAAATTAGATCAGGGGCTTTGGTATGCAAACTTGTTTTACCCCCCCCCCCCCCAAAAAAAAAAAAACTTTTGTGTAATAATCAGTAAGTAAGCCTTTGCATGGCTGTTTGAGGTTAAGTCCACAAAAACTGTTCCTGTTGACAGAGAGCCTAAAATTACATTCTGGGGTGACCGTCTTTGACCTGTGCAACACAGAATAGCCTGGCATTCTATCTTCAAAAAACTGGAAACAAACTCCTGTAAAGGAAAAGAAACCAAAGCAAAGACTGCTAACTGGTTTGATTCTACTAGCCATCCTCCCCTCAGACACATGTGACCAGGGCTCCTTTAGTAGCCTGTTAGCTCCAATTAGATTGATTTCTCCTGAACCCATGGCTTCTGCCAAGAGATACATGAATGCTCCCCATGGAAGAAGAGCACATCTCCCAGTCCATGTAACATGGCAGGAAAAGTACACTTATTCCAAACCAAACCTCCAAAAGCCTTGGTTTCTCTGCCTTTGGAGAATCAAGTGTCTCTGTTTAGCCTAACCAAGCCATTGTGAGCAGTTACCAGGTGAATCGAGTCTAATGGGCAGAATCTGAAATGGCATTAGGAAATGTTTGCCTTAAATCATCAAGTATGGGATTGAGTACATCACAAAAATGGCTAACTCATACGTCCTTTAAAAACCAGAGAAGTTGCTAGTAGTTAGATTACTATGACAAAACCACATTTCTTTTGAGAGGGAATGAAGAATCAAGGGCTGAAAACTAGCAGTAATAATTTAAACATGTAGCTACCTCAGTAGGACAGCTTGACTAAGATCAGATGTCTCCTGTCTTGTCTTAGTGTTGGTGCAGATAGGTCTCGTGCAAAGTGGGCAACAGCCCCTTTGAGCCACCCCACCCCACCCCAGACCAAGTACTGTAGTTTAAGCATAGGCAGAGTGCTTTCTTACTTATCATATGACCCAGAAATCAGAGTTTGTGCTTCAAATGGATGGAACTGCAGAGTCTGGACCTAAAGGGAAGAAGAATAAAAGAAGAGATCTATCTTTGCCCACTCTGAGTAATAACAGTGCTGCTGTGTGCTGAGACAGACTATGTATCCCCTCTTTGAATTCCAATACTGCAGTCTGCTGCACGTTGGTTTTCTTTTTTTTTTGGGGGGGGGGGGGGTCTCACTATGTAGGCCTGGCTGGTCACCAGACTGGCCTAAAGGCCCTGAATTCAAGAGTTTCACCTGCCTCTCGACTGCTCATATTAAAGGTATGAGCCACCATGCTTGGTCAAGAAACCAGTTACTAAATACTCAAAAAAAAGGAGAACCACATCCTCAAATAATGGCTCGCACTTACAGGAATACCACAGCACTCCTCAAACTCTCGGATACAATACTTGTATCCCTCAGGATAAAGGAGAAAAAGTAGAAGAGATTGAGCAAGTGCACAAGCTTCAAAGTCCAACTGTTTTTCAGGTCATCGGTACCCTCAGCAGAGTTATACATCTGCTACAACCTTTCTTTACTACCGTGTAACTGACAATCATACCCCTTTACCCCCAGGATCCTCCATGAGCATATCACAGGGCATTAATGTTCCTGGTTTCTGTAACATTAAAGGATTCTATCTCTTACATAGGGTTCTGTGAACCTCAGTGGTTCACCATACCTTGTCTGTGTGTGCAGTAAGCCTGGCTGCTGGCTTCCCCACAGACATGTCCCAGAGAATTACAGTGCTGTCTGCTGATGCACTTGCCAGCACATTTCTGGAATGGGAAGAAACAAATTAGAGAAATTGTTCTTAAAAACAAAGCAAATACAAGGAATTCACTTATAATCAGTGATTATACACAGTAGTAAAATATTAGGAATTTAAAAAACAAAACTTAAGGATTACATCCTGAAAACTACCAAAGACTGTCAAAGTGGAAAGACCCATCTCCATTTTTCTGGAAGACGTAATATTGTTGGGATGGAAACAGCACCTACAGGCTGATTAAAGATTTGGGCCTCACACACGATAGTCAACCCACTCTGCTCTAAAGCTTACTTCACTTCAGTAGAAAGCAGTAAGCCGATTCTGAAGCTTCTTAAAAAGTTAACCAGAAGTAACTTTCAGAAAATACGTTTTGTTCTGAACTACTGGATGTGGGTGCTGAGAATCAAATTCAGGTCCTCTGTAAGCAGTGAGTACTCTTAACCACTAAGCCACTTCTCAGGCTGGCAGGTGTCACCACCGCCTCAAGGGTTTTTCTATGTAGCCCTGGCAACCTCCCAAGTACTGGGATTAAAGGTGTCCATTGCTTTTTTAAGATGTGCTCTCACTATGTTGCCCAGGTTGTCTCAAATTCTGTGTTCATGCAGTATTCCTGTCTCAGGTTCCCAGTTAGCTAGAACTAGATGCCTGCTGCCCACTTAGCTGTGGCTGTGTTTTTAATCTGCATTTCTCAGTGATTGGTATTTTTCATTTATAAAAGTGCAAGGAAAATTAGACATTCAAGTTGGATGAATGATGACCATATTTTCAATTAATGATTCAAGGACAATGGAATATCCTTGTGAAAAAGTTCTAACCCCAATCTCACTCGGCAACCACACACATCAAAACAGACAGCACATTTAAATATGGGAGCTAAGCTCATAACAACATGCTAATACAAATTTTGATGATGGGTTAGGAAACAGTTTCTGGGATGCAACAGCAAACACACAATAAAAATAAACTGGACACCAGCAACATTAAAATGGAAAAGACGGTATGTCCATAGTGCAAATACATTTCTAATTAGGTATTACTTTAGAATATATTAGAGACTTTTACAATTCAATTAGAAATTTCCCACCAAAAAGGTATACATAATGGTCAGTGAGCAGAGAGCTCAGCATTGCCAATCACTGAGAAACGCATGTAAAGTTCAGGTGAATGGGATACTGAAGCAGGAAGACCATTTGAGTGCAGGGTCTGAGAGAACTTGGACAACACAGCAAGACTACACCTTAAAAAAAACCATGCCAGGTGTAGTGGTACACGCCTTGAATTCTGGAACTTGGAAGGCAGAAGCAGTGTGCCTGTTCTACATAGTTCCAGGACAGCAAGAGCTATATAGTGAGACCCTGTTTTGAAAAAAACCAAGAAACAGAACAAAACACATTCCAAATACTTTTGACAGGAAGTGGAACGGGCTTGCCTTGGCTGAGGGATGCTGGATTTTGTGGGGTTTTTTTTTTTTGGTTTTTCGAGACAAGGTTTCTCTGTAGCTTTGGTGCCTGTCCCGGAACTAGCTCTTGTAGACAGGATTTTGTTATTATAAGGTACAGTTTCAGTTTGGAAGACAGAAGATCTGAATGGGTGGGGTGGCGGCTGCACAGCTGTGAACACTGAATCACTCAACTTCAAAAGGGCTCAAGTGGTGACATTATGCAGCAGATGGGTGATGTGTAAAAATGAAATACTGTTTGGTGAGAAGCAACAGTACACCCTGTGGCATCACTGGTACTGCAGTACACATTTCCCAGTGATGGGAAAGATGGTACATGGCACCCAGGTTTTGTTTTGTTTCTTTTTTTCAAGACAGATTTCTCTGTGTAGTCCTGGCTGTTCTGGAATTCACTTTGTAGACCAGGTTGGCCTTGAACTCACAGATCTTCCTGCCCCCGCCTCTGAAGTGCTGGGATTAAAAGGCCGTGCCAGTGCCATCACTGCCTGGCCGGTCCCTAGGTTTGTAAAGGGCACCTATGGCAAAGTCTGCTAGGGAACGTGGGGCTGCAACTCAACAGCACAGCTGCTGCCCTGGAGTGGCGCATTCAGCAGGAAAGGGGAACCATGGGCTCAAAGGCCCTAGCATAGGAGGTAGGCAGTGTAGCCGAGAACTAGAACAATCTGCATCATATGAACGCCATCTTCTTACCTGACTGACTTATTCCAGGAGAGGTCAAGGACAGCATCAGTGTGCCCTTCTGCTGAGGAACTCTGTAATAATTATTTTAATAATTATTTTAACTCTAATAATTATTTTAATAATTATTTTAATTATTTTTTTTGTATTAAATGTCACCCACCACAAACTGACTTTCTGTTAACTTTATCATGGTAAATATTCTTTTCAGAAAGAAACTATAGCAATTTATGAATTATATCAACACTGCCTGCCTTTCACTTTCCAAACCTATTTTAAAAACTACAAGAATAATATAGATTTTTTTCGAACACATCACAAAAGCACTTCCAAACAGGAGTTTGGTATAGAGCTGCTCCAGGTGAATGTGCATCACCCAACTCACCTGTTCTATATTACATGCCAACAAGTTTCATACAACAGAAAATACATGGGCTTTCTGAAATTACAAAGTACATTAACTTGTAACTTTCTGTCTTGTTCTACCAAGACTATCTGATTGCAAAAACATATGTTCTTATACCCTCCTCTCTAGTAACTTAACCCAACTTGTCTTTTAATATCTATTTTTTACCTTCTTCCCTTTCTTCTTCTTCTTTTTTGAAGTCTTACTTCCCAAGGTGAAGACTGGCTCTAGAGAGTCCACTATGTCCAGGTCCCACACCTCGATGACAGGGGTCATGTTTCCCACAGCAATGTAATTCCCTATGGGAAGAAACAACGCACTTTCGACTATAAACAGCACTACACCTGCCACTCCGGCACGCCACCCTGGGAGTGGCTTGAGCAGCGACTCTCAAACCCACTGCGTCATCTTGGAGTCCTGCAGTTGTAGCAGCTCCCACTCCCTACCATCGCTGAGCTGCTTTTGAGAGCTGTATTCTAGCAATAAAGGCTCAATCCTTTGGCCTCAGTTATGAAATTTATTGTAGTTAAGCAACAACTCTTGCCCTATTCTCCATGGATGGGAGGACAAGGTCACTTGTTGCTCTTGCAGTATTATATGTTTACTGTTACTGAGAAGCACCAACAGGGCAACTAAGGGTGTGAGGTGTGGCTGGAAAGGCCACCATGAGAAGCCAGTTACCTGGGACAAGTGTCTCTGGTTTATCTGCTTTCCTTTTTTCTTTTTTTTTTCCTTTGTGAGACCAGGTCTCACTTATAGTCTAGGATGGCTCCAACTTCCACTACCATTCTGTACCAGGCTCATTTGAGTGTTTCCCGAGACCGGTTACATCCCTAAATTCCAGCTGGTAACAAGATACCACTTCACACTGGGCTTTCATGAGATCCCATAATTCCATAATCAAAAATCTTTCAGATAGCATTGTTCAACCCACAGTGTAGCAGCTTATCCAAACCATGGAGGCACACAGACCCTACATGATTAAGTGACATTACACTAGTCTCACTTCATAAACTATTGTCAACAACTCTGACTCATGCAGAACAAACAATTTTTCCAATTACCAGTTGAAGCATCTGGGCTAGGATCAAAGTTCAGCCATTCTACGCTCAGAGGGTATGCTGACAGGAGTATGTCGTGGTGCACATAGAAAGACTCCTCTTCTTGATTGTAAACTGAAAGGATGGGAAGAGAGACTTAATAAACTAGAGACTTCAGAAGTCACACCCACCCCACAAGAACACTCTCCTGTTGAAACGAGACAGGTCATGGTCACTTCTGCCACAGAAAGTCTGTCTGTCCAGTCTAATACATTCTAACCCGCTTTATTGCCAGCCAGATAAATGGGTCTGTTGTCTACCTCATTACAATAGACACTCTACAGGGAGGATTGACATTACCTGCTAAAGGTCTAGCTGATTTTACATCCAAAAAAAACAAACAAAAATAACCTTGGAGAAAAATAATTGTATTTAGAAATTTAAATGCCTACCAAAAATTATTTCAATATTTCAAGAGTTTATGAAGACTAACAGTCTAGACCAGCACCCTTTCAAATACAGCGACTCACAGAAGTAGCTCTTTAACTACCACATACATCACGAAAACGCACACGATGCCGCGACAAGAGTACAGTAGGGGAAGTCCTACTTGCCCTTGTCAGGCTCTTTATTGAGGAAGAAGTGAGAAAATAATATTTAAATTTTCAGATCTCTGAATATGGGACAGACTGGTATTACTTTAGCTCTTGCTGAGAAGGCACGGTCCTGAAAAAAACGTTAGCTGTCACCAATGTGCTTGGTGCACATTGTAAATTAAACCGGCAACTCAGAGGTGCACACATAAAAACCAATCTGCCAACCTCAAAAAGACTAATAAAATTTAAATTTTTTTTAAAAAATGACAGTTTTTGTTTGTTTTGTTTTAGACAGAATCTTGGTAATTGGCCAGGCTGGCTTCTAAGTTGCATGGCTTCTCTTGTCTCAGCCTCCCAAATGCTGGATAAGCCTGCACCATCACTCCCAACTATAGAATTGGTCTTAAAAAGAAATTAAAATTAACTTTCTTAAAAAAGAAAATTAACCTACATTGTTATTAGTTAACACATCTAACACATCAGAGTTTTAAAACATCAGAATTAGAACATATTATCTATGCTGCTGGAAGCCTTATTTTTGAAAAATTTCTAATATTGATAGAAAACAATCATAGGTAAAGTGGACCTAATTATAGGCTTCCTATAGACCAGTGGTTCTCAACCTGTGGGTTGCAACCCCGTTTTTTGGGGGGGAGGAGATGTCAAACAACCCTTTCATAGGGGTCACTGAGACTATTGGAAAACAAAGATATTTACATTATGATTCACAACAGGAGCAAAACTACAGTTATGAAGTAGCAACAAAATACTTTTATAGTTGAGAATCACTACAACATGAGGGACTGTATTAAAAGGTTGCAGCTTTAGGAAGGTTGAGAACCACTGTTATAGACAGCCTCGAAGGTCCTTAGGAGCTACAGAAATCCAAGCTGAGGGGGCTGGCAAGATTGGTTACTAGGTATCTGCCTCCAAGTTTAAATTTAATCACCAGTACTCACATGGTGGAAGAAAAGAATTGATTCCTGCAAGTTGTCCTCTGATACAACACACACACACACAGGGGTGGGGAGGGGAGAAGTTGGGGCAGCAATAGGGTTCAGCAAGTAAAAGTTCTTTGCTGTCTGCCATGAAAACTTGAGTTCCATAAAGTAAGGAGGGAGTGAAACACGGGGCCGAAGTAGTAGGGCTGGGAATCTCAGCGTCCAGTGTAGCATGCTTGCTTAGCATGCTAATCCAAGACCCCTAGGCTTGACGCGAAGCCCTGGGGAAAACAAAACAAAAAAACCCAAAACTAAAACACAAAAAGAAATGTAGCCGGGCGGTGGTGGCGCATGCCTTTAATCCCAGCACTCGGGAGGCAGAGGCAGGTGGATCTCTGTGAGTTCGAGACCAGCCTGGTCTACAAGAGCTAGTTCCAGGACAGGCTCCAAAGCCACAGAGAAACCCTGTCTTGAAAAACCAAAAAAAAAAAAAAAAAGAAAAAAAAAGAAATGTAACTAGGCTGGAGAGTTGACTCAGCGGTTGGGAGCACTGACTGCTTTTCCAGAGGTCCTGAGTTCAATTCCCAGCAACCACATGGTGGCTCACAACCATCTATAATGAAATCTGATGCCCTCTTCTGGTCTGCAGGCAAAACACTGTATACATAATAAATAAGCTTAAAAAGAAAGAAGTGTAACTAACGAAGTCACTAGGATAGGCCAGTAAGCACCAAGCCTAAAGGTTTTGTTTTTTTTTTTAAACTGTGACTGTGTCTCAACCGAGCCAGCTCCACAGTTTCAGTTTCAAGGCGGACAGTAGAAGATGAACTGAGATGGGCTGAAGGAAGCTCTAGAGGTAGGTGCTCAGAGGAATGACAGAACAAAGAACAAAGAAAACACGGGGCAAAGTATCCGACATACTCTGGAGGTATGTTTTTGGTATATAAAATATGAACTATATTTCACACTAAAAATACCAAAATCCAGCAAGTTCTTTAGTGTTAACTTAAAAAAAAACTGCTATAGGGCTGGTGATGGAGCTGTGCGCCTGTCTGCTACGAGGTCACTGAAAAAAAAATCTGATTTAAAATTTTCTAAGCAGATTCCTTTAAAGCTTTCGTCTGGCTTAGGTGCAGTTGTTTCCTGAACTGAAAAAAGTGACCAAGATGTTTTGGTCAAAAAAAGAGCATAGTGATTGGGCAAGAGATGACTCAGTGGTGAAGGCAGCATTTGTTGAGGGCCAGGTTCAGTTCCCAACACTCATGTGGTGACTACAAACCACTTGTAAAGACTCTAGTTCCAGGGTATTGGATGCCCTATTCTGGCTTCTATGGGCACTGCACACATCTGGTACATACATGCAGATGCATTCATATATGTAAAATTAATTTGAGAAAAAAAAGGCAGCTGTGTTGAATTAGGAAGAAAACAATGTTCTATAAAGGGAACTATTACAAATAGCTTTAAGAAATGCAGGACAAGGTCACTTAGTGCTCTTGCAGAGGACCTGGGTCTAATTCCCAGCATCCACATAGCTGCTCACAACTGTCTGTAACTCCAGTTCCAGGGATCTAACACCCTCTTCTGGTTTCCTTGGGCACCAATCATGTAGGACCTGGCCTCTAAAGCTGCACAAATGGCCACATGGAAAGCTTTTTAGCAGGACAGCTCCTTCACTCACCATGAACCTCCAGATTGCACTGCTCCTGTTCAGCACGGCCACAGATGATGAAGTTGTCAGTGGGCTTAATCAAGAAGTCTTCATGCTCGTATTGTTCCTAAGTGGGCAGTAAACAGTCACTGGCTAGAGGCAGAAATTCAGTAAGGTTTCTTAACACCTAGGACCAATCTGAAAACTAATGTGGCTAAACACTTACTGTATCTTTTAGGGTAACATATGGATCTTGATCATTACTGCCATAGACCGTAAGACCCAGCAGAGATTCACCAAGAGTCTCAGCATCTGTAATAAGAATTTACTCATCAAAAAGGAAAAATTAAAATCATTCCGACAAAACCTTTTTCTCAAGACAGCTAATTCTGGGCTTGGGTCTGTTTTATCATTAACGGTATCATATTTGGGAAAAGAAGCTGTACAAATTTCAAAGTCATTTTCTGTGTGACAGCTTAAATGCATTCCTTCCTAACTTTTAGAAGTCACAATCTTCCAATGAAATAATTAACTCAAAAATTTAATCCTTTTAGAAAATATTACAACTCTGTTCTGATTCTCAAGCTTGTTCCATACAATTAAAATTCCAGGTGTTAGCCGGGCGGTGGTGGCGCACGCCTTTAATCCGCACTCGGGAGGCAGGGGCAGGCGGATCTCTTTGAGTTCGAGGCCAGCCTGGTCTACAGAGCAAGTGCCAGGACAGGCTCCAAAGCTACAGAGAAACCCTGTCTCAAAAAAACAAAAAAATAAATAAATAAAAATAAAATAAAGTAAAATAAAATAAAATTGAAGGTGCTTGAAGCAACTTTTAGAAATGGAAAGAAAGTGTCCTGGGAATGCTGAAATCAGCCAACCAGATAAGGGTTGTTATGGAAAAACTAAGACAGCAGGTTTCACAGTTGGCCAGGATGCTCTGCAGGCAATGCTCTCAACTTAAACACTCACTTCCTTCACACATCTGCAAAGGAGTGAGCAGACCTAGAGTTACTGCCATGGTCTGGACGTGAGATTTCCTTCCCTGAAGGCTCTTCTGTTAATGAAGGGGGATGCCAGCTGACAAGCTTCTAGGGAGTGATAATCCTCAGAATTCTGAGCTAATAATGGACTAATCCCTGTTGGACTTAAAATATCCGGCATCATTTCCAGGTGGTAAGGCCAGCATGGAACGCAAATTAAATCCAAGCTCCTATGAAAAGAAACAACCCCTGACGCCACAGCTTCATACAGCACAACACTCTGTCCACAGTACTGCATTCCCTTCATCTCTTGGGGATCACGACAGCCCCAGCAACCAAAGACATAAGTTTAAAGTAAGGGCACATTAAATATAAAAAAGCACCATCTTTGGTGTTTGTGTTTTCTCCATTCATAATGAATAGCACGTGTCTACAGATCATCACCCACTCACTAGCAATCCTGAGAACAGACGGGGGCGGTGATTTCAATGGGCCACAGACAACTTTCAAACTGAGCTGATGAGTCTGAGCTGAGCTGTCAGGTCATTTGTTTCTCCAAAGTTGAGAGTTGCTGATTTTGAGAAACTTCTGACAGGCTCCAGAGATGCAGAGTAGTTGGGACTGACACATTACAGAGCTTATTAACCGACTCAGGGCGAGGGTGAGCAAGGTGCATCTACCTCTCGCCCTCGAGATTTCAGGTTAATGTTACCCGGGATCATTCCAGAAGGCCACAACGCACACTCACACAGCTCCTGCCAGTTCTTTATACTGCCTTTGCTAGATGAGCATTTCGGCCAGTGTCCTCGGCTCGCGTCTTTCCCCCAGGCTCCCCTCTCCTCATTATCTCAACTGGCAGTGCTGGAGCTGCAGAGAACTCAGTTACAGGGTCACCCCTGACACATGCAGGAAAACAGACGGCCTCTCCAGAGCTCAGATTCACTCTTAGGTCACAGAGCTCCTTTCTAAACTAGTTCAGGAAACAAGTCTAATTCGGAGGCAAAATATCTGACCTGACCCGAGGGACATAAAGCAGATGGAAGCTCTGGGTAGCAGCGGGTCTAGACCGCTGTGAGCAGACACAGTAGAGGTGAGGGACTTCTCACCTGGGTCGCCCTCCTCATCATAATTATCCAAGTCGTACTCGGCCAGTTCATCATCATCTAGGGTACGGTCATCCTGTGGGTCCCCATCCTCCAGGGACTCCCTAGGCTGTGCCTGGGTATGAGCACTCCGAATGCCATCTTCTGAAGGACTACCTGCCTCCTCTTCCTCACTGCCACCTTCTTCTCTGAGTGAAAACAAACAGGGAAGTCACCCAGGTGGCACCTCCCAACAGCAAGAAGGTGACACACCAGATGCAGCAACACTTGAAACTTACTGTAATTTTTCTTTTGCTTCAGCGATGAGACGCTTTACTTCCTCTTTACTTAGCTCTACCTACAAGGAAGCAAACGCTTCATTAGAGAATATTTGTGGAAATCTACTGTGGGATGTTTCACTCTTTTGGCTTTGGGGTGGGCCATCCACCAAGCTCCCAAATAAATCACACAGAGGCTTACTCTTAGTTATGAATGCCTGGCCTTAGCTTGGCTTGTTTTCTTAAATTAACCTGTTTACCTTTTGCCTCTGGGCTTTTTATCTTTCTGTTTCTGTACACTTTCGTGACTGGATGGGTGGCTGGCCCCTGACGTCCCCCTCTCCTTGTTCTCTTCTTCTCAGAGCTCTCCTTCTATTTATACTCTGCCTGCTAGGCCCACCTATCCTTGCTCCTGCCTCTTTATTGACCATACGTCTCTTTATTAACACCATCAGGTGTTTTAGACAGGCACAGTAACACAGCTTTAGAGTTAAATGCAGAGTAACAAAAGTCACACACCTGAAAATAATATCCCCCAACAGAAATTAGGAGCCTTTGAACTAGGTCTTCAGGCAAATGTAAACACTATAACTTCAAGAGCCACCAAGACAATTTTGCACATTGCTCAAGGCTCGAAATTTAAGTAGCTGGAGCTTGTTGCTATAGGTCCTTATGATTAAGACTTCCTCCCCCAATACTGTTCAGAAGTCATGTTCACTCTGCTCTGCCTTCCTTGGTATTCAAATAGGTTGACTTTTGCAAAATGGATCTGTGGTAGTCTATTTTTCTTCCAACCATCTCAACCTCCAGGGGCACCTCTCTCGCGCGCATTTATTCATGTAACATTGGTCCTCTGTTTTTTTCCCTACCACCACTGCCAAATGCAAACTGACTCTTCCTGGGAACCAATTACACCCTTCAACTTCCCCCATCTCTAATCTTGAACTCCAGCTTAATTTCCCCAACTTCCAGTAAGATTTCCTGTTTGGGCATCTTTTGTTCTAACAGTTTAAAACTGAGGCCTTCAAAACCGCCATTCCCTCACCTAAACAACGATTCAGTGCCTTTAAAACACCTAACACTACTAAATTAAGCTTATAAAAGCCAACGATGGTTTGGTATTGTTTACTTAAGTGTGGCGCTGGCCATAATGGCAGCGCTCCACGACTGATGGTTGCTACTCTAAAGAGCCGCCAGTTCTTCGGTGGTGGCTCATACCGGTTAACTCTTAGTACTTAGGAAACTGAAGCGGGAGGATTGCCATGCCTTAAGTCTGAGGCCACAGTGTGCTACAAAAGCAAAAATCTTGTAATACAAGGACGCTCCCAAGGACCTCCTATTTTCGACGAGACAGATACAGAAATTAAAAGCTAGGAAACACTGGGGAGGCAGGGAGCTCAGACATTCAAGTTTTTGTTAAACAAACGTTAGGCTTAACAAAATTCCATCCCAGAACTCGCTTGAAAACGAGGCGAAGTGACAAGCACACCTGTAATCTCCGCACTGGAGATTACAGGCACAGGTGAATTTCTGGTGCCTGTTGGCCAGCCAGTCTATCTCAATTAGCTAGCTCTGGGTTGAGACAGCACACAAATACAAACATAAGAACCTGGGCATACATACAAAAAGGTATTTGTATTCTCTGGGGAGAATGAGAACTAGGGATTTTTAGGACTCTCCATCAAATACTTCAAAAGATGTATGTCCCTTTAACAATGAAAGCCATTTCCTCTTGGACAAATCGAATGAGGTGACTGTTGTACCTAAGCTATAAATATGCATTGACACCGCTGTAGGCAAAACACCAAAGAAAACAGTGACTAAACACTGTTCTCTGGTGGAATTCACACCTGTAGGGAATACTTCCATCCCTCAACAGCTGCAAAGTCAAGAGAAAAAAAGACCTCTGTCCTATTTCGCTCAAACATATCCCGGGACCCCGAACACCGACTGAGCAACCGCATTCTTTGCCACAGTCTCCAGCTTTTGCTCGATTTCTTTCCTTGTCCTCCCTGCCCCAAAACGTTCTACCCGAATCACCAGGAATTCCTAACCAGCAAGCACCCCGCCCCCTTCCGGGGGCATAAACTCCACGTGCTCGCAAATTCGGGGGTGGGTCCGGGCTTCCGGCTCCGAGCCGAGAAGGGGTGAAGTCCCCGCTTTTCTCGGGACACCGAAACACACCGCAAGCGACTACAAGTCCGGCCGACCCAGACAGGGCGCCGCTGCGCGGCTCAGGCCCGGCGCGTGCGTCCCCACGCGAGGGCGACTCCGTGAGGGTCCCCGGGCGCCTTACCTTGTCCGGCGTCTCTTTGGCCACGCCGCGGCGGACCCAGGCCAAGCAGGTCACTTGGCGGCTGCGGTTCATGGTCGTCGGCGACAACGCGTCTCAGGCCGGCGGACCTTATTGCCAGGAGAGACGACGCCAAGCTCCGCGAAGGGGCGGACGGCGCGCAGGCACGGGCGCCCGCTTGACGTCATCCGCAGGCGCCGTAGGGAAAGGGGCGGGGGATTTGCAGGAAGTGGGCGTAGTCGTAAGCTGATGGATGGGGATGGTGATCTGGGTTGTCCATGCTCCTGCGAAAAGTGTCCTGGAGCAGACAAAGGAGATCTTTGGAACTCTAAGCTTCCGCCCTTACGTTTCTTTGCTTTTTAACCCCCCTACAGTACGGGGTCAAACCCAGAGCCCTGAGCACGGTACGTAAGTGCTCTACCACAAACTACATCCTCTTCCTCGCCCCACCACCTACGGTCTTTGGAGACAGTTTCTCACTATGTAGCCCCAGGCTGATCTGGAACTCTGGTCTTTCTGCCTTAGCCTCCCGAATGCTAGAGTAACAGGCGTTCATTGAGTCAGCTCGTCCAGCACTTTCATTACTGAATGTTACTTTCTCATAGTAAAACATTTAGTACCTGAACCGGCACGGTGGTGTGTGTCTTTAATTCCAGCACTGGAGAGGCTGAGGCAGGGTTGCTGCTGAATGAAAAGCAGAAATAAAAGGAGGACTTGGCTGCTCTTAAAGGGGTTGAGGTTTTTATTATAAATATAAGGGAGAATACAGGTAGAGACAGAGACCTCTGGGGGAGTCCAGAGTGAACGTGGCCGGGACAAGAGACTAGCCAAGAAGTAAAAGGCAAAGGAGCCATTGTAGCCAAAATAACTGGATTACATAGGGAAGAGCCACCAGGGAAAGAGCAGTCCAGCCCTTGGGCTGGAGAGTTCAGAGTAAGGGTTGAGGTAAAACAGCCAGGAGGACCCTGCCACAGGTGGGATTGAAGGAGAAGGGAGGCTAGAGTCTGCTTGGATACGCTAGTAAGCACCTTAGCTGTTTGTCCTGGGTTTGAGACCTAACAGTCCTCTGTTGGAGGTCAGCCAGGACTGTGAAGCAAGACTTGGCTAAAAATGACCAAGCCCTCTGTCTTATTCTTTATTTGTGATGAAACACCATGACCAAAATAACCTAGGGAGGGGAAACTTTACTTACTCTTCCATATCACTATCACAGTGGGCGTCAAGGCAGGAGCTCAAATAGGGCAGGAGCCGTAGAGGAGTGCTACTTACTGGCTTGCACTACATGGCTGGCTTGCTCAGTCTACTTTCTTAGAAGAACCCAGGACCACCTGCCCAGGGTGGTACCACCCACAATTGTCTGGGCCCTTCTACATCAGTCACTAATTAGAAAAATGCTCTATAGGCTTGCTTATAGGCTAGTCTTTGTGGTGCCTCCTCCCAGATGGCTCTAGCTTGTTTCAAGTTGACATAAAACTAGCCAGCACACCCTACTCTCCCCAAAACAGCACCCATAAGTTACCACAGTTACTAATAGTAACACATTTTGTTTATTAGGTTGAAGATACAACTTTAAGTGTCCCACATAAAATGGCCATCAAATTATGAAATTTTGCTTATGCTAGGCAAGTTCTCTACCATGGAACCAGACCCCCCAACTCCATAATTTTTATTATTGCAAAATATACATAACATAAAATTTATCTCAATCCATTTTTTTTTTGGTTTTTTGAGACAGGGTTTCTCTGTGGTTTTGGAGCCTGTCCTGGAACTAGCTCTTGTAGACCAGGCTGGTCTCGAACTCACAAAGATTCGCCTGCCTCTGCCTCCCGAGTGCTGGGATTAAAGGAGTGCGCCACCACCGCCCGGCTCTCAATCCATTTTGAATGTGTAATTTATGTTTATAATTACAAATGCATCAATAATGAACAGGTGAGAAACCCTTCCTGTGTTTAGAACAGCACACATGCACTGACTTCTTTCTTTTTACTGTGCTGGGTTGAACCCAGGGCCTTGAGAATGCTAGACAAGCACGCTATCAAGAACTACACTCTTCATTATGAACTGACTACTTTTTAGAGGCTACTTCTAAATATCCGACTACGATTGTCTAGATGGGTTCATCTGGCACACGGGTGGGCGTATGCTTGAGTAGTTGATGTTGGGGTTCCCTGTTTCAGTTGCCCTATGAGCAGCCGCTCCTGTCTAGTTTGTACCCAACATAGTGCCCAGTGCAAGGCAAGCACTTGATAAATATTTTAATTTTTGTCAAACGAACGAACAAATTAAAGAATAGAAGGTAAGCTAGCTAGACGGCTATTTTTGGGCCGGCACAAACTACCTTCCTTTTCTGGACTTATTACAGCAGTATGCCATTTCAGCCCAAGTTGTGAATTTGCTTGAAAAGTGAAAACCCAACTACAGCTGACATTATTGTTTTTTTTTATAACAAGAACTGACAAACTGAGCTTAAGCAGCTGTTTCTAAGTTTTGTTCTTAGGCAATGAGCTTATTTAACCCAGAAAACTCTCTCATTGCCAGAGGCGGGTTGGTAGCACATTGACTATTCTTGGAGTTAAGGTCCCTGTGGATGAACCCAGGCCCATGCCAGCTCCTGTTCACCCTCCGGATCAGTGTTCTGTGTAATTGGACTGATAAGCATTAATAGCTGGCCTTGAATGCTATTGTGGTGGGTGAATGAAAATGCCCCCCAAAGGTTTATAGCGAGTGGAACTGTTAAGAGGTGTGACCTTTTGGAGTAGGTGTGCCCTTGCTGGAGGAAGTGTGTCACTGGGGTGGGCTTTGAGATTTCAGATGCTCAAGCCAGGTCTAGTGTTGCTCTCTCTTCCTGCTGCCTTTGGATGCAGATGTAGATCTCTCAGCTACGTCTCCAGCACCATGTCTGCCCGTATGTGGCCATGCTTACCCCCACGATGAGAATGGACTAAACCGTTGAACTTCCTTTGTTGTTGTTTTTAGAGACAGGGTTTTTCTGTGGCTTTGGAGCCTGTCCTGGAACTAGCTCTTGTAGACCAGACTGGCCTTGAACTCACAGAGATCCACCTGCCTCTGCCTCCGAAGTGCTGGGATTAAAGGCATGCGCCACCACCACCCGGCTAAGTGTCTTCCTTTGTAAGAGTTGTTGTGGTCAATGTGTCTCTACACAGCAGTAAAACCCTAACTAAGACATCTAGGAAGGGAGACTATGATACCCTTCTTCCTGATTCCACCAGTCTGTTTCTTGCCCCTCTAGCTTACCCTGCAATTTTAGCTGATAAAAGTTGAAGGGAGCCGGCACTTCGGAGGCAGAGGCTGGCGGATCTCTGTGAGTTCAAGGCCAGCCTGGTCTACAAGAGCTAGTTCCAGGACAGGAACCAAAAGTTACGGAGAAACCCTGTCTCGAAAATTAAAAAAAAAGAAAAGAAAAGAAAAGAAAAAGAAAAAATTGAAGGGATAATAATGACTACCAGTTACCAAGTGCTAGAAACTATGAGCAGAGACAAAACCAGATATACAGAAACCCCTGCATGGTGGTGTTGGTTCATGCCTGTAATCTTAACATTTGAGAACTGAGGCAAGAAGATTATGGGTTGGTTAGTGTGTGCCACATAGTAAGACCCTGTCTCAAAAAGAGAAGGAGGAGGAGGAGGAGGAGGAGGAGGAAGAGGGGGGAGAAGAAGGGGGAGGAGGAGGAGG
>JABTXL010005037.1:539595-612343 GCA_025134845.1 Neodon shergylaensis
GAAAGAAAGAAAGAAAGAAAGAAAGAAAGAAAGAAAGAAAGAAAGAAAGAAGAAAGAAAGAAGAAAGAAAGAGAAAGAAAGAAAGAAAGAAAGAAAGAAAGGAAGGAAGAAAGAAAGAAAGAAAGGAGGGAAGGAGGGAGGGAGGGAGAGAGAAAGGGAGAGAGGGAGGCAGGAAGACTGATTGAACCTAGAAAAGCAAGTTAACTTACTTCTGGAAACCAAATTACTATAGCCATTGGAATTGTCACAATTCAATAAAAATAGAGGAGCTTACAAAATGGCAGAGCCCTGGCTAACAGAACCTGTTATCATTAGTTTGCTAAATGGTCATGTTGTCATACTGCCTTCCCACTATTTGTGTTGAAACCCACGGGCCCAGCCTTGCTCAGCTCTGTCACACAAGTGTCTTTCTGCAGTGGGTAGCAGTCAGTGCAGATTCATAACTGGTCAAAGTGCTGAGACTTGGACGGAGTTGAGGGAGAGAAATAGAGGATAGATATTATCGTGTTTTGTTGTATACATGCATGAAATTCTTAAATAATAAATTTGAAAAAGAAAAACAACAAAAAGGAAAAAATAGCACTCTAAATGAGGAGGCAGAGCTGAGCAGAAGGTGTGAGTAGTCAGACCAGCTCCACCTGCCATTCAGGTCTGCCACTTACTTTGTGACTTTGCCTTAGTTTCCCTGCCTGGGAAGTAGAAATGAAAATTCTTATGCAGAATTTACTACAAGGGTTGAGATGATGCGTATGAAGAGGAACAGGAAAAGTGCACAGATGGAAAACACACCAGCCCCCACACAAATGAAAATTGTAGCGCATGAGATTTCAGTGTCAGAAACATCTCTAACACAGCTGACAGAGGCGTGGGATGCAGGCTGTGCTCCTGTGGCCTCTAAGATGAAATCTGACAATTGGCTGTCATTCATACAATGAAATTCCCTTACCACAGTGATGGCTCTGCACAGAAGATGCTCCTGGAGCTCCAGGGACCGAGGCTGTCAAAAGTGTCATAGATCAACTTGAAACTGAGTAGATACTTTCTCATACTCCACAGGGCAGCGTGAGGTGGGAACGGTTCTTGACTGCCTCTTACTAGAGACCTTGCAGAGTCAGGGATGGTCTTTGGGGAGTCAATTTACCGGGGAAGAAGGTTTAAGTAATTAGCAATCAGACTAGAGGCTTTCAGACCCAGGGTCTGAGCAATGCACAGCTTCCTTTTTGCATAGCTTCTGTGAACACAACATTCTGAATTTAGACAGAAATATCCTTCTCAGTGGTGCTTTCAAGAAGGCTTGAATCTTATACTGTCCTGACGCAGTGACATTTCATTCTATGGGCAGGACTGAGGCCGACGAGGGAACTCATTCACTAGACACTGTGCCAAACTCATTATATTGTTTTGTTTTTCTGTTGAGCTTAGTTCAAGACCCGCCTAAGAGGGTCTGGGGATGCAGGTGAGACTGTAGAGCTTTTAGCATGCACAAAGCATTGGGTTTTATTCCCAGCAGATAAGAGGGTCTGGGGATGCAGGTGAGACTGTAGAGTTTTTAGCATGCACAAAGCATAGGGTTTTATTCCCAGCAGATGTAGCGGTGCATGATTGCAGTTCCAGCACTTGGAAAGTAGAGCCAGGAGGACCTGGAGCTCAAGGCTATCTTCAGGTATATGGTCAGTTCCAGGCTAGCCTGGTATTCATGGGACCCTGTATTAAAACAAAACCATAAGAAATGCACAACCGTGCCTGTGTGCCACCCACACTCATGTGTTGCAATTTAAACTTAAAAAATATCCCACCCCAGGCACGGCACATGCCTATTATCCCGCCCCCTGGGAGGCAGGAGGGTCAGGAGTTCAAGTTCATCCTCAACTATATTTTGAGTTTGAGGCTACCCTGAATTATAGGACACCCTAGACCATCAGCTCTCAATGTATGGGTCTGGACCCATTTGGGGGTTGAACAACCCCTTCACAGGGGTTGCCTAAGACCATTGGAAAACACAGATATTTACATTATAATTCATTAACAGTAGCAAAATTACAGTTACAAAGTAGCGGTGAAAATAATTTTATGGTGGGGGGGGTCACTTAACATGTATTAAAGTGTTACAGAATTAGGAAGGTTGAAAACCACTACCACAGACCCTGTCTTAAAAGTTAATTAAGTTTTTAAAATTACTTTAATTAACCCTTTGAGTTTGTAGTAAGAGATTGCTTCACGACAGACATAAAGATAGAACATGTATATTTACGTGGGACTGAGTTAGGGTATAGGTCATGAGACTAGAAAGGGGCCTATAAGAGGAAAAAGGAGGGTTGGGAGGGGGTGATGGAATATAAGAGACATGAAAGTGTAAAGGGATTACTGGGGTGAAGGGTGCAAGGATGGGGGAGGGGACTGACTAAAATATATATGAAAATGCCATAAGGAAACCAGCTACTCTGTATGCTAATTAAAATAATACATAAAAAATGGAAGAATAGAATGCTCTAATTATAAAAAGGAACGAATAAAGAGACTCTTCCCTAATTTGATTGATGACTGGAATCCATTTTTTTTCTCCTTTATAAAAAGAAGTTCCATATTTCAGTGACAGAGCTGCTTCTAGCTCCTTTTTCTCCCCCTAGCTGGTGGGGCTTTGTGTCCCATTTCTCTCCCATCTGTACTAGATAAGTAGGACTAATGAATCTGCCTGCTGTCTCACTAACTTGACGAGGACAGATAGATAGGGTGACAGGTTTTAATAAAATGCAGTCCCGGCAAAAAATGAATGGGTGCCGCGAGGTCATTATACATGCTACACGAGATCCATCAGGGCAGGCATCCATCTTCGAGGACATGGAAATGATTCTCTTCAGAAGAGAAGAATGAATAATGCTGTCCCAGGACGGCAAAGACCTTTAAACTCTGCGACCTTGTATGCCTTGAACCCCTGTCAAAGGGTTGATAAGTGTTTTCCCTAGGATTTTCTGTGATGGGACATAGTTCCCCTCGCTGTGTTCTGTTTTGATTTTTTTCTTTCAATTTTGTTTTGAGACAAAGTCTCGTGTAGCTCAGGTTTTGAACCCCTGATTCTCCCATCTCTGCTTCTCAGTGCTGGGATTACAAGCGTCTTTGCTCCTGGCTGAGTCCACGCTGGAACAGCCCTGATTCCTGGTGCCTCCCTGACTCCTCTCAGCCTGTCCGTCTGCCTCTGCTTGCTTCTCCAGAGCCTGTGGCTTTCATCACATCTTTTGTGCCCATGCCCCTCCTTCTTTTCTATTTCAAATAACCTTACAGCCTTTTCTTGCCCTGAAATTGCAAATTGCAAAAGCAATTTAAGGAGAAAAGGTTTTCTGTTGATTCGCG
The DNA here is from genome assembly GCA_025134845.1 of Neodon shergylaensis. Lineage (NCBI taxonomy): Eukaryota > Metazoa > Chordata > Mammalia > Rodentia > Cricetidae > Neodon > Neodon shergylaensis. Next base: position 542,944 of record JABTXL010005037.1, read on the forward strand.
GTTTGAGGTCTTTGTTCCATGGTGGGGAATTATGTATGGCGGCAGGAAGATCAGGTAGTTGGCTTTGCTGTATCCAGGGACAGGAAGCAAAGAATAATGAATATTGGTGCTCACAGTCCCCCCACCCTGACCTGTCTCTGTCTCCCTCCCTTCCTCCCTCCCTTCCTCCTTTCCTCCCTTTCTTCCTCTTGTAGTATGCGTGTATGTGAGTGGCATGTGTGTGTGTGTGAGCGAGTGTTTGTATGGGTATGTGCATGTGTGTGTGTGTCTGTGAGCGAGTGTTTGTATGGGTATGTGTGTGTGTGTATCTGTGAGCAAGTGTTTATATGGGTGTGTGTGCGTGTGTGTGTGTCTGTGAGTGAGTGTTTGTATGGGTATGTGCATGTGTGTGTGTGTCTGTGAGCAAGTGTTTGTATGGGTATGTGTATGTGTGTGTGTGTCTGTGAGCGAGTGTTTGTATGGGTGTGTGCATGTGTGTGCATGTGAAGGTCAGCTTGGTGTCATGTGTGTACCTCAATCCCTCTTCATGTCATTTATTTGTTTGTCTGTGCGATAGTGTCTCTTTATATAGTTCTGACGGTCCTAGAGCTCTCTGTAGACCAGGCTGGCTTCCAACTCACAGAGATTTTCCTGCCTCTGCCTCCTGAGTGCTGGGATTAAAGGCATGTGCCACTGTACTTGGATTCATGCCATTTTTTTTGTGGGTGACAGGGTCTATTATTGAACCTGGTGCTCATCAGTTTGGCTAGGAAGGCTGGCCCAGTGAACTTCAGGGATCCTTGTCTCAGCCTCCCCAGTTCTGGTATTGCTAGCACTCAGTGTTTACTCAGGTGCTGGGGACCTGAACTCAGGTCTTAATGCTTGCACAGCAGGTATTTGACCAACTGCACAATCTCTGCAGCCTCTCTTTCTCCTTTTTATACACCCTCGCATCCCAGCTCATGGGATAGTGCTGCTTACCTCAGGAACCCTCATCTAGAAACTCTCCTGTGATTTTGTTAAATATTTTCTGTGCTTTTGAATTGTACCTCTTCTCCTTCTTCTATACCTATTATTCTTAGGTTTGGTCTTTTCATGGTGTCCCATATTTCCTGGATATTTTGGGTTAAGCTTTTGTTAGATTTAATGTTTTCTTTGACTGATGAGTTTATTTCCTTTATTGTATATTCAGCGCTTGAGATTCTGTCTACCATCTTTTGTATTCTGCTGTTCATGCTTGCATTTGTGGTTCTTGATTGGTTTCTCATGATTTCTGTTTCTATAATTCCCTCGACTTGTGTTTTCTTTCTTGTCTCTATTTCAGTTTTCAAGTCTTGAATAATTTCTTTCACATGTTTCATTGCTTTTTCTTGGTTTCCTTTAAGGGATTTGCTGATGTTTTCCAATTTTTTTGTTAGCATTTTCCTCCATTTCTTTGAGGGAATTTCTCATTTCTTCTTTAAGAGTCTCAAACATTCTCCTGAAGTTATTTTTGAGGTCATTTTCTTCTGCTTCATCTATATTTGGTTGTTCAAGTCTTGTTGTTGTAGGGTCTCTAGATTTTACTGGTGTCGTGTTGCTCTTCCTGGTGTTGCGTGTGCTCTTACCTTGTCTACTCATCTTTTCCTCTAATTGGTGTAGTTGGGGCTGTCTGTGACTCTGGTGATTAATCTTCCAGCTGCCAGTGGATCCAAGGCTCAGATGGTTGTTCTTTGTGGTACAGTCAGTGCCACAGTTCCAGTCACCCTGTTGGTCACTCCATGTTCCTGGAGGTCAGTCAACACTCTCAGGGTTTGCTCTTTGCTCTGCTCCCATGGAGTTTGGCTGTCTCAGACCTGCTCTGGTCTAGGTTGCCAGCTCAGACCTGTTTCTGTAAATGTCCCTGGTCAGGATCTGCTCCTGTGGAGGTCCCTGGCTTTGGGTTGGTACTGCAAAGGTCCCTGACTCTGTTCTTCTCTCTTGAAGGTCTCAGATTCATATGCAGACCCGCAGGGATCTCTGTTTCTGGCCCACTCACTCAGCTGTCTCAGGCCCACTCTGTCCTAGGTTGTTGGCTCAGTCCCGTTCCCATAGCGCTCTCCTAGGGCCTGTTCCGGCCTCTAGAAACTCTATAATAGACATCCCAGATGATTCTAGATCAGGTTCAGTTTATAATTAATAGGAATCATCACAGTCTGTGCCCTGCATCTGTAATGTCACTACCCTCACCCTTGCTGCTAATATATAGCCTTGCTTGGGGGGGTGCACCTAGACAGAGCAGCAGAAGAAAGTAGAGGCTTTGAGCTTCCTGGGTGGGTGGAGTCCATGCTAGAGTGTAGCTTGTGGCAGGCAAGGGTCGTCACTGAAGACATGGTCCTGCTAAATTTAGAATAGTCTGTATTCATTCCTGCCTTTGTATATTTGGTGGCTTCATTGACCAAAATGACCTCATCAGAACAGTTCATAGTTTGTACTTTGTTCCTAAATGCTCTGCTTTTGGTGGTTGTATGACTCCTGTCATGTCTTTGAATAAATCTCCTATCTTTCTAAATTGGCCAGAGTTGCTTGCTGCTGGAGTCCTTGACTCCTACAGGTGCTAAGCTGAATGTGTAACTCCTGTAGAGACCAGTCCAGGGCACAGAGAACCATCACCTCCCTCATTCTAGAAGCTATCTTTCTATTACTATAGCCCAGAGCTCAATTAGCTTTTTAATCCAACCGCATTACAGTTGGCTTGTTTTTAAACTCACTGGTGGATGTGGGATTCTCCTCTGAATGCTATGAATGTGTTTTATTATCCTTGGTTAATAAAGAAGCTGCTTTGGCCTATAGCAGGGCAGAATATAGGTAGACGGGAAAACTTAACTGAATGCAGAGAGAAAGAAGGCAGAGTCAGGCAGATGCCATGTAGCTGCCCAAGGGGAAAGATGGTAAGACACAGCCTTGTGGCGATACATGAATTAAAAGAAATGGAAAGAGCTAGCTAGGAATATGCCTGAGTCGTTGGCCAAACAGTGTTGTAACTAATATGGTTTTTGAGTGGTTCTTTGGGTCTGGGTGGCTGGGAAATGAAAAAAGCAGTCTCTGTTTACAAGGAGCCAACTGAGACCCTCACCGCTTAGGGACAGAGATTCAAAGGCTAACTAAAGGAATATTGAGAAAAGTGGATTGTATGTGCTCCCTTCCTATCTATGGAGCAGAGAATAGTATTTTCACTATCCTTCAGACATGATCTTTGAGAGAGAATCCTTTCAAGTGTTGAAGCTACAGCTGTTCGTTCCCTTGACAAGGAATGGAAATAAATGACTGATAAAGGAGAAGAGCCTTCCTTCCACTCCCCCAACACCCAGCAGCCATTTCCTTTACCCCTCCTCATTATTCAAGGCACATTAACACAAATGCAGACGGGACAGCATCTTTGTTTCTTCCCATCTTCCCCCTCCCAAGTGTCCCTCCTACTTCATGGCTTCAAACTCCAGTGAGTGTAGAAGCTGTCTCCTACCAAGTCAAAATAAATCAGGACCTTCTTTCCTTCCTCTCCAATCCTGAAGGAAAAGGATGAATCAAAGCAACAGAGGTCCGGTGTTTAACGTTGTGGGGACAGCTGGGTGCCCTGTGTAGAAAGGACAGTACCTATGAAGTTGCAAATCTGTCTTAGAACAAATGTCTGAGCAGGGAATGAAAAGGTAGGAACAGCGTAGGGGTGACTAACACCTTAGACTTACCCTGACTGAGAGAGTTATCAAAGGGCTTTCTCAGATGTATATCCAAGCTGTCCTCACTGCCTATGGCAGAAAGCAAGCTTCCAACGGCACTCACACTGAGTCTCCAGAAAGTTCAGGTGACAGGATAAAAGCTATAGGTTGGCCTGGCAGCGGAGATGAAACTCTGATCTCTATACCCTAGGCCTTTGCCTAGTGTTGAGTGTGAAAGCATGGCCTTTGGTCCAGCCGCATCAACAGGGCTGAATCACAGTTCGCATTGTCATAGGACTCCCAGGTCTTGGATACATAATGAGCCTGTGAAGCCCAACCTACGCCAGCTGTAGAAAGAACTTACAGATAGGATAAAGGTCTGGTTAGCCTAGAGGGAGGCATCCTGGACCCCAGGGATTTACCACAAACCCGGGATTGTTGGTGCTTTCTTGTGACACATGCTGCAGTCACTGACCCGAGTCAGCGCTTAGGAGACAGAATTATTTCTGAGAGTGAGGAGCAATCAGCTGCCAGAGCTAAGTCATCTCATCACCATGCTTCCTGAGAACGTAGCTAGAAGGATGCAGCCTCATGGAGATTGCCTGCTTGCCTGGCATAGGGAGGGTCTGGGTTTGCTCTCCAGCAGGCCCATGTGAACCCAATGAGCAAGGGATGGAGAGAGAATTCTTTAACACTAAAAAGGAACAAAGTATCTATGCTTAGTATCGAGAGAGAACTTTTTAACACTAAAAAGGAACAAAGTATCTATGCTCTGGGGACAAGTATCTATGCTTCATCTCTAGAGAAAATACTTTAACACTAAAAAGGAACAAAGTATCTATGCTGCTCCGAGGGATATATCCTATCATCTCACCTCAAGAGGCTGTGTGTGTGTGTTGGGGGTGTGTGTCACAAACTCAAACCCAGCCTGGGCTACTTAGTGAGGCCTTTGTCTCAGAATAAGAAAGTTTAGAAAAGAAACCGAGGCTGTAGCACAGCGGAGGATCCCTATCATAATATGAATGAGGCCCTGGGTTCAAGTCTGGATTCCACAAACAAGAAAGAAGAGGAGAAGGAGGAGGGAGAGAAGGAGGAGGAGGAACACATTCTTGGTACTATTGTATGACTCCATTTCTATAACATTCTTGAACTAATGGAGACACAGAAATGCTGATCAGGTGTGCGCTTGTCGGGAATAAAGTGCCTGGTATGTGGTATGTGGGACTGGCTGATGAGAGGAAAATATTTTTTTCTATCAGAGGTAGCTAAGCCTGCCAAGCGGGAATATTCCATGAATCTTCATCCACCTAGTAAAACTTAAATTTATGCAAAAGGCCCTGAAGCATCCCCCAGAACTTGATGGCCTGGAGTGCTGACTTCTTTCTACTTTTCTTAATTTCTTTTGTGCCAATTCCTTTAAAACTAGCCAAACTGAATGTCTATAGGGGAAAAGACAAAATCATCACCTGCTTTAGAATGAAAGCCAAGAGAGCTTCTTGTCCTAGTGTGTTTGCTAGCCCAGTTGGGGTCAAACCCTTTTCTCAAGGAGACATTGCTTGGCTTAGCTACTTTGCTTCATTTGTGTGTTTCTTTGTGTGACACTGAGAATATTTGTCTTTAATACTAGAAGGGCAGCAGAAGGCAGATCTCTTGGTGGTGGCAGCATGGTGACTGTTGTGGTGCTTGCATGAATCTCCATACGATGTCACAGAACTAAGCACACACCATACCAATGCCAATTTCCAGGTTTTGTATATTAGACATACCTAATTTCCACCATTGGAGGAAGCTGTGGGAAAGGGACATGGGTCTTTTTTTTTTGCCATTTCTTACAAATCTATAAATAAAACACTAAGTAAACCAGCGAGTTGAAAACAAGATGCTCACAGTGTGACTGATCTCGTGAGAGCAATCTTCAGAATTAAATATCTGGGGACCTTATTGTGAGGCTTATGTTTGGTTTCCTGCTGGGAGCCTGTTTGACAAAGACATCATGTTACCAAAGCATTCCAGAATGTTCTCTCATGCTAAACAGTGCTATCAGGTTTTGAGATATACCAGTGTATTAAGGGGAGAGTCTAGACCCACAGAACACCAACTCTGATGTACCCTGTTTCAGAGATGAGAAAGAAAGTCCAGGACATGGAAGAGGCCTGACCAAGGTCTCCCAAGCAGCTGACAGCAGAAGCAGGACCCTTCGGCCACACCCACCATCCTCTGCTCCTTTCAGCTCTCCCTTCACCCGGAGGTTTAAGACATTAAAATTCAGAACTCATCCGGAAGGTTGACTCTGAAGAGCCACAGCCAGAGGAGTAGATGAACATCAGGGCATCTTTTTTAATTGCCTATTCACACAGACAGATTGTCTTTTCTTATTCGGATCTAAACTTGGAGATGTGTCCTTCTGCAGGGCACTCATTATCTGACGTCTCATCAGGAAAGGGAGCGAAAGTGCAGTTTGATTGCTGAGTATAGGTTCTATTTTTTTCCTCCTGAGCAGGAAGTTCGAAATCTACTGTGTTATTTTAAAAGAGAGTGGGGAAAAAAAAAGAAATCATAATAACTTCCTCAGAGGCTTAGTCCAAAGACACATACTGCTGGCCTCAGCAGAGTGAGGAGGACCAGAGGTGATGCAGATAGAACAGAGTCTAAGCCATTTCTCAGTGGAGAAGTTGGGGCCATACAAAAGGCAGCAAGGGGCAGATGGGGCTGGAACTGGTTCCCTGGTGACAGGGGTCCCAGGTTTTTCTGGGGACTGATTTCTACTGGGATTCATTTGAGGAGCTATGATTACCTTCTCCTTGTCCACAGAACCACGATTCTCATTCCTGGCTAGGCGGGCGACTCTGGTGGGGTCAGGGCTCTTTTTAGTCTTTCGTGGAGCCTGGAATGTTATGCAAACATTACGGGAGCCATGGGCGTAATCCTTACCTTCTTCAGTGGATTTGGAGAATGAATCCCTGGAACATTAATATTCAAAAATGTCCTATTTACAGGGAAGAAAATTAACGTGCTTATGTTGACATAACCATTCTTTGTTGACTGACCGTGTGAGACAGTGTGCTGGGAACAAGAATTACAAACAAGATACTTAAGTTTTCAGGGAGGTTCCCCACATCCATTAGGATGAGCAGGAAAGTCCAGGGAAACTGCAAGGCATCATGGGAATCATGTAGAAAGTTCTGGAAACAAAGGGCCAAGGCACTAAATGTTCTTTTGCTTGTCCAAATTGCCAATTCCTTCTTCCCTCTGCTTAGCGTTAGGAGCTTAGGAATGCCTTCTTTCTGCTGTTAGCAGTGGGTGGATCCACAGGACACACCCCTTCTGATACCACCAGCTAATTGTAGTGAAAACTAAATTTTCTCTTCCACTTTCTTTCTTTTACCTTCCTTCCTCCCTTCCTTCCTGCAGCTCAGGTTGGGCCCACAGGTAACCATGGATGGAGCCAACTTCCTGATCCTCCTGACCCCACCTTCCCTACTGCTAGAATTATAGGTGTGGACCATTTCACCTGGTTTATATGGTGGCTGGGATTTGAACTTGGGGCTTAGTGCTTGCTAGGCAAGCACTCTACTGACTGAGTTGCATCCCCTCTGAAAAAATTTTCCACGGACGACAATGTAAACTAGACATGTCGATGAGTTGTACAGAGTTTCAGGGTTAGTCAGGGGGCAGAACCAGGTTGGAAAGGAGAGACTCTAAGGCGTCTGTTGCTGAGAGGGACCTGGGAATGGACTGTCAGCTTTGCAGGGTCTCTGGAGGATGGGGCACTGGTCAGAAAGGGCATGAAAAGTGGCAGGAGGTAACAGTCATGAACGACTCCAGGCAGGCAGAGAGAGGTGAGTGCTGGGTTCTGAAAGCAGACCCTAGGCTGTTAGGAGTGCTTTTCTTAGACTTTTTGTCCACACATCCCAGTGCAAGTCCTCAACGCAATAAAAGGTCTTCTTCGTGGGACTCCCCACCCAAGCTGGAGTGACATTTCTGCCTGGGCATTTACATGAAAACTCAATGTGCAACCCACAAAGAATCAGAAAGAGGAGCAAACGGCATCATAGAATCCCAGGTTTATCTAATCTACATGGGAAGTAAAAAAGACAAGATCTCTTGAGTAAATTGGGAACATGGCGATCATGGGAGAGGGTAGAATGGAAGTGGGGGAGTAGACAGAGGAGCAGAGAAAAAGGTATGGCTTAATAAAAACAATAACAAAAAGAATCCCAGGGATTTCCATCCAATTCCGCCCTTGCATGTTTCCCATTTTAGCTAGTGGTTGGTGCCCACACCTGGTTTCCCAAAGGGGTGAGGATTCTGTTTCAGAGAAGAGGAATGGTATTTAGGGATAGCACCAAATTACTGTGGGGGTGGGCCCAGAAGCCACAATTGAGGCTAATTGAGTTAATCTTGCAGAAGTAGGGATGCCATGTCCCTCAGATGTGGAGAGTCCCTGCACAGGCTCTCACGAGTGGCAAAGCCACTTGTTATACAAAGAATTGGTGGTGGCTACAAAACTCATTTTATTTTGCTAAAAGGAAAACACTGAAGAGCTCATTCATCTGATTCTGTGCAGGGGGAGAAACAGGTCAGAAACGGTGGGCTTCCTGTCCTGAGAGGTTATGTTCCTTCTCTCCTGACCGTTCTTTCCAGACTATGCCAAAGGATCTTCTGAGGCAGGTGTATATATATATATATCCCCTTTGACTGATGGAAAGGAAACCTGGAGAATCACTCAGAGGTGCACACAGACCCTTCCAGACCCTTCCCACTGCCACCTCCACATGTACCCCGTCCTCTATGTTGTCTAGTTCCTATTCTCCATGTGTTTTGCAAAGCTACATTCCAACCTCACAGCTGAGGGAAGACCCCAGGCCTGAGCTAAGGGACAAGGCGCTCCTGTGTACCACACAGAGGATGCAGACTGTGGGAAATAATTTTTTTTTAATGACAGAGAAAGCACACCAAATTGTAACAGAAGCCTGGGCGGGAGTTACCAATGTACAGATCAACACACGGAGGTCCGGAGAGCATTAGACCTTCACAGAGAAACCAGCTAGGCTAGGGAGCAGCATCCCTGAAGACAAGTGACCGTACGCCACCCTGTGTATGACCTGGTTGTCACCTCAAGCAGCGGTTCCCTTTCTCATTTGATGGTAGGGATGGTTCACAATGACTACATGGAAGAGAGGCCTCAAGGACTTGCACCACAAAGGGGTGATACTGCAGACGGACTCAGACTGGATACCGTGCACGCCACACTCGTGGAACAAGACTCAATGTGGGTCCTTGACAGGCATTGAGCGAGTAGGACAACAGGTGGAAGGTACAAGTTCCTTTAGACTCTAGGGTTTGGCGCAACTTCCATAAAGCATGCTAGGAAATAGGTTTATCAACAAAACTTTGCCATCCTAAGAGATTAAAAACCATCCTCCCAGTTTTTAACCGTAATGTATCTAGGATTCAAAATAAGGAACGAGAAGCAAAAAGGCCTCAACTCAAGAACTATTTGGAGTATTGTGGCACTTTACCAATCTCTTTTGCATATATATATATATATGTATATATATATACAAACACACACATATGTATATATATATATATTATAGGCAGAGCAAACATAACCCTGTCAATATAAATTTTCATCATAGATAATTGTAGACTGTACACTCTCAGAATGCAGAAAGTGGTGAGCCTATCTATCATACACTTTTCATCTTTAAAAATAATCTAACATAGTCATACTCTCTGGCTAGTAACAAACTATGAACATCTTCTGAGAATACAGATAAAGCTCTGAGATTAATAGCAAATTCTCTGACGTGCTCCCCCGCCCCTATTCGGTATCAGAAATGAATATATTTCTGTAAAAGCATCCCCAGAATCATTCATAACCAGGAAAGAAACGAATATGTTTGTTTCACCAAATGGGCTTTTAGCAGGAAGTCGGGAAACATTATCTAACTTTGGCAAAAGGAGACGAAGCACGGCATGATGCCTTATTGGTTTGGGTCCCATGCAAATGCATGTTCTGTTATACGGGGGTGTCTCAGTCTCACACTAAATCCACGGTCAGCATGCAGAGTATTGTCAACTACGGGATTCGAGATAATTAGAGACAGTTGGCAGTTGGCAGTGCACCTCTTTGTGTAACCATGATCGAATCACTAAGGCAGGAGTATGTGACCTTGTATAGATAATATCAGCAGGAATTTGTCGGATGCAAGTTTACATGGCACGGACCTGCAACTTACTGTCTAAAAAAAAAAAAAAGAACCCCTAAACACAACTCAGTTGAAAATGAACCATTAAGCTTTTAGAAATATATTTGAAACTACGAGACTGCTCTGTGTTTGCTACACACGAACGTTTTTTAAAAAGTTCCCGCCCCTAAAAATTGGCCGTGTGATTTCCTCATGCTGAGCAACAGCGTCTATAACTAGCCACCATGACTGTTGCCTGAGCAAGAACAGCCTCCAAAGTCATTCGTCTGTCACGTGATGCTCTTCAAGGTCAACCAGGAAGCAGAGGGCCTTTTCAGCCTTGGTCCATCTGTTAGACTGTGGTCCTCAGCAGAAGGTGTCCATGGCTCCTGGGCATTTTCCATTGGAGGTGGCTTGGCTGCTACATTGGCTTGCAGGTTCTGGACGTAGCTACAATCTAACCTGCATACTCATGGAAGGTTCTTCACTCAGGAGCACACAGAAGCCAAGATCACCGACTGGAGAGAGGCTGAGGCAGTGGAGGCAGCTCCTTGGCCCAGCAGAAAGAGATGCCAGGGACAACTTTTGTGTATGTGTGTTTTGTGGAGCCAGTGCAGGAGGGAACCAGAAATCGTGCTCCGGGGAAGCATTTGCCACACGGAGGCATCTCACACCACGGAACCGCATTTGCCACACAGAGGCATTTCACACCACGGAACCCTTGGAGGAGGACAGGTGGATGGACTGAATCCTAATGGCCAACGTCCTCTGTAAGTCCTGAAGCACATCCTGGCCCGTCCCTTCGCCGTTCTTGTCATACAGGAGCTGCTTGAATGCTTCATTTTCGATGAGGACCATCATGTTTTTAAGAAAGTAGCCTTCACAATATGCTGAGAGCTCTGTGACCCCGAGGAACTGTGGGGAGAGGAAAGGAAGCAGGTGGTTACCGTGATGGAGACCACTCACTCAGGTGCATCAACCTGATGCTTCACCAAACCATTTTCCTATCCCCAGGCTGTGGCTTTGGAACTCCTACTCAAAGACCTGATGTTCATTCTTCTACATCTTGCCTTGTGCAAGTCCAGTCTTTTTTTTTTTTTTTTGAGCCTAAGTTTCCCAAGTGTCAGGATGGGTGGGATAGCCTAGGAGTACTGTCAGGACATGGATGTACATAGAGACTCTATGGTCTTCAAGAGATCTCAGCAGTTGAAGCGTCAGTCAGAGCTGGGGTCCTATCCAATATAGTCACCATACAGGCACCGAATTCTTCAGTCCGGAGAGCTCCTAGCACAGAGGTCACTCCTGCCATGTGAGTCCTGCTCTTGGGTGTCACAGGACAAGGCCTCATTCTGAATAGGAAGGGAAATTGAGGCTGAGTGGTCTAGCTCTTGGAGATTGCTTTGTAGGTGAGTGCCACTCCACACAAGTTAGCGCAAGTGGATGGTAACACAACATACTTTTAGGTATGGTATCTGTTAATACTAATGGAATGGACGCTATATACCACACTTTTGTATCCACGCAGTTGTGTGTCATCTCCATACAACTATCTACAGCTTCACATGGGACTGAAGCTCTCATCTCTCATCTTCTAGGTGGAGGTTTGTAAACTACAGCCCCCGGGGCTAGATTTGGCTCACAATTTGTTTTATAAACAAAGTTTGGGTAGAACACTATTGTGTTATTTATTTTCTACCTATCTTCGATTGTTTCTGCATTAGAGGTAGACTCAAGGAGGGACAAACAAAATAAAACATCAAAGTTTTATTGATCAAAGTTGAAAATAATCATCTGCCCCTTTACAGAACATGTTTGCTGATCCTAGTCCTCTGTTATGTTATTTAAATTGAAGAGACCATGTCTTGCTAACATCTTTTCCCTTCTAAGATGGGGGTCTCATATACCAGGCCGACCTCAAACTTTCTATGGAGCTGAGGATTGCCTTGAGCTCCTTATCCTCCTGCCTCTGCCTCTAGAGTGCTGGAATCACAGGTGTGAGCCACTAAGGCCTAGAAGGCCTTACAAGTTTGTTATATTCTGATGAGTAAGGTACTAGCAATGAACACGTGGGTCAATCAACACCAGAGAGACTCCTGTGGCTCCGAGACCCTTGTTCTTTCCACCACGATACTAGACCTGGATTGAGTTTTTCTATAATTGATGAAGCAGCTCGTCCTCATTTTCAAACACAGAGATAACTTGAGAGTACCGTCAGAGGCTCAGGACTGAGCTGCTGGGACAGCTTCTAGGAAGAAGAGATGCTAACCCACGCATGGGTGGGCTGGCTTTCTCCTCGATCTAAATCCCACAGCTGGGACTCAAGGGCTTCCCTGAAGCACAGAGCTGATGCTGTGGGGTTCTTTGCTAACATCTGGACCTTGGCCGTTAGCATCTGAATGCCTGCGATTCCTCTGGTTCAGAGCAAGCTTTCCTGCTTCTTCTTGCACTACCGTCCATCGGAAGCACAAACAGAGAGGAATCCCAGTGGCTGGAGAGCATCTGTCGAGGCTGCATTGCCTGTAGCTGAGGGAAGTAGTGTACACACTGGGCAGGAGGCAGCTGGCCCTGCCCTTCCCTCATGTAAATGTCACAGATGGCCTATGTTGATGTTGGCACTATTCCAGGATGGGATCTTGGAGGTAAAGCTGATGTCTGTGAGAGCAGAGGCCCTGGTCACATGAGTGTACATGGGAGAGTCTGCTCCCCTGCCACGGAAGTCCTTGGCCTGCATTCCCTGTTGAAACTCGTATGGCATCAGCTGGCATTATTAAACCATGGTATGCCAGCTAAGGAGCCTTAGGGGACTGGGCCAGGACTTGCCAACGTGAAAAGTCACAGAAAATCTACCCGTGGAGGTCGGGTTTCTGGGGCAATTCAAATGACCATGGTTAAGGGAGGAAAGGAGGAAGACACTGGCTCTCTTCCTGAACACAGAAGGTCTCTCTGGGTGGTGCCATTATGCAAGGCATCCCATTCAGACAAAGACAAATGCTGCTTAGCTGGGGTACAGGTAGAGCATGTCAGCCTCAGGGTCAAAGCAAGGATGGAGAGTTCTAATCCACACTAACCAGAACACTGTGTGTGTGTGTGTGTGTGTGTGTAGGGTGTGTGCGTGTAGGGTGTGTGTGTGCGTGTGCGTGTGTGCATGCATGCGTGTGTATGTGTCCCAGACACATACACAAAGGAGAATGGTGTTCTCACTCGTTGTGGTAGTATGTACAAAAAGTGTCTCCCATAGTTTTGTGCATCTGAACACGCGATCCCCAGTTGGTGGCGCTGTTTTAGGTTTAGGTGGTGCAGCCTTGCTGGAGGAAGTGTGACGCTGGGGGCGGGCTTTGAGAGTAAAAGCCTCATACCAGTTCAAATTCATTTTCTTTGCTTCACGCTTGCTCTTGAAGACACGAGCTTTCGGCTTTCTGCCTCTTGCTGCTCTGCCTCCCCACCACAGTGGACTCTTACCTGGCTGGAGCTGAAAGCCCAGATAAGCCCTTTCTTCTGTAAGATGCCTTGGTGCTTTATCACAGCACAGAAAAAAAAAAAAAAACCCAAACCTGACACACACTTGAGTTTGCACGGGAATCAGGAACACCCCACCACCCTCCAGAGTTTCTAATTTGATAGGTTTGGGGTGTGACCTAAAATACTTCTTGCTGCCCCCCGCTGCTGCTGCAGCTGGAAACCACTTTTTGAGACCCACTGTTCTAAACTCTTCTATTCAAGACCACTTAATAGCAGAGACATTAACTAGACCCTGATTAGGGAAGCAGAATCGAGAGCCCAGTCCAGGCCTGAAGAATCAGTCTGTGATGATTCTTTTTTTTTTTTTTCTTTTTTTTTTTTTGGTTTTTCGAGACAGGGTTTCTCTGTGGTTTTGGAGCCTGTCCTGGAACTAGCTCTTGTAGACCAGGCTGGTCTCGAACTCACAGAGATCCGCCTGCCTCTGCCTCCCGAGTGCTGGGATTAAAGGCGTGCGCCACCACTGCCCGGCTTGTGATGATTCTTGTGGGAGCAGAGTGAGTAACATTCCTGGGGACACCATTGCCTGGCTTACTTGCCAGTGTTCAAGGAAGAAAGGGAGGACAAGGAGATGTCAGATCTGGAGCAGAAAAGAAAGGCCCACGGTCTGGGGATGTAAATCAGCGGTGGAGTGACTGGCTGATGTGTGCTGAAGCCCAGAGTTTAATCCCAAGCCACAGAGCCCCGGAACAGTCTGGGGAGCACAGGGCCGGCTTTGGGGTCAGAGGAGAGGCTTACCTTGGCGTGGCTGTAGATGTCCACGCAGTTGTCGGTATTGATGCTTTTCGCACAGATAATCTCACAGTGTCGCTGCAGAGCCTCCAGCTGGAAAAATTTGGCAGCAGACAGAAGCTGGAATCCATAAAAAGAGACTGTTAGCGGTAGAGATGGGGAAAAGTGGTCAGCAAATCATAGGAGTGGGCCACTGTGATAGTTTGAGTGAGGAACGCCCCCCCCCCATAGTCCCAGGCATTTGGGCACATTGTCCCCAATTGGTGGCAGTGTCTGGGGGACAGTTTAGGAGGATACATGTCGCAGGAAGCAGGCTTTGAGAACGTAAGGCCTTCCCCTGCTCCAGTTGGCTCTCTCTGCTTTGTGTCTGTGGTTCAAGACGAGAGCCCTGAGCTCTCAGCTGCAGCTTCAGCCACCGGGCTGGCCATCTGCCTCCTCCCTTTGGCTATCACGAACTCTCATCTCTCTGGAACTGTAAACCCAAATAAATCTTTTCTTCTTCAAGTTGCCCCAGTCATAGTGTTTTGGCACAGCAATAGAAAAGCAGCTAATCTACTCCACAGGGTACCTGACTGAGGGTCAGCTAGCAGAGATGCTGGATGCACAAGGTGAGACGGGGGAGCAGGCCCTAGTTATGCAAGTTTCCTGTGGGCGGAGGGCAGGGTGGAGTGGATCACAGACACACCTCTCATAGCAGGTCAGCCCCAAATATCCCAAATCAGATCCAGCAAGGAGGAGGAGATAGGACACCCATTAGCAAGGTGGGCACGACTGTGGCTTCCTCCTTGCCTGTGTTCCCTGCATCTCCACTCCAATGTCGCTCCTCGCCATCCTGACTCAGGGACGACCTTCACCCTGCCTTCTTTATGGGACTTCCTACCTAGATGCTATGGCACTCACAAATTCTACGACAGAGTCCAGAAGGTCGGGGTCTTAATCCCATTGGACCATTGCCACACCCGGTCAAAGGTCAGCCCTGGGCCATGGAGGATCCCAGAAGTATGCTGAAACTGGCAGGCTCTGAGAGAGGAAGTCATACTTCTCCCAAGGTGGGGGGAGTGGGGTTTATCATGAGCCTTCTTGTGATTTTTTTTTTCTGTTTGAGACACAGTCTCAGTGTCTGTCCTGGAGCCTGCTGTCTGTCTCAGGTGATCATCAGATCCCTCTCAGGTGCTGGAATTACCGGCATGAGCCATCATGACCGGCTGAAACTTAAATGCAAATCCATTCACCTCTATCGTATCTTTTTTTTTTCTCTCGAGACAGGGTTTCTCTGTGGCTTTGGAGCCTGTCCTGGAACTAGCTCTGTAGACCAGGCTGGTCTCGAACTCACAGAGATCCGCCTGCCTCTGCCTCCCGAGTGCTGGGATTAAAGGCGTGCGCCACCACCGCCCGCCCACCTCCATCGTATCTTACAAAGGGGGTCTGAGGGATGCTGGGCGGGTGAACATGCCCCTGCCCTGTGAAGGCAGCACACTCCAACTCCACAGAATTTGAGATTTGATCTTGTCATGTGAACACCCCCCCTGCCTGTCCATTCAGCCCCTCTATCACAGTCTCTAGTAAACAAATGAGTCAATGCAGAAAGTAAAATTTAAGATGCTTACAAAAGACCACCTGTCCCTGTGGTGGAGTATAGGATAGGAGGAGGGATTCAGAGAGACCGGGGTCTCTGGAGTATCATGGGGGTGGGGTGGGGGTTAAGAAGGATAAGGACGTAGGACAAATTGGGCCCTTAGTGACCCTGAGCCCTACAGCACTCATCGTGGCCAAAGGTGACTAAGAATCTTCTAAAACATATTTTTAAAACTATCTCAGATCGAGTGTGCCCATTTTACAGGAGAGGAAACAAGCTCAGCTAGGTCAAATAAACTGCCGATGTGATTGGGCTGAAGGACTTTAGGTACTAAACTGCCCGCTTTAAAAAACATTAACTAATTAATTAGTTTTAAAGGATAGGGTCTCATCCTGTAGCCCTGGATGGACCTTGCTGGCCTCCAGCTCACAGAGCTTCACCTGCCTCTGCCCCCTGAGTACCGGGATTAAAGGTGTGTGCAACCATGCCCAGTCAGCCCCCATCTTTAATTAGGAAAATGGATTGGAGCTCTGGCTTTGGATGGGGAAATAGAATGGGAAGTCAGGTGCAGTGGGAGCCACAGGTAGGGGTGGGAGAGGGTGGTGGTGGAGGTGGAGAGCAACAGGCATGGGCAAGAGATGGCTTCCAGCTCTCAGCTTCTGGGTTCCAGAAGGCACGGTAGGGACGGTGCCGCTCATGGATGTAATTCCCTTAGTAACCACGAGGGGGAGCAGGTCACCTAGGAGACTCACTGATGGTGCTGTAGAGGTCCAACTGTCTCTGTGAAGATGGTACCCAGATTCCTCCGTGAACTTGCCTCTCACAAGCCAGGTAAGACTGGTTTCTACCCAGGGCCCCTGGTGCAGACAGTCTCCCAGGGAAGGCTTTGCTTGGGAGGGCCACAGAGTTAGGGAGGATCACGGAGCTAGGAGGGCCCTCAATTATGAAGCCAGACAGAAGGGATGCTGAGGCAGCTAGGAATGCAATGTTCTCCTTACCTCCATGATCTCATTGTTTTTAATGAGAAGTGACTCTGGACCACCGTAGTAGAGATACTGCATGACCAGCTGGAAGGAAGAGGAACAGTGAGTGATGCCCCAGCCGTACACAATACCACACCACTCTAGAACACCCCTCTACCTGATGGGGGATGTTTGGATAGGTTTTCCTGATGACACACCGAAATCATGACCCTATAGTTTCCAGGCTCTGCCTCCATGTCTTTGCACAGGACCAAAGCAAACCTGAGCTTGTCTCCTCATGATGGATGATAACCAAGGGTGCCCACCTACCTCTCATCCAGTCAAGCTGTACAGGTGAAACCACTTAGAGAGTCTGACACAAAACCTCCTGAGGTCCCAGAGAGCCACTCTGGGCAACCAGCTCCTTATAACGAGTTGACGAAACTCCAGAGGAAGCCGAGAGGGACCCAGGGTTTTGATATTCACTGAGGGTGGTATGAAGGAGCCACGTAAGGCTGTCCCCTGTTATGTGTCTTCCAATGTCTGGAATCTGCTTTAATAAAATGTATCTAGCATGGTATCTGTCTTTTATCTCCCCTTGCCTCTATCAGAACCTGGCCATGTCTTCCAGCTCCCTCAGCCTGAATGAGCTCTCTGCTGTAACAGTGGAGGAGGCTGGTTCTCCTTTGGGTCAAGTTCTGCTCACTGTGCTAAGAAACTTGGGTCATCTGAGAGTACAGATGTCTCATTCATCACAGTATTCCTGTGCCTAGCATAGTACCTAGCACAGAGACAGCGCAGGGACACTTTATGTTATCATCATTACTTGGAATCTCAGGCTGACGAACTCACGGCAATCCTCCTGGCAAGAGCAATCAGTCTTCCAAGAGCTGGGACTGCAGGCACATGTCACCATGCCTGCCTCATGTGACCATATTAGACATCACATGACTCCTGTGTCTGAGTCTCTGTGTCCTGCCCACTACAGAGGTGGTGACATTGTCTAGGCCTTGGGAAATAGCACTACGCTGATCCCCTCTACCTCCTGCCTTAGAGAGCAGGGCTTATATGTGTGTGAAATACTGTCAATCAACACGGGGCTATGGGCTTTATTAAAACCAATTGATTCCTCTAGCCAGTTTGTTATGTAGGCCAAACCAATAGTAATAAGAAGCACCTCTGTAATGTGCATCCCCCCCCCCCCCCCCGTTTACAAAGCACTTTTCTATCTGTCACAGACATTGTCTCATTTATTCAGGGTTGAGCCATGGGCTGAAATTGCTGCATTGGTGGAAGGAGACCCTGGGCTAATGGAACTTAAATCAGGCCATTCCAGGCCCCTTCCAGACTCTGTCAGTGCAAGCATTTTCTCTAAGTGGGTGCAACAAGGCCTTATTAGGCCAAAGGCCCTGCTTACAGAACTGTTTTTCTTGGCTGCTGCCAACCTACACGAGGCAGGGACTTTTGCAGTCTGAAGAAGGCCTAGCTCCAGGTGTGGCCTCAGTGGGTCTGGCTCCTGCACGCATATGATGTTAAACAGTCTCGAGGGAGGAAACACAGTGCAGTATCAATTACTAAAAAGCCTTCTGCCCAAATTCGCACGCCAGAAGCACATAGAGTGTGCAGGTTTTTGGGAGGCTCCTTGTGGGTCGGACTCAGTCTTCCTTGGCCTATTTGAAGCCACAAATGAGGCTCTTCTTCTTTTATGGGGACTGGGCAGGGACACAGGCAAATCCCCAGGGCCCGATCAATCTTCCCTTCCCATTACAGGGGCTTAAAGCTAATGTGGCCAGCAAACCGTCCCCATCGGAAGCAATTACAGGCCTGGGGATCCCTCTGAGGCCAGCCTTTCCCATGTAGGACTCCGACAACGAGTCCGCTGGGCAAACATTTACTGAATGCCTGCTCTGAGCCAGGCTCTTATTATTGGAGCCTCTCTAGTGAGAACCAGGCTTAATAGTCATGGGGTACTTCTTGGTGTGTGTGCATGCATGCGTGTGCGTGTGTGTGTGTGCGTGCGTGTGCATGTGTGCGTGTGCATGTGTGTGTGTGCATGCGTGTGTGTGTGTGCATGTGTGTGTGCATGCGTGTGTGTGCGTGTGTGTGCATGTGTGTGTGCATGTGTGTGCGTGTGTGTGTGCATATGTGTGTGTGCGTGTGTGTGTGCATGTGTGTGTGCGTGTGCGTGTGTGTGTGCGTGTGTGTGCGCGTGTGCATACAGGTGCTCTGTTTCCTGCCTTCAGCTCATGATCTCACTCTAACAGGCCACAGGATTCATAGGGTCAGGTGACTTCAGAGCAGATGCATTTTTCCAAGGATATGAGAAAACAACAGGATTGGGTTTGGTTTTAACCTTGGCTCTTGTACGGGCAGCCGTGGGAACTTGGGCCACAACCTTCTAAGAGCTTGTGGCAGGGCAATTGAAAGGATCATGGACACAAGGGCAGTATTAGCTTTCTGGTTTGAACCCTGAGCCCGGGAGCATCAGAGGCTCTTGTCAGAAGTGAGACTGCCCATGAGTGAAAGTCAGGTGGAGAGGTGGGCCCTAGGGGCTCACATTGAGTGTGTTTTCTATTTTCACAGTCTGCTAATGTTCCGAAGATGCTGTAAAGAGAGAGCCTGGGTCCACGATGTCAGGAGAGGAAGAGGAGGCCTCTGTGCGCCCAAGGTTGGGACCTGCCCTGAGATTCTGCTTTTACGGGTCTGATGTACAGGCAGGACATCCAGGGGACATTTTCAAAGCCCCTCCAGGTGATATCTGTGGGTGGAAGCTTTCCGTTTTGGTATGGTTTCTACTTAGAAAGACCATCTCAGTATCGAGTCCTGGAGGTGAGCCACCAGATGGGCTAGGCACAGATCCAGTTGGTTCTAACATGGCTGGGATAGACACATCATTTAAGTCCTTTTTGTGTGTTCTTTCCTTTGTCTGGGTCTCTCTAGCCTTCTTCTTGAGCCCAAAGCCTCATTTTGAGCCCCATAGCTTTGGCTTGGCCTTGGTTCTCTGTTCCTAGCCATGCCCTCAATGTCCTGGGTCTAAACTATTACAGTACATGGCTCCAAAATGGACATCCTCTTTGTCAAACACTTTACATATCCTGTAATTGATGGGTGACTTGGGGATACCCCCTCTAGATGTATAAATCTTTGGGAGAGGGTGTCTCTTACCTTTAGGTCCCCTCCCCCAGTCCAAGCCTGGAGCTAACAGACACAGGGCTCCAGTGATTGCTGCGGGGCTTGGGATGGAGTGGGAGGGGTGAAGTAAGTGAGCCTCAAGATCAGGTGCTAACAGCTTAGTCAGGGGTGTCCCAAGGTGCTAGGGACATCTGAGGCCCCAAGGCTACCCCAGAGCTTACCTGGAAGATGGGGTACTTCACGTAGCCGATCTCTATGCAGGTGCTGTCGTTTGTTGGCTTGCTGGAGAGGAGGGCCTTGAACCTGAACAACACAGAGAAAGACCGAAAGAATCATCCACATACCTAGGGCTTGCCCCAAATGACTCTTCTCATGACACAAATCTCTGGATTCTGCTCTAAAACACAACTGGATTACTGCTGTTAGTGTCTATTCAAAGCTAAAGACCATGCTTGAAACTCACATCTTCTCCCACACTGGCCACTGGGAAGAAATGGATTCTCTTTAAAGCCCATCACTTCCCAGTACCAGCCCAGGGTCTCCTCTGCAGGCCTTAGTCTGTTCTGAGTGCTTGCCCTGGCTTCCCTCTTGTCTGGTGCCCAGGGATCATCACCTGCCCTCATTTTTAATGTCTGAGCTTTGCTCCAGGGAGACAGGAGCTTCTTCTGTCTTTGTGGGACATAAAGCCACAAGGGCATTAACCCATCCTTGCTGACTGATCTTCTGTCTTGGAGTTTGGATGCAAAGCCTCTGGCGGGTAGGGACCTTATCAGTGGGACTGAACTTCAAAAAGCAGGGATAGCAGCTAGGGTTGTAGCTCAGTCATGCAGAGGTGCCTGGCATTCCTGAGGCCTTGGGTGCAATCCCCAGCACCAAATAAATTGGGCATGATAGTGCATGCCTGTAATTCCAGTACTAGGGACATGAAGGCAGGAGGGTCAGAAATTCAAGGTCAACCTTGCTACACCGTGAATTCCAGGATATCCCAAATTACATGAGATTTTTGTCTCCAAAAAGAAAAAGAGCAGCAATATGAACAGTCACAGACAAATTCCTGTTGCAGCAAAGCCGAGGGTCCGTACCTGGGAGAAGCAGTGAACAACAGCACTTTGTGAGCATAGAAGGGTCTTCCCTCTACCAGGAAAGTCACGTCAGACATTTCTTTATTGTTAAGAAAATGAGGATCTAGAACAGAAAGGGGGGGCAGTGTGTTAGTAAAAGAGGGGTGAAATTGGGGCCCTCTGACAAATGCACAGGAGAGGACTGAGAACCATATTGACCTCTTCATTCCTCGTAGGTGATTTAAGAGTCACTTCAGAGACGGCTCCCATAGAGGACGGATGCATCCCTGCCACCCAGCTCAGCACAGGAGATGTTCAAGTTGACCTGTGGCTAGAAGCAGCTCTTAGACTGACTCAGTGGCTTAGTGGGGGTAACGGCACTTGCTGAGCATGTGGGATGACCTGAGTTCTGGTCCCTGGAATCCACTTACAAGTTGGATGTGGCCAGGAGGGAGTGGCTCACGCCTTTAATCCCAGCACTTGAGAGGCAGAGGCAGGAGGATCTCTGTGGTTTTGAAGGCCAGCCTGGGTCTACAGAGTGAGTTCCAGGACAGGCTCCAAAGCTAAAAAAAAAAGTTGGATATGGTAGCACTAGTATCTAGAATCCTGGGGCTCCTATGGTGAGATGGGTGGCGGAGTCTGAGAATCCTTTGAAGCCAGCTAGACTGGTGTACACAGCAGCAAACAAGAGACCCTGCCTCGGACAAACAGGAAATCATACCTGACCCTGATCGTTGCAACTGTGCTATGGCCTCCTGCATACCCAAGCTCTTACACTCACAAAGAAGGAGAAGGAGGAGAAGAAGCAGCCATATACTCCACAGCAGATACACCTCTAGGCAGAGCTTAGGGACTTCTGGGTGTGAAAGGCTTGTCTATTAAGGGAGTTCACCCATCCCTGTGCCTCTGTCTTAGGCTCGGTATCCCACTGCCTAGTGGAAGTGGTGTAGAAGGGCAGCCATGCCCTTGCCACTGGACTCCAGGCTGTTTTCTCTCAAAATCAGTGATAAAGGAAGCAGCCCCAACTCATCTCTTCTAATGAGACAGTGTAGCTAACACTCGCTTACCTAGTCTAACACATGGCATGTCAGGTTTTGTGCAGGGGGAAACCTGAGACACACAGGCATGATAGTGGCCACGCAAGCCAGGGTTTGAACCGAGGCTTTCTGATTATATGGCATGACTCACCAAATACAAGATCCCTAGGGTTACCTTTAATGTAGCCATGCAGACCCAAGGTCCTTCTTGATGGCCCTTGGAGTCGGTCTAGTACTTCTGCCTTGCTGAGAATAGTCTCGACTCCCTGCCTCCTTTCCTACCCCTCACAAACAAGGTGTTTCTAGCTGCCAGGTCTTGCAGTAGGACACCTGAAGGCCAGTTGTCTAAAACTGCAGCACTCAGGGCTGGCCTTCCACAGTGCTTCCTTGAAGAGTAGCACTTGTGTTTGAGTTTGAGGAGCCACAGCATCTCCACAATCTACACGATTCTCCTGGCCTTATGCTCTGTGCAGGGTGTGCCTCATTCCTATGAGAGGTGCTCCAAACCAGGACCAAAGGCAGAAGAGTTTTCTTCCTTATGGTCATCCCCAAACTCCTGACCATTCTTTTCCCCATTCCTCTTCATTCTGTTACCACCCTTGTTCAGGTTACATCATCATTCTAGACAGTTCTGGAGCTTCTGTGGGTCTCGTTGCCTTCACTCACCACAGGAGACATCCTTCCTAACATCAGATTTCATGCTGATGGGGGCAGGGAGACTGTAGGATACGTTTGTGTTCCTTGCACTCCATAGTGCAGGAAGGAATCTGCACACACAGGCTATGAACAGCTTAGCAGGGCAACTGTTGATGGCTTGCTGCTTCTGAATTAAATCTCTGGCCCAGGAGGTGCTAAGAGAGGCCTGAGCTCAGTTATCCAGAGAATGAGGACCAGTCGAAGAGATTGTTTTGGGAGAAGGGCTTAGAACTGTGACAGACCACATGACAGAAGGGTAAGACTGAGCTCTGGAATGGTTGACTCTGTTTCCACCCTCCCTATAAAGCTTGGGGGCTGGAGAGGAGAGAGGGGGTTTGTTTTTAGGGTATTAGCCCACTGCTGCCTCAGAGCCTGGGTCCCCTGAATACAGCACAGTGTAATCATTCAGTTCCTGTCTCCGATGACTGGTTTTTGTGGTGACAGGCAGTGTGGGCTCTGATTACAATCCATCTCTCCCATTCTACAAACCTTCCAATAGCTCCCCAGGGCTTCAGAGAGGCCACACTTCTTTGCTTTTAAAAGAAGATTTATTTTTATTACTTTATTTATTTTATTACTTTTAGTGGCATGTATATATGTGAACGTGAGAGCAGGTGCCTGCCGGTTCTAACTTCCCTGGTCTACCATTACAGGTAGTTGTGAGCTACTTGATATGGGTCCTGGAACAGAACTCAAGTTCTCAGGAAGGGCAGCAGTACTATTAACTGCTGAGACATTTCTCTATCCCGAGTCCTTTTACCAGATCACTGTGACTGAGTTCCTTCACCTCTCTCTCATCAAGACCTCTGTCTTCTTAAAAAAATACTTTATCTTATGCATGCGTGTCTGAGTGTGTACTATGTGTTTGCAGGAGCCCAAGGAGGTCAGGAAAAACAACAGGCTGGAACTGGAATTGCAGACAGCTGTGAGTCACCATGTGGGTGGTGGGAACATCTGAGTCCTCTGCAAGAGCAGTAAGTGCACTTAGCCATGAAGCCACTTCCCCCGTCCCACCCACCCCTGCCTTCTCTTGGTGCTAAGCTTGGGAATCTGACCTGAAGACCAAGTACCTTTCACTGCTAGTGAGAAAAATTGCACCAAATTTAAGAATTCTCCTCCCTCTCTGATTATGAGAAGCAGAACTTAGGCTGTGTCCTGGACCCAGCCCTCAAAAATGTTTGTGCTAACGAGGAGTCTCACAAGGCACTCAGTGGTGTATACTGCTGATTGATAGTCGGGGAAGGTCACTCTCCACAACTAGCACCTTCTCATTTGGTTGACCTTTTCAGTCTGTTTCCCTGACAACCAATGTTTCCTGCAGGGTAGAATCACTTGTGACTTAGGTACAACTCAGATTTGTCACAGGCATGGTCATAAAGGTAACATAGACCCTTTGACACTGCTGCCAAATTTCCCGTTTTAGCAGAAAGCTGCATCATATTTAAATGTCTGCGTTACTCATAACAGTGATGAGTATACATTGAATCAGCTCCATGCACTCAATCTTTCAACTGATAAAGGCAGAGGGATAGTTTGGCTGCAGGATAGAACTTTCAGATGCTCTCATTTCTCCAGCATTTCACATTCACAGGGAAAGGATAAAGGAAGCAGGGAAGATCCCAACCCTTAGAAGAAAAGGAATCCTTCATTGTTAATTTTGTATTACTCTCTGGGCAACAGGGGATGTGGGCTTCTGCAAGACCAGGCTCAGGTCTCCAGTCTCAAGACTGCCAGATAGTTCTCTGTCTTTTCAATTCTGCTCTGCCTGTAGTAGTCCTAGAACTTCTGACTGAAGCCAGTGTCTGCCCGGGGGAATCTCAGGAGATGACCCTACACAGTGAGGAATTCTGGCATTGGCCCGGCTGGTCTTCAAGTTCCAGCTCCACGCTGTTTCCAGACTGCAGTCAAAGCACAGGATGGGTCATGCCTGCGCCTGGGAAGCACTACTGAGAGGTGGAAGTTGGGTATATGGCTGGAGTCTTGTGCAAGTATTCAAGGATCATATAAAGTGTTCAGTTATCCTTACTGGATTTCAGAGCACCTAACCCCACTGCTCAGGTATGCCCTGCTTTTGGAATTAAAAATATTTATTTTATTTTTAATAAGCTATGTATGTATGTGTCTGTATGTGAGTGCCCATAGAGGGTAGAAGTGTTGAAACTCTGTGGATCTACACTTATAAGGCTGTAAGCTCTTGACACAGGTGCTAGGAAATGAACTTGGGTCCTCTGGAAGAGCAGAGTTCATTCCTAACCTCTGAGGCATCTTTCTAGCTCTAACCTGCCCTTGTTTTTACAGTCACATGTGTCTTCCCTTCTTTTCACCATCTCCTAAAGCAGGACTTTCATTAGAGATAGTGCTGGCTCCTTGGTGTCTCCTGCTTACTCCTCTGCCGTGGAGATGAGGGACTTCATAGATGGGAGAGTAGCTGTTTAACCTGCCACTTTGATAAAACACCACGACAAAGGGAACTTAGGGGAGAAAGGGTTTAGTTTAGTTTACAGTTCCTGTCCATCATTGCAGGCAGTCAGCACAGCAGGAAGCAGCTGCTCACACCCATAGCCGGGAGCAGAGATACTGAATCTGTATGAATATTCTCAGTTCTCTTGTTCCTTTTCATATCAGTCCAGGCAATGGAGCCTGCCCACATCAATGATCCAATGAAGACAATCTCCACAGACCAACCGAGTCTAGACAATTCCTCACTGAGATTCTCTTCCTCCATAATTCTAATTAGACCATATCAAGTTGACTATCAAAACCATCACAGCTGGCATGGACAGTGGGCCATCTACCACAATCTCCTGTGCATGGGACATCAGGACTCCTCAGCAGTGCCCAGCGGCAATGAATGAGGGAAAAGGTCCCACAGGCGAGGCACCATAGTCTCCTCATCTGTGTCCTCTGTTGTATTCTCCAAAGAGATTTACCTCCTACTAAGGGAGAGCTCAGTCCTGGGGCTTCATTCCTCCTCTGTCTGCCTCTTGTTTGCCCTGTGAAGTCCCCACCCTAGACTTGTTACATGTGTATGTTTCCTTCCCGTCCCTATGCTCCATGGCTATAGCCTGAATACACCTGGGCCATTGTGACTCACCCAGGCGTGAGGTCTGCTTCCTCTTGATCTCCGTGAGCTTGGGAATGGGGTAGGGACCATAGCAGTGTGTGAAAATGACGCACAGTTGCTGGCTGATGACTTCATTCTGCAAAAGAAGAAGAGGAGCTGTGTTGTGGGAATGCCAGGGTGGTACAAGCCAGGCTGTCGCTACAGACACCTGTCCCCCAGGCAAGAGGAGCCCAGACATTCAGTTTGCACCGACCTGCTCTGTGAGACCATTGTTGAGTGCTTATGAAATTTATATAAAACATTTTCCCATCACACCTTGATCACTTCCTAGCCAAGGGAAAGCAGGGTTTTGTAGCTTCTGAAGACAAAGCTTTCACCTCCAATCCACCTTTATCCGTATTCTCAAACTCTGGAAGCAGCCAGCAGTCCTGAGCAAGCAGCAGAAAGCCCTTTTGGCCCTGTGACTGTGCCCCTCAAGGACAGGACGGAAGCTTCTGCTTCAGCTCTGTAATAAGTCGGATTCTAGGGCTCCGGCATTCTGGAACTGGGAGTCATCAGTTGAATCACTTCTCAATAAAAATAAAAATAAGGACTGCGGAAGGCAGTTCTGTGCCTCCAAACTCCAGCTGCCCAAGGCGCAGGGAGGAAGGAGACTGTGCGGAGCGAGTGACCTTCATCCCAGTGTTTGGTCCTTTCCATCAGTCCTTCCTAGCTACTGCTCTCCACCAGCAGGTGAACCGGCTGGGGGTGGGGTGGGGTGTGACCCACTGCATCCTGCTTTTTATTGGGCAAGTGGCTAAACCAAGGGCCGGGCAAATCTTTACAACAGCTGTGGTTTGACTGTCTCCGAGGGCTCTTGTGTTAGGGGTGTGGTCCCTTGTTCATGGGGAGATGGTGAAATAAACCTTCGTGAGACTCTGCAGGAAATTTGAGGTCCTTGGGTGTGTCTCCGACGGGGGATTATGGGATGCTGGTCTGCTCAGCCCTTTCTCTCTTTGCTTCCCAGCTGCTCCTCCCACATGCTTCTGTTGCTACCCTAGAAGCAATGGATCAGCTGACCACCGACCTCCAAAACTGTGAGCAAACCGAACCCTCCCTCTTTTAAGCTGAATATCTCAGGTGTTCTGTTTTAGAAACACCAGGCAGACTAACACAACAAAGTATCAAAAAAGGAAGGTTAAAACATGCTTTGTACCATTTCTCTGAAAATAAAAGACTGAAGAGTTCTTAGAAGAGTAGAGTGAGATCATTATTTTTTCTTTATATTTCCCACTACTGAGTATTGTTTTTTAAACGATGACTTGGGACCGTAACGATGCCAGTGATCCAAGATAGTCTCAAAGTTAATCCCCGAGGCAGGACATAGCTCCTCTGTTTGTGAAAAGAAAATTTAAACCCTTCTATCAAAGTGGATAGATTACAGAAGGCAGTGTCAGCTGGGACATGATTAAGACAGGGGTCATCAGAGCGGAAGGAAGAAGGGATGATGGCTCTTCTCAAGGATGGCATGGATGATATGGATGAGCACAGGGTGAGAGGCACTCCTCCGCCTTGGCAACCACACCAGTGGCTAACACCCCACCCCTGCATTCATGGGCGGGCCAAGTGTTTCTCCCCACGAGCAGCATTAGAATTCCCCGAGAGCCGGTGTGGAACATAAATCCTTTTCTTTCTTTCATCATCTCTCATTTTTGTTTGAGACAGGACCTAGATATGTAGCTCAAGCTCGTCTCGAACTCAAGATCTTCCTGCTTCACCTTCCCAGGTGCTGATGATGTAACAGGCAAATGCTTCCAGACCGGATCCCTGGCTTTGAAAAAAATAGCCTTTGTTTTCTGGAGCTGGGCAAAGCCTGGTAGCAGCGTGCATGAGTGGCGGAAATAACTGGGTAGGTGACAGTCATGGCTCCTTTCAAGGCAGCCTCCCCTGGCCATGACATCAGCAGATGTGGGGTGACCTTCCCATTGGCAGAAGGCTCTATGGTTGCATACCAATGTCTGGTTTCTGTCATTCAAGGAGACAAAATGACATTTCACAGGGAAAGGCACTGCAGGCAAACCCAAGGGGAAGCTGAGGGAGGGGCAGGGTGACTTCACCATTGAGAACCTGAGGTTTGCAGCAGCCAGGCTGCCTGGATCAGGATCCTGGCTCTTCTGGATCCCCCTCCAAAGGGATCTCAAGTCTATCATTTCAAATCATTTCAAATGGAGATGTTGATAACACAACCCCCTCCCTCTGGGGGTCCTTGGGAGGAGTAGATGAGTACGGAGGGTCTAGAATGGTCCCTGGCACACAGAATGTGGGTGATCATCATCATCATCAAAGGCATGTCCTGCTTTAAGTGCCCGGAGCCGTCAATCACGGAAGAGAGAATCTGGGAGAAGTGTGAATGGGGACACGCCAGAAGAAAGGAAATGGGGGGGAAAAGGCAGACCTAATCAGGCTTTGATGAATGGATGTAACAAAAGGGGGAGATTGCTCACACATGCTTGTCCTGCTCCGGTGTTTTCTCCGGTGTTGATAAATTAAGCAGTTTTAGTGAATGGTGTTCACACTAAGTTTCATTTTCAAGGTTTTTCACAGAGATGGTTTGAGAGCTCAGCTATGAGGATCTGAGAATGTCTCTGGTGACTTCTATCCAGAATCTTTTAAGATTTGACCCAAAATTCACTTAGAGGCTGTTTTTCATTGGCAGTCCATTGGCAGGCAGAAGCTTAGACTGAAGCATCGCTCAGAGGCTTCCTGGGCCAACATGCTAGCTGATTTTCCTGCTTCGATTGATGTATAATTTTTAAACTTTTGGTGTTACTGCTAGTTATTATTCAGTAGGGGCTTTAGACACACATACCTGCTTCATTGGGGCATCTGAGATCCCTGATATGGGTACATAGCCGTCAAAAGGATTGTTTTAAAATTATTGTAAGTCTTATGATAAAGAATAAGAGTCTTTTTTTTTTTTTCTTTTTTTCTTTTTTTTTTTTTTTCTTTTTTTTTTTTTTTTTTTGGTTTTTTGAGACAGGGTTTCTCTGTAGCTTTAGAGCCTGTCCCGGAACTAGCTCTTGTAGACCAGGCTGGCCTTGAACTCACAGAGATCCGCCTGCCTCTGCCTCCTGAGTGCTGGGATTAAAGGCACGTGCCACCACCGCCCAGCTAGACTTTTTTTTTTTTTAAAAATTTAAACAATCGTATTTCTCATTCTGTTGATGGGGAGATGGAAGAGGCATACATTTTCCTATTCCTCATAACAAGTTGCTATGGTTAATATACGTTGTCCCTCTGTAATACATGTTACAGCCTGTTTCCCAATCTGATGATAGTGAGGACAGTCAATAAATGCTAGCACTAAGATAACAGGATGAAGGACAGACTACAGAGGGGAGAAAATATATGCAAACCATACGGCTGACAAAGGACTAGTTAGTACTTGTCATCAATAAGGAACTTAGAATCCAACAACTCAAACAGAACAAACAGATCAACTAGAATGCAAGAAAATGATACAAAGAGAAATTCCAGTGGAGAGAATCCACGGATGCTGGACCAGTGCATGCTTGCAGAATGTCTGACTGCACGCTGTAGCCATGTTAATCTGCCTGTTTGCCTGTGGGCCAGTCTATGTGATGTTATATAGGTAAGGGTTTCCACAAAACCTCCTATGAAAGCAAATTAACTCTCTCTCCTCCCTTCTTCCTGGTTGTACCATCCTTCTTGCACCTGCTCCTTCCAGAGAATGGAGCTGCCTGCTTTGTCTCTGGACGGCCTCTCCTGAATGTTCAGTCCAGCTGCCAGGGAGTGGGTTTTGGTCTGCATCTGGCAAAGGCCTTTCCTTCTGCCTGCCTCCCGAATGTGCCTGTTAGGGTTGCTGGTGACTTTAATTTCCTTCCACTCAAAGGCCTCTCCCCCAAACCCTCCTCCTGTCAGACACTGGGGTGCTTGTGGAAGGCTTCTCACCCCTGAGCCACCAGGCAAGATGAAACCTGTGGTGTCAGCAGTCAGGAAGGGATGGCTTTTTGGTGGTCTGGGAGCCAGGGGAACTTGGGGTGCTAGGCGTGCTGTGTTT
Organism: Neodon shergylaensis; assembly: GCA_025134845.1. Classification (NCBI taxonomy): domain Eukaryota; kingdom Metazoa; phylum Chordata; class Mammalia; order Rodentia; family Cricetidae; genus Neodon; species Neodon shergylaensis. The sequence continues at coordinate 572,627 of JABTXL010005037.1, forward strand.
TGTGGTCTAGTGATGACTGTTTGATTTTAGCTGATAGAAATTCACTGGGCTCTGCAGTTACAATCTGGAGAATTTTCTACATTTATGTCTTACTTCTAAGTGATGTTTGCTCAAACAACAAACAAAAACCAAAAGGCAGAATTCTTCCATGGCAAGGGTAGAGGGGGAGTTAAAACCAGACAGGCCAAAAAACACTCGATTATAGACACTGGGAATACATCCAGCAGCCCCTTTCACCCAGGTGGTTCTGGGTAATTTCAGTTGAAAGCCTTTTATTCACTTATTTTAAGTTGGAGGGGAGCAGGGGAGGAGCTTGCTTTTGAAATGTTCCCAGCAGGGTCCGCTCTTCTTGAACTCACTGAGGCCCACTGTACTCGGGCTGCACGGCACAGACACCAATCACAGCCAGCAGGAGCTACAAGGCTTGAGGTTGGCACTGCCCAGAACAGCTGCCGAGATGAGCTCTGGCCTCAAGGCTCCAAGACGCTTTGAAAGCAGACGGACTGTGCGGCTGGTGGGCTGACTCCGTCACCAGGGAAAGGCAGTTCTGTGTGCCCCTCACTCTCACAGCAAGCAGCCCGCCAGCCTAGCCCAGGACAGGTACCCACACAGTGTGGCTCATAGGCCAGTTTCTCCTGAGGCTCCACAGACTCCTTGTAGATGGACCCAGGAGTTCCACAAAGCCTGCCCTGGGGCAGATGATCACTCCAGTGTGGGCCCTTAGCTGCTCAGCAGTGGGTGAGCCTGGGCGGGTTAGTACCCATCTCCCTGCCTCCATTACCCCTCGTTCGTTATATGTTAAATGTTTGTTAAATGGAGATGAATTTAGGGTTCCTCCAGAAGTGCTTGTGAAGACTGTGAGAGTTAAACCTTCAATATGCTTAAGTGAGTGACTGGCTTGTAATTACACACACACACACACACACATATATATAAAATTAAATATATATTATAAATTATATATATATCATGTATAAACTTTGAAAAAAACTTCACTTATGTCTTGAGGCATAATAAAGTTCATTATGAAAGGATTCTATAGACAAACGAGTCTGGGAAACACCTCAGTTCCCTTTGTGAATTTCAGGGCACTGAAGACAGAAGTGTTCACAAGGCATTGTCACCCTGAGGAGAGCAGCTGGCTGTGCCTGCCGCTGTCCTGAGCTGGTGTTTACAGAAGATCCTTGGGGAAGCACAGAAGGCCCTGCATCTTCTATGATGCTCTTCAAATCCACTAAGAAAGCTTCTCTGTGGTGTCAGGGAGGAGTGGAAGGGCACTGGGGTTTCCTATCACATTGCACCCACAACCACTTAGAGGCCTGTATGATTGCTGACTCATTTACAGACAGGGAAATTGAGGCAGGAAGAGGTTTAAGAAGCTTGAGTAGGGCTCCATGGCTAATGAGTGGGAGAGTTAGGATTTGAAACCTTGTAATTTGGTTCTAGGGTACACACACTCAACCACTGTGTTATATGAGCCCAAGCAGTTGCATGATGCAGCGGCTTAGGGTAGGAACTCTCTAGAACCTTCCAGGGAGGTTGGTGCTCCTTAGTGCTTCTCATGATCACAGTGCCAGGGAATTCTCTACAGTGACCCCTGGCCTTTGGCTGTTGACTCCAATGGGTGTCAGGGAGCCAGTTCGTCAAGGTTGTCCAAAGTCAGTTCTTCCCACCCACACACAGGAGGGGGCCGCACACCCCTGGCAGGGACCCGAGTGTCTTTATCTACAGAGCTTTCGTGGAATGGTTCTCATAATTCCCCAAGAGCAAGACAGATGTCTAGAAAGAGACGTAGAGATGTGGCCTTCCTTTGCTGGGAATGGAGACGTTGGTAGGGGTGAACCCCAAGGAATCATATGAAGCTCCTCTGACAGGCTGTCCCATCAGAGGTGTTTATCATTTTGATACTGTGATATGATGTCATCCATATATGGGCTTCATCCATAGCTGTCCTGAAATATGTATGTATGTATGCATGTAGCATGAAATGTATGTAAACCTTTGGGTTGCATGTTGGACAAGCTGTCATTCTACATGGCCAGGGATGACACTTTTCCCCTCTTCTCAATTCCCACCGTCCCTTCGGGCCTGGTCAGCACCTGCACCTTGGGGGCGCCCGCTTTCTCTCTTTTGAATCCTACATTTCTTTTAGCCTGGTCCAGGGAAACTAGCTTTATATGCTTTTAGAGCACATGGGTTGGTATTACCCCCTGGCTTCAGTGTAAGTTCCACAAGTCAAAAATCACTAACCTGCTCTTGTGCCTAAGTGCCTTGGGATACCGCAAATACTCAGCCAAAAAGCTGCCTCACAAGTAACTATGCAAGTAGTTATAGCCAGCTGAGATGCGCTTGCCACCTGTAACTGCGATGTTGGGGTGTTTAAGGACCATTGGTTCCCAGCGAGATACCGTCCAGATCTGTGAGTCTCCACCCCCACTCTCCACTGCAACCACAATGGCCTCACCGCCCCCCCCCTTTTGTACCTTGCTTGCTTTTAAGATTTCAAACATCAGGGGCAGGCCTTGGGTGACAAGCTCCTCTGTGTACTCCTCCTCTTGAATGGTCTTGAACTCCTTGAGCAAACACTGAATGAGAGGCCGGCGGTGCTGCTGGAAGGCGACCCGCAGTGACTCCAGCCACGTGTGCAGAGTCCATGGGACACCTGAAGGGGCGGGGCGGGGGAGGCATCAGGCAGGAGGGAGGGGAGGGCAGGAGAGGGGAGGGTAGAAAACAACCAAGGAACAGGAATATTTTCATTTGAAAGCTGGCCTTTGTCTAGACTATTATCAAGCTATGAATCCAGAAGGTTTGGTCTCAGTGAATACAGGCGAGACGCGCAGAAGTTGAAACTCGTCTGCGTACGCATGCGCATGTGCCTCATACTATTGGAGGTCGCATTCTACAAAACCAGTCATTGCGCAGAATCTTTCAGTTACTCATTCTTACATCTCCCTGCCTCTGAGTTCACTGCCTTTCTTCTACTGGGGAGGGGAAACCTCAGGGGAAGAGAGAGTTACTTCAGGATTAGATGACATAACCATGCTCAGATGAGGGCTGAGAACCATGAGATCAACTATTGAAATCAGTGGGAGGAGACCATTGCCTGGGCCCGTGTGAGACATTTCCACCTGCAGGCCCCCATGGCGTCTTCTTCCTTTAACAAGGTCTCCTCAGCGGATGACTGCTGTATTGTGCAGTGAGAGGGCCAGGAGGGAGGGAGAGCATGCCCCGCCTGCTTCAGAACGAACAGGTGGATGGTCCCGAGCCCCCCAAGCTTAATCATGCAAAACAGACTCTCAGGGCAACAGCATACATTTCCCACGTATTGAACAGTCCACCTGACAGAGACCCTTTCCAGAGTAGTGATCCAGCGGTTTCTATTTGGTTTTCAGCCTGCCGTGACCCATTTTTATGTCTTACGGTTCTCTTCCCTTGCCAGGCAAAAGTCACTAGATGGGTACTAGGCTAACCTGGATCACCAGAAACACCAATGAGCCAGCTCTGGGCTATCTCACTGAAGAAAGAAAGAGCCACTGCCCTCCTGAATGGCTCCTGTTGACTCAGAGGAAAAGACCTGCTGAGGAGGCATTTGTCCTTGCCTCGAGGGTCGCTCTGTGTTAGTGGAGTTGGGTGTTCTGCGCAGCCAAGTCCTCAAGCCCTGGGAGCCACCTGGAGTGATTGTTAAATATACAGATTCCAGCCTTTATCCATCCAGACCTTCGACAGCAGAGCCTCTGGGTGCAGGGCCTGGCAATCTGTATTCGGACAAGCTCCCCAGGTGATTTAGGTGTCTGGCTCAAGGTCCAGGGTTTGGGAACCAGGGCAGGATGAGCTAAGGGTGGGGGCCTCAGGGCAGGCAGAGTGTTGTTGTCTGTGGGGGACAGTGTGGGTGTCTTGGTCTGGAGATGTTCTGACAAGTGAAGGAAAGGCTCCCTGGGACCCCTTGACGTGTGTGTGAGCGTGTGTGTGTGTGTGTGAGCGTGTGTGTGTGTGCGTGCTGTGTCTCATGGTGAATGGTGCCCAGACTGACCTATACTTCTGATATCAATTGTCACATCCACGTAGCCATGCTCAGCGCTGTGATACATGGCCTCCCTCAGGGCCCTCAGTTTGGCCTTGCTGTTGCGGCTGGCGCACAAGGGGGGCGGGGCTGTTTCTGGCAGGTCAGTCCCCTCAGCCAGAATCTCCTCCAGGGACAGGATATCGTTCTTCTCCTTCTCTGGCTGAGCGAGCAGCTTGCGGAACACATTCCTGTCAATCATAAACCCAGAGAGGAAGACACTGAGAGATGGAAGGAGCCGTGCTGGGAGCAGGGGCACAGTAGGGGGCTAGGAAGCTGCTCACTCAGAACCAGGAACGAGAGGATAATTCCCAGGCGGTGGCTTTAGGGATGGCGGGCTTTGGGGATAAAGGAGATGGTGGGGTATGACCGGCCATGTTTCCCGGAGGACATGTTGAGACTGAATAATAGCCAGAAAGTTCTGAAACTCTGCCCTTTTGAGCATTAGTCTGGAGAATTTGCTCTCTTTGGCGGGGGAGGGGTAGTGTGTAATAAAACCTGACGGGGCTTCTGGAAGAAACCTAGAAAGGACTTGAGCAAAGACGAAGAACTCTGTCATTCCTCTGTGAGTTCTTCTCACATCATGGCAGCTGACATGATGTACTCTGACCCATTCTGGCCAGGAGTGACATATCTCTGTGATTAAAGCCGGCTCAGAGTGGACAGAACACGGCAATCTGTAGGCACGCACGGTGCAGGGAACTGGCTCTTGGCAGAAAACTGTGGGTGAGGGCACTCTTGTCAGGGCCAGAGCCTGGGCCAGCTCACTTCCACTGGGCCCCACAACCAGAGAGAGGATGGGTCTGGGGGGAGGCCTGGGAATCTGCATTTTTAACAAGCACCACTTGGGACCTGGTGGCCTTGGCCCATCCTAGCCTACCTGTGTCCATGGGCTGCGGCCTGGCTGAAAGAGTTCATGTCACCCTGAGGGGTTGTAGAAATTCCATTCCTGTACATGGTTCCTATCAGGGGGTCCGCACCACGCTCCAACAGCAAACTAACCAGCTCAAAATTCCCTGCAAGCCCAGAGAAGGGGGTTTTGTAAAAGAAACAAAAAAAGAAAACAAAAGCCAGTCACAGGTACATCAAAGGCCACAGTGGGGGACGCCAGGGCTGGGGTGGAACTGGTAACTTACCAACAGCAGCTGCGAGTTGTAGGGGAGTTTCTGAGTAGTTCTCCTCTCCGTGCTCCACCGAGCCTTCCACCTTGGCCCCAGCATCCAGGAGGAGCTGCAGGGAAGAGTGGCCACTGAGATACACGGAGGGCGTGATTGGGGGTGAGGGGAGGCGTCAGTGTCCTGGTAGAAACCGGTCAGATACTAGTGTCCCCCTCCCCGAGGTCAGTGACCTTGTGCACTGGGCTGGAGGCAACTTCACCTCAGAAAAGAAGCCTCTCTCGCCTTCTAGAACCCCAGGCTACCCACAGTGTGGTCCATGCAGAAGAACATGTTAGACAGTTTGTTAGAAGGGCTGCCTCTCTGGCCCCAGCCTGGACATACTGAGCTAGTCTGTATTTTAACAGGCTCTCCGGGGCATCCTTAGGTATAGTAAGGGTTCTGGAAGCACCGAGAGAGAAGAAGCATCCAAATACTGGAAGTTTCTATTGTCGGGTCTGCATCACAAGCTTCAGAGGGCAATTGACGTGGTCCCTTTCAGCAACAGGTGCTCATGCGTTATGACTGACCCCCGGATCGTGTTCAACCAGCCAGGGGGAGAATCCCTTCCAGAAGACCCTGGATGATTCTGAGGACAGATGAGGTGTTTAGTTCTCTGATCAGCAAGATCCAGGGGGGTAGCAAAAGCCGCAGAAGCTTTGCCTCTCCTGCCTTCATTCAGTGCATTTGCTGCTATACGCGAGCTTATTAAAGGAGGCGGAGGCTCTGTCCATACCTGATCGCCACTGTCGGTGACGGTGACGGTGTGCTCTTGGCATGTAGCACATAAGATGGGGAGAACCCACCATCTTTACTACCTACCTACTGCTACCTGAGGGCATGTCCCTACGACTGCACTTGCCTCAAGGATGCAGCCTCACTTTCAGGAGGCTCTGCCTGACTTTCAGTTGTCCCCTTTCCTGAATGAATGGCTGAGGATGCCGTTGTCCATCAAGGGGTTCTGTCTGTGCTTTCGAGATGTTATCAACTCCCTTCTTTTTTAGGTTCCCCTCTGCCCCCAAAGGGCTGAGTTTGATGTCCTATAAGCAGAAGTCAGCACCAAGGGTACTACATCACACCTAACTTCCTGAAGTGCCACCATGGGTCTGTCATGAGGATTCCCATAGCCAGGAAACATCAAAGGCTCTTGTGAAATACCAGCGCTGCTGAGCTGTCCCTGCCACTCTGATCTCTGCTGCACAGAATTCGGAAATGTGGGCCACATCAAAGAGGCGTGTTCTCGTTGTATCTGCACTCACTGTGGGCCTGGGGAGGTCCCGGACTTAGATGCCAAGCTCCCTCTTCTGATGAAGTAAAGACCAAGTTAAGACCGAGGCTAGTCACTGACAATCAAGCCGACCATGGTGATAAAAAGTGACAATACTCTCAGGATGGCAGATGCAGGCATGTTACCGCATTTGGAGCTGTTTCAGAAGATGTGGGGAATGTACCGTAGACCCCCCCAGGAGCAGATTCTTAAGAGTCAATCCTCACACTAGTGCACTTTTCAAACATGTCCTTGTTGATCTGGATGCTTCTTCCCCACTGATTGGAAACCACTGGCATCTGGCATCTACAGAACACCAGGGCTGCACCTAAGGGAAGAGTCCCTCCAGGTACTGACCCTGGCCAAGTCTCATGGTCACGTTAAGAATGTAAAAGGAGCAAGTCCCCAAAATATCAACTGAAGTCCCACCTAGAGCAACCAGGAAGAACTCCACAGGTCGGTCGCTCTGGACGTGAGGCTGCGTGTGGGTACGCAATGCTTTCATATTGGTTAATGCTTGGCCAAATGGATGCTTAAGTATAATAATTTCATTATAAAATAAGGATATGCTTCATTGGATTGCAATTAACCAATATGAATCACTCGGGGAGATACGCATGCTGGGGGGAGATTTAGATTGGCGTCATGGAGTAATGTCACAGTTAACGGTCAGATGTGGATAGGGAAATACTTAATACCTGAACTACAGGAATATGTCCATGCAACACAGCAAAAGTCAGAGCCGTCCAATGGCGGGTCTCGGGGTGGACGGATGGATATTTATGAGGAGTACTGACAACCTATAAACAAATTGAAGTTATTTTTAAAAAGGTGACCTTCACAATATTTAGGCTTGCAGATTCTAGCCTATCTGTGGCCAGGCACACAGATTAGGGAAGTATCAAAAAGACATCCTGGCAGGTGACGTCAGGTAGTGACTTCCCCTGTTGGAGGCCCCAAGCAACCTCTCACCAGTATTGGGCGCTGGTCCTGCTTGAGTTTCTTAGGAGAGATGCTGATGCAGCCTCCTGGAAGCAGGCCCCACTGGAGGTCTGTGTTTGGGGGGTGTTATCAATGGGGGTAGGGAAAGGTTTTTGAGCCTATGCTGTCTGTGCCTTCACCTTCCCCCTAAAAAGCATTAGCGTCCCTTCACTCGTAGGGTGACGCTTTGGAAACCAGCTTCTCTGCCGGTCTCTTTCCCTCTTACCGCTTAAGGAGGGCGGTGGTTCTGAGAGCTACAGGAAGTGAGGCAGCCTGAGACATCTATATCTACATTTAAGATCCTCAAAGGGGCTGGGTGAGGGGTAGGTCTGTCTCACGCTTTCACAGTAGAGAAGACAGTCACTCATTTGAGAGAGGACGTCCCTGCCACTCTGTTCATAGGTCATGGCTTCTTAGTTGAAAAGGGCCCACATATAACTGGAAACACAGGCGCAAAACTTGCCCCGAACATGCCAAGAAGAAAGAATGAGAGACTGGCTTCCAGGATGGAGAAAGGGCCGTGGCTACGCCAAGTTGGGACGCAGTAGGGAAGCCGATGGCTGGAGGCTTGTGATATTAACACCACCAGCTCACAGTGATCTGCTCAGCGTTCCTGGAGCATGTGACCTTGGCCTGAGTGTCCTTACGGTAGACAACGCCACCGAGCGAAACCCACGGGAGAGTCTGGAGAGGAGGATCAAAGAACACCTCTAGCTGAGGACCTTGATGGGGCCTGTGATGCTTAGAGACCCACAGCACTATGGGTCCCGTTATTACTTGACCTCTCTATCACTTAAAACTCATTAAGATCCAAAAGGGGTTTGGATTCAGAGCTATGTTTACTGTCTGCTTTCCTCAGATGAACATAAAACTCACCAATATATTTTTTTTAAGTACAGGGCAGCTCTGAAGGGCATCTAATTTTGAAGCAAAAAGGTTTCCTAGAGTTGCTGGTTGACGGCTGCAGCGTGCCAATCTCCTTGACATCTGCAGCTGCCAAGTGCTGGCTGAACAGGCCTTCAGGCAGCAAAGAACAAAAAAAAAAAAAAAAAAAAAACGAGGATCCACTTATTTTGAATCTCGGGGTGGTTTGGAGCAACTACTATTAATGGAGTCCCAAGCGTGGCTAGGTGCCTCTGCTAGGTGCAGATCACAGCTGGGCACCTCTACCCGGCATCAATTCCTCCTGACAATGTGTGCATAGTTCATCTCATAAGCCACACCACTTCTTGAGCATCAAAGCAAGTGGTAGTTTCAGAACTTGAACCTAAGCCTGTCAGATGCCAAAGCCTTCAGGGAGGGGAGCTTCAGTTTCCAGTCTATTGCACTGCATCCCAGCAGCTTTGAGATAATTCAGCCAACAAAGTGAGTCAGTGGGGCTGGGGATCAGGGGAAGACAGAGGATATCAGGAGGGGGAACCTCAGCCCAGGGAGCCAGGACAGCTTGTGCCAGGCATCAGGAAAAGGCTGGGATGCAGGAGTTTGCGTCCCATCCCAGAAAGGATGAGTCGGTTTCTAGGAGGTGCTCAGTCAACGTAAGCCAGAGCTCCCTGTAGCTACCACTATTGTTTCAATCAAAGCACAAACAGGGGTTTCTACTTGGGGTTTTGCTTGTGACCTCAGTCTGTGACGCGGTCTGCCAGGTGATTTCACCATGGCTGCAGTCACTGGAAGGGTTGAGGAGTGTGTGAGGGTGTGAGGTGTGTGAGGGTGAACTGGGAAGGGAAAGTCTGGGCTGGCAGGGCCTGCCTGCAGCCCTCTACACCCTCACCTCCACGTTCAGGTCAGCTCCGGCATCCAGCAGCATCTGCACCATTGCCTCGTCCCCGCGGACGCAGGCGTACATCAAGGGGGTCATGCCCTGCGGTGGTTAAAAACCAGAGACGGAGACATTTACAAGGTGGCCATGGTCGTTCGGCAAACACGTGGGAGGTCTTATTAGTGTGTGTGCTGCTCAGACTGTGGCAGGACAAAAGAGTTAATGTGGGGACCTGTGACTCACAGGGTCACAACCTTCCACATTCTGGACACTGTGGTGGAGGAGTGAAGGGGAGTGACATCACCCTTAGCACCTATCTTTGATTAAGTTGGGGGGCTTTCCTGAACTTCAAGGTACAGCAGACCTAAGTGTGTTTTTAAGACAAGTGGCTGATTGCAATGGAGGTAGGGATGGTTCACAAGAACTTTCTGGATTCTGCGACAGCAACCCTACACCATTCAACTACAATGAATACAGTTTCTTTGACAGTTGTATCCGTCTCAGGGTGACAAAGTGTCCTTGTTGCTCTCTATGGGTCTTGGGTCAGACAGAATCAAGGGTAACCAGACATCCTTGAGCACGTGGCCACCTACATTGACATCTGTCCTCCCAACACCCTTTACAAGCACAAGGCTACTGAAGCAGGGTGGCCTTCAAGAAAACCTTCCCTGCTCAGCCTCCTTGCTCATCACAAACCGAGCACCACAGCCTACAGGGGATGGAGCTCTCCATCAACAGGGTTGTGAAGGCAGCTCTTTGGGAAAATGTCCATGCTCCAGCCTTATCTCACATGACATGCCAATATAACCTTTAGTTTTACTAAAGATAGCTTGCAAAATTAAAATTATAAGAGATACCAAGTTGGTTTCGGGATCCATTTCTAGGCATAAAGCCAATGAAAAATGTCACGCGTGAAAATTATTCTAGCATTGGTACCGTGCAATTGAAAACATTATAAGCAAAAATTCCAAAGTCAATGACAGACTGAGATGCACTTGTTACATTACAGGACTTTGTTCCTAATATAGAAAGAATTCCTCTAAGTGAACAAGAAAACAGTAATAATGAACTCGGGCAAGCCTGGTGCATTTGAGACACTACTTCCATTTTAAAGAAACATTTCCCCAAGGAAATAGAGATTGGAACAAAGATTTGTCTAACATAAACATTTTAAATATCTGACTTTGGGAAGATGGTTAATGAACAAACACTACAATCATTTTATACAGATACTAAAAGCAACTTACAAAAGAATATTCAATAGCATTACAAGGTATCTGAAATATAAAAAAACACTGAGAAAAGATATAATAAATCCCCGCTTTTAAACATAAAAGATACATATGATTGTGTACTAGGGATCCTTGATGTTGTTCAAGAAAAATAGTGCCTTCTACCCTCTTCATGGATCTCTTGCAAAGAGCTGCCTGGAGGAGAAACGGTCCCACCTGCCCCTTGTAACTCTGCACTAGGGGGAACAGCTGTCTGTGTTCTCTTTCTGTGACACCACCACCTCCCCAGGGTACCTCTGTGCCTTATGGATGCCTCTAATCTACCACCAGTTTCAGGATCTGCTGGGCGCTGCCATGTCTGGGTGATGCCCTAGGGTCCCCAGACTGACTTTGGTGTCTCTTACACTCTAAGAGGACGGTGCGGTGAGATCTGTCTTGTATCAATAGCAGACCGACCGAGAACTGACTTTAACACGCCAGTAAAGAGACCTCAGGGTCGCAGAGTCCTAAGAACAAGCGATGGGCAAGCTAACGACGTTATTTCCTTTCCTGAACAGGTCTAATTTTCACTCCTTTGTTTCAGCTGCAATGATCATGTGAGCTTTCCACGAAGAAGGACAAGTGTAGGAGGGGGAATTATTATTATTTTAATATTATTATTATTGATCAGCAGAGGGAGCCGGTGTCCTGCCAGCTGCTCACGCCCAGTACCAGCACTGAGAAGGTGCGGTGTGGTGCGGTGCGGTGCCAGCGGATTGGTACCTGTTCGCTCATGGTGTTGATGCCATCGGGCCCCAGCAGAGACACCGCCTGCTTCACTAGGTCGGTCCGTCCACAGTTGAGCATCCGGAAGCCCAAGTCCTGCTTGAACTTGGCTTCGATGGCCACGGCGTCCAGCTTGCGAGAAGCACAAAAGCAGTCGTCCGCCCTGAGGGAGGGAGAGATGGTCACGTGGGTGCTGTCGGCTTTTTTTTTTTTTTTTTCCTTCCCAGGGTCTGGTACCGGAGAACAAACTTCTCCCAGCAAGCTCCACCAAGTTCCTCGTTTGCTTTTCCTGCAAATTGCCTGTTCTAGGCTCCGAGTTAACAACTGCCTCCTGGTGGCTATTAATCCTTTGTCCTTGCTGTGGCTGGGTCTGGTCCCTTATCTGTGTGCCAGGAGCATTCTCAGCTAAGAACTGTTATGCACATATTTATGGAGTGTTTATATAGATTAGGTCCTCAGCTAAACATCTTATATGAGTTGGTTCACTCGATTCCCACACAAGAGAAGGCAGAATTCCTGTGAGAAACTTGAAACCTCTGGGAAACAGGGACGAGGACTCCCCCCCCAACCCAGGCTACTCCATTTGCAAGTGACAGAGCCTGGATTTGAACCAGAGTAGGTGGTGTGTGGAGAGCCAGTCTTTGGATCTACTGTGCCACCCTGTCCCCCAAGCGTAGCATCTACTGTTTGCTCGTTCATGTGTCTGACCCTTCACACTAGGCTGTGGACTTCTGAACAGGCATTTATTTGCCTGTGTCCATTCCCGTGACAGACAGGAGATATGAAGGCATTAAGAAATGAAGAGTAGAAACACAGGATGGAGTCGCTACGTTCCAAATACAACAAGCCAGAGAACTTGCTGGATAAAACGAGAGATGGCAAGGTTCTTCATGGAGAAAGGGGGAAGGGAACAGATGGGAGAAGGTGATACAGGCTCCATGTTGAGAAGACATTGCTATTTTCTCCCAGTGAATCGACCAATTATCATTAAATCAAGTTATAAGCATTTGTAGAGTGCCCTGCTCTAGCTAGCTGTCATATGTCACCATCCCTGTTGGGAAGCCCGCAGTCTGGTGAGGGAGAGGACAGGAAGGGGCTATGCATCTAATACAAAATATTGAGGGCTCAGAGACACTATTTCTAGTGAAATATGTTATGGGACTAAAGGCCTCTCTGCACCACACACACCCTAAGGAAGCTTTGTCTTCCTAAGAAGCTGATCCCTGAGCTGTGGTTGTAGGTATGGGAGGGGGCAGGAGAGGATGAAGGGACCCGGGACTTAGCTTCAAACATGACATCAGCATCCTAGACTCTGGGGCACAGAATAGGACTGTGTCTTGTGGCTTCTTAGTCTAGTGCATGTGGGCTTTGAACTTGGCTAGAGTTGCCAGATCAGGCAAATACAAATGCTAAATCAACAGTGCATGGGGCATCTTTCTATCGAAGCTTTGTCCACTGTTTATCGAAGATATAAATTTAACTGGCCTTTCCTCTTTTGTCTTCTGGAGAAGAGCACTGCCAACTATGCAGAGAAACTTAGGATCCCCCTCCTTTAGTGTGGTGGCAGGGACTAATGGTTTAGCCAAGGAAGCTTGCTACACCAGAGTAGCAGGGCAAAACCCTAGGGCACAGAGCACAGAGGCCTCCAGGGGGCGTAAGTGTGGCATCTACGTGTGTTTTCCTAATGTACCAGGATCCTCTGTGTGTGTGTGTGTGTGTGTTTATGAATATCTCTGGGAGTTGATTCATTGTATGGACAACCTTTCTTCTGCTAGATGCTTAGCCATTCCGGAAGCGGCTGCTTTGGGAAATCACGCAGCTCCCATCCTGGGGAACGAATGCGCAAGCTAGAGGAAGGGCAGGGGTGCTGTGGAAGGCTGATTCTGTGGAACGACTCGGCTGTTGTGCGCTGGAACTCACAGCAGCTGTAGCTACCTGGTCAAGACTGTACAAGCCTGGGCCTGTCAACATTTCACAGGGAGGGAGAAGGGGTTCATGATACCCTACCCCTACTGGAGGACTTTCAGGTAGTTAATGGTTTCTGAGAGGTGTAGGAAGACATTTTCTCCAGTGGTGCAGCCACTGGTAATGTGCCCATGCTCCTGCAAACAATGCGAGTAAGACTCACTGGGTTATTAAAAAAGCAAAAACAAGGAAACAGAAGAAGGATAATTTGGAAAGAGAGAGGGGATCAGCAGGAGTGGGGGGAGACAAAAACAGTGTCAGAGTGGGGGATACGATCAAAATATATTATATAACTCTGTGAAAGATGTCATGATGAAACCCAATATATGTAATTAATACACACGAATAAAAACAGTAAAAAGTAGTCCCCTCTGGGGACAGAGATATGAGTGACCACTGTCACATAAAAACCCACCTAGTCATTTCTTCCTGTGTGTCTGTCTCTAAGTTCCTTCTGATAGCCTCAGTACTTCATGAGCTCATTCAGATATGTGGTTCCCCCCTTTCCCTGCTATCAAGCTACATTTCATGTGACTGGGCAAGCATTACCAGTGCCACACTGTGTCACACCCCATGCCAAGGAGGTCCAGAGGAGGAGGGAAGAGGCTGGGTTCACAGGACTCAAAAGCTTATGAACAGATAATTCTAAGAACATCACAAGTGTTTACCAGCTCCTGAGGTCCTTGATTTTAATTAGGAAGAGACAAATGGCAGGAAAATTACTGCAGCTAAAATGATGATAATTGTTATTACAGGAAGCTGATGTTTACTAAATGAATACTCAGTGTGGCGACCTAAGCTCCCTCTGTGTGTTAACCCATACCATCATCATGGTGAGCCCCAGAGCTAAGGGCTATGTGCCGCCTACTACAACAATGAGGAAACTGAGGCAGAGGAATTACCAGAGATACAGATGCTAAAGGACAAGCTGGCGTGTGTTGGGGTGACCTAACTGTTGGAAGTCGAAGGGCCCTGAACCAAAATATTATGTTCTGTCCATGTGTTTAACTTCTATTAGAGCTGGACTGTTGGATATCTCTTAGACCTTTAAGTTCAGCGTCTCCATATGAATTGTATGGACACCTCTGTCTGCACCCTCTGAATGTGCTCCTGGTCGCCCGTCTCAGCCACTGACGTTACTGCTCACCCGGGTGCTGAAACTGGAATCCGGTCTCGGTCTCACACCCACATCCATCCCAACAGCACCCAAACCCCAAATCCATCCCCCTTGCCGCCATCATGGCTCTGGATGGGTCCCAGCGCACATCTCTGGGTGGAGTAGTGTAGGAGTCTGATGGTCTTCTCGACTCCATTCTCCCCACCCCATGTCACCAATCACACAGAGTCAGAGTGAGTGTCAGTGTAGGCAGGGTCCCTTGGGTCCTTTCTAAAGCCTTCTAGTATTTTAGGGATAAAATATGGCTCTTGGCACAAAGCTAAGGTCTTTCCTGCCCCAAGGACTGTGCCCCTGTTTCTTTCCCTTGGGAAGCCTTCCTTGGTGCTCTTTGTAGGCGTGGCTCCTCCTTATCCTTCATGGATAAGCTTGACCATAGCCGACGAGGCTTCCCATCAGACCACCTATACAAAGGTGTACCCTTCTCCTGTGTACACGCTCATCTCACAGCTAGCTCCCTCTGCCCCCTTGGTGGCATCTTCACAGTTAGTGACTAGTTTTCTTAAACACACACACACACACACCCCAAAAGCCATTAAATTTCATTTAATTAATTAGCTGATCTCTCTGTGTGTCTCTCTCTCTGTCTGTCTCTCTCTCTCTCTCTGTCTGTCTGTCTCTCATATGTATACGTGTGCGCACACAGTTCATGTGTCAAGGGCAGAGAATAACTTTGGGAGTGAGTTCTCTTCTTTCCCTATATGGGGCCCAGATCCAGTTCGTGACATCAGCCTTGGTAGCAAGGCCCTCACCTGCTGAGTCATGTTGCCAGCTCCTAGTTAAATTGTTTTTTTTTTCCCTACCATCATGTCTAAGTCCAGGACCAGGACCACACCCATCTTGTTCTCTGCTGTAAGCAAAGCAGAGTGAATGCAAATAGCAAGAACTGAGAGGGAGACAGGTGTGTGCTACCTACCATGTGTTCTTTGTTTAAACATGGAGACAATCTTAACTGACTGCTAAAAATTACACATATGGGGGGCTGGAGAGATGGCTCAGCGGTTAAGAGCATTGCCTGCTCTTCCAAAGGTCCTGAGTTCAATTCCCAGCAACCACATGGTGGCTCACAACCATCTGTAATGAGGTCTGGTGCCCTCTTCTGGCCTGCAGGCATATACACAGACAGAATATTGTATATATAATAAATCAATTTTTTATTAAAAAATTACACATATGTGTTTATAATGTATAACACGGTACTTAGGAATATGCACACACTGTAGACTGGACAAATTAAGACAAGGTGTTACCTTACACACTGTGATGAGGGTGGTTCAGATCTCTCTTTTTTTCCTCCTCAAGCATGCTGGACAAGCAATCCACCAACTGAACTATGTCTGCAGTCCCAGATCTACTTGCTTAGCAATTTTCAAGAATGTGACACAAGGTTATAAACTATATTCCCCATGCTTTATAGCAAATATCCTGAACTTACTTCCTCTGGTCTAATTGAAAGTTTGTATCCTTCAACTCACACCTATCTCTCGACCCTTTTCTGCTCACCGCGCTCCACTCTCTGCTCTTCAGAGAGCAACGTTTTCAGGTTGCACATGTAAGTCCACATTTGTCTTTTTATGCCCAGCTTATCTCATTTAACATAATGTCCTCCAGGTCCATCCACGTTGTGATGACAGAATTTCCTTTAGAAAAGCTGACTAGTGTCCTGCTGTAAACACACACACCCACACCCACACATACACAGACACAGACACAGACACACACACACACAAACACACACCACCTTTTCTCTATCCATTCATCTGCGGATGGACAGTTAGGTTGACTCCACTTAATTTCTGTAAACGATGCTTCAACTTGACATGGTGCTATGACCTATCTCAGTGACTACTGACTTCCTTTAGGTGTCCATCAAGAAGACTGTAGCATTCTATCATAGTTCTATTTTAAAATTTTTTGAGGAACCTCCACGTTTTGACAACGGTTGCATTTATACATTCCCACCGACAAGGCACTCGGATTCCCTTTTCCTTTTGACCATAGCTATTTTACCAGGTGGAATTGCATTTTTTTGTCTTTTTATGGTGACATTTTATTGTCATTTTAATGTGGAACTCTCTAATAAGCAGTGATGGCTGGCATTTAAAAATACACTTACTGTCCATTTGTCTTCTTCTAACAAATGTCCCTTCAGGTCCTTTCCTCTTTTTTAGGTTGAGTTATTATTTCCTTGTTGCTATTGAGTTGATTACATACTCTGGCTGATCACACCATAGCTGACGTGTTTGCAGACGTGTTCTGCTCTGTGTAAGGACCACATGCTGTGTGTCTTTTGTGCTCTGTTCAGTCGGCTGTCTCTTTGTTGTTGTCTCCTTCGCTGTGCAGACTTTTAAATTTGATGCAATAACATTTGTCTATTTTGGATTTTTTTTTTGCCTGTGTTTTTGGGGATACATCCAAAAATCACTGCCGAAACTAATGTCATGGAGTTCTCCCTTTGTGTTTTACATTTTTAGGTCTTAAGTCCATTTTGAGTTGATTTTTGTATATGGTACAAGATAAGGGTCTAGTCCCACTCTTCTGTGTGTGGATATTCAGTTTGCCCAGTACCACATAGTGAAGAGACTATTCTTAGCACCCACCCTCGGCCCCCAGGGTCGTTATGAAGCGCACACTGACCTGGAACTTGCAACCCTTCTGAGTCAGTCTCTTGAGTGCTGGGATTACAGACACGCACCACACACCTGGCCCCATTCATTCTTGAGTACAGCCCCAGGAAGCACCTGTTTACCGAGCAGCCCGCAGATGCATAGAGCAAACAGTGGTTCTGGTGTCTGAGCCAAGTCGAGCAAGCAAACTAAGCAGGTAAAAACCATTTTCCAACAAAGTGTGAAACATGGCTTCCATTCAGCCCAGTTCGTCAGAGAATTGAACCCTTCAGCATTTCCCAGGACAGGGCTACAGCTCCACTCCTGGAGAGTCCCTGCAGAAGCTCAGAGCTGCAAACCAACAGGATCCCCTGGGGTCCAAGCAAATAAGTCTGCCTTTCTCTGTGCATGACTTATTTATGCAGAAATATATTCAGCTTGTCCCCTGGGGCTTCCCCAGGTAACCACCTTTGCGGTTTTCCCTTTGAGTGGTTTTCAAGGATGCCTTAAAAATCCCGATCAATTTAAGTAAGAGGTCGGCCACTGAGGTGGTCAATTTCTCGGATTTCTCAAGTGCGTAAGTCCTGAGAGACTGGTGCAGTGTCTTCCACCACTTCATACACATGGCCTCTGGAAGGTGTTTTCCAGAGACTTCGGGTTTCAGGGCCTGAGTGCGGGGAGAGACTGCGCTTCTTATCCTCCTCTGTAAGGAGGGTGTGCGTGGGTGAGGAGCTAATTCATTCTGCTCACCTCACCTCTCAACACCTTCTGAGTGACAAATGCCAGCTGGCGATGTCCAGACACCTTTATGTGTTTATTAGCCTCCACGCCAGCCTGGAAGTGCTGAATTTCGGCTCTGCTGCTCAGTGGCTATGTGATCTTGGGGCCAGTGGCTTTACTGTCTTGTGGTCTGGTTTTCTCATCTGTAACATGAGCTTTGTGTAACACTTTCCTTTCAGGATGTTAGCTGTGGGTCAAATGAGGTGAATCTCGGGAGGTGCTTAGAAGAGCATTATGCAGAGAACACAGAAGCACAGGGCTCGGGAGCTAGCTCTTTCGGTGGAGTGGTACACACGGATGCCAGTGCTTGAGAGTGGTGTGGAAACTGGAGTACCCCTGGAGCTTCCTAGCCAGTCAACCCTGCTAAACTCATGATCCTCAGTGAGAAACGACAGCTGAGGTTGACCTCCAGCTCCCATACACACGTGCACAGATGCACATGTGTGCCTGCACACACACACACACACACACACACACACACACACAGGTACATACTCCTGTACATATACTGTCCTCAAATATACATCACAAAGCCAAGTGTAGACTAGAGAGAACACACTGTGGAAGAAACAAATCCAGATGCCAAGTACAAAAAACACGACAGTCACCGTTCTAAATTCAAAGTAGACAGCGTGTCTAACAAACGCCACAGGAATCAAGGAATTGAGGCAATCCTTTCCCCAGAGGTGCTGCCTGGCTCCCAGAAGGCACCTGGTGCCAGTAGGGTCTTTGCAAGCAAATTATGATGGAGGAAGCCAGAGAGAGCCAGTGCTGGACGTAGAGACAGTTTGGGGGACAGTTTAGCAAGTGAACAAAAGCAGAGACCCTTAGGGTGCTGTGGGTCTACGTATGAGGTTTCTATCTTTTTATTTTTCCCCGCCCAGGACTGATCTTGATCCTGCTGGTGCTACAATGCTCCTTGAGGTTTGCATGTGCTGTCTCCCTAGTAAGTGGGTCTTGGGAATGTAGGCTATCCACACTTCAGCTCTGTCCTCACCAATGGGGTCAGTCAGCTTTAGTTTCCTTATACATAAAATGGGCCCATTGTAGGGCTTTAAATGCTTTATTGATTTATCTAGTATGAATATGTAGCACTTCATACCAAATGTACATTAAGCTTTTTACAAACATCAGCTTTTTTGAAGTCTTTATTATCTTTAATCCATTTTACGGATAAGAAAAAATGTCACAACCACAGCTTTAATTTACTTGTTGAATTCTTCTATTTCCATAGCATGAAAACTAAATGTGGAATCTGGGTACTTATAAAGAAAAGATGTTTATTTAGCTTCCAGTCCTGGAGGCTCAAAGTCCAAGACTTTATGATTATTTTGAGACAGGCTCAGGCAGCCCCGGCTGACCTCAAACTTGCAGTGTAGCAGGCACGACCCTGAAATTCTGCTCCTTCCGTTACTATCTCTGGAGGGCTGGCATCCCAGGTGTTTAGTACCACATCTGCTTTTATGGACTACTAGGAACTGAGCCCAGGGCACCCCAACACTAGGCAAGCCTCTATCACTGAGTTGCTCCTGAGAGTTCAATTTAGAGAGGGTTCTCTTCCCAGGTCAACCTCTGTCGAGGG
This sequence comes from Neodon shergylaensis, assembly GCA_025134845.1. Taxonomy (NCBI): domain Eukaryota; kingdom Metazoa; phylum Chordata; class Mammalia; order Rodentia; family Cricetidae; genus Neodon; species Neodon shergylaensis. Next base: position 591,952 of record JABTXL010005037.1, read on the forward strand.
CCTGTCTTCCAGGACATATCATGGTGAATTGAATGGCACCTGGGCAGAAACTTGTGGCTGAGAGAAAAGGATTATATGGCAAGACAGGAAGCCAAAGAATGGGAGGGCCCAACTGACTCTTTTATAACAATCCTCATGAAGACTCACCAGAATCCTGTGGGTCCTATCTTCATGTCGTCTGAGGAATGCATCCCCCGTGACTTCCTGCCTTGTCCCACTTCTTAAAGGTCCCAGACTTTCACGCTATGGACCAACACTTCAACAAATGAGCCAGAGCATCGACACTCGTGGTCCCTGAATTTCCTTGCACACAAATGGACCCATTGCAGCATTTGCTCAGCTACAGAGCTGATGCAGGGTGGGGAATGAGGCTAGCAGCCTGACCCCAGCTTCCGCCTCACTATCGGACGCTAGCAGCCTGACCCCAGCTTCTGCCTCACTATTGGATGCTAGCAGCCTGACCCCAGCTTTTGCCTCACTATTGGACGCTAGCAGCCTGACTCCAGCTTCTGCCTCACCATCCTTCCTGTGAGATAGCTGACCAACTGAGGGTTGGTTTGGATGAGAGCACAGTTTCTGCAGGGATTCCTCCCACTGTACCCTGGGATCTCTACGGCAACAGCCCATGTCGTCACAGTCAGTAATAAGAAGCCCCCTTTACTGCATGCTGATTTACTCCTGGGTGCTCAGTTTCTGTCACTGTAACTGATTCTCTATTGGGAGCACTGCCACTGCCGCCAACACTACCACCATCATAATCACCACCACCACTACCATTACTACCACCACCACCATCATCATAATCACTACCACAACCACCATTATTACCACCGCCACCATCATAATCACCACCACCACCACCACTACCACCACCACTACCACCATCACCACCATTACCACCACCACCACCATTACTATGATAATCACCACCACCACCACCACCACTACCATAATCACCACCACCACTACCACCACCATCATTACCACCTGCCCCATCAGCTTTCCCTTTCTTCAGGCAGAGACCTTGATGGCCAAGCTCCAACTCCTAAAGGTTCCACTACACCATTCTCTGGGACAAAGTATCCTAACAGGTAACCCTATGGGGGACACTTTAAATTCAAGCCATGCCAGTGTCTGACACCAAAGCCAGTGTGCTCCCATGGGACAGCAAAGCCTAGTGCCCAAGACCAGTGCTCATGTCCCCATTCTTCCTAGTTCCTATGAGACTTGGCAGGTAACAAACTCTCTAAGCCTCAGTCTCTCCATCTGCAGAATAGTGCATTATCCAACGTCAAGATCTGTAATGAGATTTAAAGAGAAAACTCCCTGGACCGCTCAGCAGAGACCGAAGACAGACTGCCAGCCATTGTTACTATGTAACCTTAGGTTCTCTCCAGGGATTTAGCCAAACCCTTTCTACCTTCCAGCCCCTCAAACATCTGACTCTAGGGAGGTCTTTCCTGATTACCAAGGCCTCTTCTAACTCTCTGGAGGTCCCTCTGGGCACAGTCCTGCTATGGCCGCTCATCTCCTGGGCTCCACCGACATATTGCTTTGCCCTTCGTTTACTATCATCCACACATCCTGTTCTCACTCACGGGTTTCCCACCATCAGGTGGGCCATCTGAAAAGGACAACTAGCACAGCCCCTCTTGTAGATGACAGCCAGGGGCCTGCCTGGGGGCACAGATGCCCTATAAGGGGAAACCACATTTTCTTGCTCACATGGAAAGAACTGGAAGTCTCTAACTACAGGATGCAGGCTGAGGTGTTTGGCAGAGGAGGAGTATGAGAGGATGTAACCCAAGTTGTCTAGGACTCCACCAATGGTAATTTGGGTTATGATATGGTTTCCCCAAGCCACTGGTCGACCAGTTGTCCTAGACGAGAATGGCATTCAGTGGAATGTGAAGTACTTAGAGACAGCATCCCTGACACACAGCTTATAGTAATATTACAGGCATTCACGTGTAACACTTGATTTGTGAAGCATTTCAGATTTCCTAACTATCTCAGTTCATCTTCTAAGTGACCTTCAAACTGAAGGCCATCACCGTCAGTTTACCGAACACTGAGGTTCTCAGGCTCTGCATCACCTCCCGCGGGGCTCACACAGCATGTAAGCATCGGGGATGGTAGTAAGTCTGCAACCTGACACAGCCCACGCTTCCTCATGTTTTGCCACCACAACGGGAGTCCCCAAAGCAGGTTTTAGTACGCCCACTTCACAGATGAGGAAACAGACTGGAAGGAGGTGGCTGTTGTACCCAAGTCACCAGGCTCCTTGTTGCTCCATTTCAACACACCATATTTCTCTTTAAAGGTCAGGCTTAAGTAGAGTCCTGCTTATGTCTCCTGACACAACCAACACTAGAGAGTTCATTGCTACCGAGCCCCCCAACCCCCTGTGCATTACACGCTGCGCCAGGTAGAGTCCTGGAGCTGCCTTGGGTGACATACCAAAACACTTCTCTCAAATAAGACCGGACCAAACATGTATGTAATATTTACACTGTTCCAGTAATTCTTCTAATTTTACACAAACACATACTTCATACATGTAAATACATATATATGCAAACATAAAATATTCATATATATATTCACACACACATATAAAATTTTTTCTTTAACCCTACAAAATTTATCTTTGTTACAGCGCGGGGAGGCTAAGAATTTTGTCCAAAGACACACTGTCTGTGGTGGTAGAGCTGAGATTTTAATCCAGGCAGGCTGGGGCTGGACCCTGATTTTGCTACCTGTCTCTACCATCTCTCCATGCAATCAAAGGCCTCCTGTGTTTGCTCAGACTTTTACTGCTGGGTATTGGGGTGAGTGTCAAATGCCAAGCATGGCTTTCAGGTTGAAAGTTTTCCTGCAGTTCCTCCACAGAAGAGTCCCCATCTCTCATCCACTTTGTATTTTCTCACTTGCCAGCCAATATTCCCACTCCAGTCACCCACTTCCCGACTGTTTCCCCCTGGCTGCATGGCCAGCTTCCAATTCAAATCTTCTCCCCATTTATCTTGCATTCCCCCAAATTGTATTCTGGAGACAAGACCCATTGAGCAGCTTTTAACTTGCACATCCCTTGGGATCCAAGAGAGAGCTTCTTTGGCTCAGGAAACTGGAGGACAAGACTGTCGAGCTATTTGTACACACTACAGAGGGAGTCAGGAACAGAAGCCTATCTATCTTCGCAGTCACTTGTGGACACGCCTAAGTTTGGGTGGACTAGTGAGTCTCGGCTAGTAGGTGATGTCGGCATCTGGGGATGTTCTGGTGGGATCTAGAGACACCTGGTTCACACATCAGGAAGGTGGTGTTGGCATCCATAGGATAGGGATGCAGCTGCTGTTAAACAGCCTCTGACACACAGGAAGGAAGGCTGCCCTCCCCCAGAACAACATAGAATTATGCAGCTCCAAACATTAGTGGTGCTGAGGCTGGGAAAGCCTGCTGTGGAGCGATGAAGTACTTATAAAACACCTCTTTACATCAAGCACTTCCCATTACGGGATCCCGGGAGTGTGACAATCAAACGGTGGTTTTGGAAATGAATCCTGAAACCGCATATCAGACGACTCGGCCTGACTTGCACGTGGCCCACAGCTTCCTCCGTAACACACATCCCCTTAGGAAGCCTTCATCAAACTCCTTTCCACAGGCTGCAAGTCCTGAAATTGATGACCTTTTCCCTTTGCTTTTGAGCAGCAGAAAGATTAACAATTCAATGGCTCTTTGTGCTGAAGCAAGCCATACCAAGGTCTCGGCACATTTCTGGGAATGAGAGAAACGGTATTATCGCATCAAATGGAACATGCATGGCTTGCGAAGTTCCTGGGAGAAATCTCGGCCCAGGAATTGCACCCACTTGTAGTTTAGCATTACTGCCAAAGGCACACAAGAGAACTGCCTCATTAGACTGCCTCAGAGAAGGAGAAGCCAGCGTGGGACTCCATGGCTTCCACTTTGCCCGTCCTTTCTGCTGCAGGAGGGATATTAAGGAGCCTGTCCACTGTCATTACCTGTTCCAAAGATGGAAATTCTGGGTCTGTTCAAATATGCTTACAAAGATTTATCTCAAAAGCAAGGGCTGCAGACACCCAGGAGGGTGGAAGACGTCTTTCTATATGAATTTGTTGTCATATTATTTTGAGCAGGAAATGATGGAGGAGTATTATAGATCTTCTGCTCTGGCACCATGGTTATTTTTTATAAAGAGCAGAAAATAAGGTTTACCTCCAGGGAAAGCATGTGGCCTCCAACTAAGGAGCAAGTGCTAAACACGCCTCTTCTGCAGACACAGTTTGGCGTCCTCCAGAACCCTCCGTGGATTGTTTTAGGACTCAAATTTTCAGCTGGGCACATGACTGCTCAGGTAAAAACTACATTTACCAGGCTCCCTTGCAGGTATGTGAGGCTCTAGCTAACCAATAGGAGGTGATGTGTGTCATTTCTGAGGCTTTCTCTGCTCTCCACTTCCTCCCTTCCCATGGGTTAGATGCAGTCCTGTTGGGTGGGGCTGTATGAGGAAGACTCTATCCAGGGATTGGAGGAGTCTCAACAGGGGAAGTGCTTGACTAGTGACCTCATGAGCTCTCTGACAGCTATGGACTGATTATCCCTGGTTTGTTACCTGAGGGAGAATTTCAGAATCCCGTTTTATACAAGCCAAGGCCTTCTGCCTCTGTTGCAGTTAAAAGCATAAATACTATTAATCCCCACCATAAATGCTTTTCAAATTTCAGTCAGCTCAGGGCGGTGCACAGGGAGTTCGAAGTAAAGGCAGATGTTATGCTGGGTGCTTGAGGTGTGAAAACAAAAGCAGCACCCCCTCCAGGGGAGTCCAGAAAGAACTGTGTGCTCTAGCACTGTTCTGTGGACTCAGGGGAAGTTCTAGATTTACAATCCCCAGTGCACTTTCAGGGGGCACCAGCCTCTCAAATGCATTAAACAGGGCCAAGTAGTAAATATTTCAAGGTTTGTGGATCTCAGTTGTAGTTACTTAACGACTACTGTAACAGCCGTAACAGATGGCTGTGGCTCTTTTCCCATACAATTTTATCTACAAAATTAGGGAACTGGAATTTGATGATGTCTGCTCTCTTTTAAAAATACCTTATTTAAAAAAATTAAAAATACGAATTTAAAAATAAAAACTTTTAAAATGTTTAAAAATTAATTAAAAATATTTTATTTCTTTTTATGTCTGGGTATGGGTATTTTGCTTGTATGCTTGTCTGTGTACCGCATGTGCAGTGCCACAGAGGACAGAAGAGGGCATTAGGTATTCAGGAACTGGAGCTACAGATGGCTGTGAGCAGCTCTGTAGGTGCTGGGAATTGAACCTGGGTCCTCTAGAAGCACAGACAGTGCTCTTAACCACTGAGCCATCTCTCCCAGCCATGGATGGCCTGTTCTTTGAAATTTATAAAAAAATTTAGGATGCGAAAAGCACTGAGAACGTTTTTCAGATTTACTTATTTTTATCTTATGTATATGTGTGCTTTGCTGGTATATATATATATACACACACACACACACATACACACACACACACACACACACACACACATATATATATATGTATATATATGTGTGTGTGTGTGCATGCACCACATGTGTGCCTGATGCCCATGGAGACCAGAGGAGGGCATCGGGTCCTCTGCACCTGGAGTTACAGGTAGCTGTGAGCTGCCATGTGAACTGGGAACTGACTGCATTTTCTGAAAGAGCAGTATAGTCTTTTAGCGGCTGAGTCATCTCTCTAACCCCTCAGAATTTTTTTCAAATCTTTTTAATTTTCTTTAAGAGAGTGTTTCTCAACTTTCTTGAACCATTTCTTAAATAATGGTTATTAACCCGGGGCTGGCCTTCTGCATGTGAAGAGGGCTGGCTATGTAGATAACTTTTGCTGCTAATTATTTTAGGAACATACAACATAGATGATATCACAATGATCTTCCTGTTCATCATCCAATCAAAAAGGAAAAGCAGTGCATGTCAGGACAACAAAGGCCCCCGGAACACCATGGATCCCACCATCATAGCACGCTTGCCGAGAAGACTCTCCCAGATTTGCCTCTGTCTAGGATTTATTCTTTGTCTTACTCTCAGGATTTCCTAACACTACATAAGCTCTTTTACATAAAAGTTAGGATTCTGCATAAATCCTTCTTCAACTTGCTTTTTGTTGTTGTTGTTTTGTGCAATATTCATTAAGTAACTCATGCAATAACCACATAAATCAGGTTCATTTATTTCCATTGCTACTTGCCTTTTCATTAAATGAATGTCCCACAATTTATCCATTTGCCTGGAGACAGACAGTTTGCTCTCTCTCTCTCTCTCTCTCTCTCTCTCTCTCTCTCTCTCTCTCTCGTTGTAAGTACTGCATCTATGAACATCCTTGTTTATGTCTCCTTATTTCCACGTAGAAACATTTTCCTAGCATATAGATGTAACAGCAGAATTATGTGTTTACAAGTTTACTCGAATGTAGATTCGGAATCGCTTCCGGTGGTGTCTAAGAGTCCTCCTTACTCTATATCTTCACCCAGATCAGGTAGTGTAATACCAGACTTTTAAAGAATTGTGTGTGTGTGTGTGTGTGTGTGTGTGTGTGTGTGTGTGTGTGTGCATTACAGCCTGCATGTAGAGGTCAGGGGTGACTTTCACGGGCTGACTCTACAACCTACCTCGTTGAGGCTGGGCCTTTCTTGTTTCTTCCATTCCCTGCAGACTAGCTGGGAGATGCTCCTGTCTCCACTTTGTCACACCTCTAAGTAGGAGTGCTGGGAATACAGTACTACCACATCCCACATCCAGCGGCGACATGGGCTCCGGGAACTCAGGTTGTCATGCCTGCAAAGTGCGTGGTTTTTTTTGTTTGTTTGTTTTGTTTTTGGCCAGGTGCTTTTCATTCATTTGTTTGTTTTTCATTTGAAAGATACGAAATGCTTGCCTAACCAATGTTTCGAATTGTATCTCCAGGATTGCTAGTGAGGGTGTGCCCTTCCCATTTTTTTTTTTCTCTGCTACTTGGAGAACAGTGCTATCTTTGTAAAGAGCTCTAGAACTGACCAAAGCTGAGAAGTGAACTCCTAAGAGGAGTTGAGTCTGGTGGCTGAACTTTTTAACAAGAGCTATGGACTGTTAGGAAAAAAAGGAACGTTCCCACTTCCCATCACACCTCTGATTGGAGTTGCCATTCCAGAAGAGGGATTCTAGGAGAGAGAGAGAGCAAGGCCTTTGGAGTTACATGGAGCTGGTTCAAATCCCACAAGGGTTACAGTGTCAGGCAAGTTTCACAACCTTCTGGGGCTTGGGCTCCCTCTGGTATGAAGAACCAGGCTACTCACATACTGGAGAATGAACAGAGCATGAGAAGTATCGTGACCAGGTCTTCCCTACAAAGGCTACCGATGGCTTTCCTAGAAATCTAAGACAAACTGAAGAGATGTGTCACTTAGAAAGGTGTTTGCCATGTGAACGTGGCAACCTGAGTTTGGATCCTCAGCACCCACGGGCTGAGCAGTGAGTGCCTGTAATCCCGTCACTGGAAGGACAAAATTAGCACATTCCCGGAGCTTGCTTCCCAACCAGTCTAGGCAAATCAGTGAGCTCCAGGTTCAATGGGAGAATCTCTCAAAAAGCAAGAAGAATGATTGAGAAAGGATACCCATTGTCAATGTCCACAAAGTACACACATCTGCTTTGCGTAACCCCACACAAGTTCATACACACAAACATATAGATGACATGCACATACACTCCACATATGAACAGGGGAGGGGGAGAGTGAGAGTCGGAGGGAAAGAGAAACGCAAAAATGATATGAGTTGTGGCTACTCTTATTTTCTTTGTTGGCTACATGCCTCAGTTTCCCCCACAGGTGAGACTGTCCCTCTCATTTTTCATGACTAACAGAAAAGACACAGGAACTCACCCATGTAGGGTAGTTCACAGTCAGGATGGTGATCCAATGAGTTGAGGAGCGGTCAGTGAACCTTGAAAACACAGCACCTGTGAGCAGGAACCCACAATTGCAGAGGGGACTGGCTCCCCACTGTGGCTGGAAGCCCCTCTGCCCTGGCTTATACTGAGTTTTCTGCAGGAAATCCTCATTACCTGACCTATATCACCAGGGAAGAGAAAGATCCTGTGTAACCAATTCTGTCAACCAGAGTTTTGCTTGGGAAGTTTGCCGGCATATGAGCAAATCTGTGGGGTGTACAGAAATCTAAGAGAGTCAAGAGTGGGCCAAGAATGATTAAAAAATAAATAAATTGCTATTCCCCAAGACGACAACTCCCATATTGAAAACTAGACGTCCTCCAACTGCTAGCCTGGATGTGGAGTCCTAGTCTGGAAATGAGCCCCAAATGCCACTTATGACGTGGTTCTCTTTCGTCGCTGTAAGCGCCAAGTATGTCCAATCTGCTTTCAACACTTTGGACTTTCAGGACACATCCCAAGTATTGGCAAACTGTCTGCCGCCTGCAGTCTGGCTTCCTCCCACACCAGGCTGTTCTAAAGTGCCACTGCAGGGGCCACTAATGGCTTCCCGACTGCCAGGCCCTGGTGGCCCTTTACAGCCAACGTCTCCTACGCTGGCTCCTTTTGTAAGTCCTTGAAACATTCTCATCCACACGCATTCAGTACACATTTTGTTAGGGTCTCCCCGAACGAAGGCTTCTTTCATCAAAACCTCTCAGCTGACTATGTCTTCTTCTGTCTCTTTCTTCCCCTCCCTTTCTCCCTAACCCTCCTTCTCCCACTTCTCCTTGAGACAGGGTCTCATGCAGCCCTGGCTGGCCTCGAACTCAACACACAGCTGAGGACCTGAACTGATTCTTCTCTATCCACCTTCTGAGTACACGACCATAAGACTGTACCACCATGCTCAGTTTGAGTTCTTTACTCCAAGGGTTCAAGACCCCTGCCTGCCTCGGTTCATCCTCCATGCTGTTTCTAAATTATACATCTGATGTTTTCCCTGTTTTAACGTTAGTGACAGCTCACAGTTCTTTGTCAGGGGAATAAAATTCCTTTCACTGGCAGAATTCTCTAATCCCCTTACTTCCTCTCTCCTCCCCTTTCAGACTGGTGCATTCCTGTTTCCTCTTCAGGATACAGATCAAAGAGTCCCTGCAGGAAGATCACAGCAGCTCCCTGGCCTGGGTCTCTCCTGACTGGTCATCTTGGTTTGTGCTAATTATTACTGGATGTCTCAGTTCATCTTTTGCCCAGATGAGAGCATAGTAGGACCGTCACGGGGTAGATGCTCTTTAGCTATTTGCTGAGTGTCAGTCTGTCTGGCTAGTTTGACATCCTGAGCAGCTTCTTTGACCTGTCCCTGACTGTGATACTGGAGGACAGATGAGCCCCAAAGGCAGTCCCCTAAGACCAGGGAGAGGGCAGCATTCTGTGTTCCAGAAGGCGCTAATGCATTGGCATCAGCACTTGGGAGGCAGTGGCTCAATTGGGTCACTAAGTCTGATGTCTTCTACAGGAGGTGAAGCAGGGACTGGCCTGCCAAAGCTGCACATCCGTGGCTGCCCAGCTATGAATCTGCAGGGAGATAGATGACAACTTCCTCCAGGCAGGGACAGACAAGGACACTCAGGAGGAGAGAGAGCAGACTGCCAAAGTGGAAGTAATCCGGGCCCCACCGAGAGAAGGCCCAGGTGCTTCGTCTCTGCTGATGACTTTTTAAGAAGAAAGTAGAAGGCCCGTGGCTGGGATTCAGGGATCTGTAAGGGCGTGACTGTGGGTGTACAGGTCCCAGATCCATTTTTCTCCATGAGCCCCACACCCTAAGAGCTGAATTCCTTTAAAACTGGAGTCTCCAGGCCACTTGTGAACATCTAATCCACATATCTCTCTCACATCCATTTACCTCTGCCTGATACCCAGTTCTACTTTTTTGGTAGTGCTAAGATTGTGTCTGATATCACCTTGCTCAGTTGCTTACTTCTGTTTAGTGGCTGCATCTTTTCACTGGTAGGAAATTTCTGATGATCCTGACTCCTGCAAGCCCGTAACAGGATCTGGTACCATCAAGATCCCACACTAGACCTTCTGTGTGTATGGATCCAAGGAGCTGGCCAGCCACAACTCAAAGATGTTCCTAAGAAACTCTACAGCATACAGATTTTCTACATAATACGGTACGGAAAGTGTTTGCATATCGAAAAAAATGCAAATAAGCTAGAGATGATTTAAAGTATATAGGAGATTATTAACAGGCAGATGTAAACAATATGTCATTTTATAGAGGACTTGAGCATCCATAGGGCTTGGTATCTATGGGGGTCCTGAAACTCTCCCACTCCAGATGCTGAAAAAGGACTACTCCACATTTTTCTGAGACCAAGGTTCTCAACCAACAGTCTTTGGTATGGGCTCTTCAGGTATGAGCACACACACCATCCATGAACCTGGACTTCAGCTGCACTTCAGGGCCAGCGTTCTTGTGACACAACCTTCACTCTGGAGCCCAGTTTGGCCACCTCAAACAAATCATAAAGCATGCCAGCCTTAGAAGGGTCTCCCGGGACTCTTAGAAGGCCTGAGAAGGGCTGAAAGCTACAGGTGTGAACCGTTAGCCTCAGCCCCAGGCCTCTGCCATGGTCAGCTGGCCCTGAAGCAGTTGCTATTCTCATTTTTGCAAGGGATGGGGGTAGTGAGTTCCCCCAGGCCACCTGACAGATGCAGCAGACCTAGATGAGAACACACCGTGGGGCTTGGCACGCCGGTGCTCTAGAAATACCACGGAAGAGCAAAGGTAAGCATGGAAATTTTCAGGTCTCCCAAGTCCCAGTTGGACACTCGGCCCTTTCTGTCTGAGCCTTTCTATTGTCAGACAGCTCAGCCCTCTGCAAGAAGGATTAACTGTTCTCAAAAGGAGCGCATGGTACCCATGGCCCCCAGTCTTCTTGATAGGTGCCACTGAGAGGATCTGAGCATACCTGGCTGCCTTTGTTTTTGAATTCAGCCTTCACTCCAGAGCCGGAAACCTACCTCATTCCAAGAGGAGGAAAACAACAGCATTTATCTTTGTATTTTTGAAGGGTTTCAAAACCAATCATCAAGAAAGCATACAAACCCTGCCAAGACGCGTTAACCATTCTTTCATTCCTCTCCGTAGCTCCCCCACTCCCTCACCTCCCAAAGAACTGGAGGAAACAAAAGCCTGGCTCTGCAGTTTAGGTGATCCGCTACTTCATTAAGGAAGAATAAATAGGCCCCCCTGGGCTCAGAGGCTGCGGCCACATGGAATATCTGATCTCCTTGGTAAGGCTGACTGTAGCTGAGAGAGACACAGAAGAAGATTTCTGGCAGCCTTTGACCAAGGTCACTCTGAAGATTCAGTGACAAATGAGTACCAGACCTCCTGGACCAGGCTGGTCCTTTCTGACTGGGTTCCATGTCACCTTTCTCCAGCAGCAAGCGACCAGCTGATAGGCAATTACATGTGCTAATGCCATGGACACTTCGGCACCAATGCCATGCTCCTGCATTTGTTAGAACATATGACCCTCACCCCTTCCCACTTGTTCTCCTTTAAGACAGGGGAGCCCAGCTCTGACTCAGAACCAGAGGTCCCAAGTCCATCTGACAAGTTCTAAGTTGAATACCTGGCAGGACAGATCAGCCCTCATTTACAACAGCTGTGTGTCTTCAGGCACATTCTGGAACCCCTCAGAGCCCCAGCTTTCTTCTCTGTAAAATGGGATGAGTGTGCTTTGCACAGTTGTTGGGGATGGCTACATACATGATGCAGCATAGGTCTCTGGTGTCTTTGCAGGACATCAGAATGAAAACATTTTTCTCTGATCCTGCTACCTGCATGAGGGAGATGGTAATTCCTGCTTCACAGCATATTAAATGATGAAATGAGATTCTACAGAAAAATAGGGACTCTTTCTATGTACTGATTTTTCCCCCTAGTTTTTGTAAGTTTACAGCATTTTGTAAATTTTACTTTCTGTCTATCTATACATGGTAAAGACTGAATCCAGAGCCTTGTTTAGGATAGGGAGGTTCTCACCAATGAGCCACATTTTACACTTATTATTTGGGTAAATCAATGGAATCCTATGCAGTTATCCATCAGTACTCATGGGAGATTGAACCCAGGATCCCTTATAAATAACAAAATCCAAGCCGGGCGGTAGTGGTGCACACCTTTAATCCCAGCACTCAGGAGGCAGAGGCAGGCGGATCTCTGTGAGTTCAAGGCTAGCCTGGTCTACACGAGCTAGTTTCAGGACAGGTTCCAAAGCTACAGAGAAACCCTGTCTTGAAAAACAAAAACAAAACAAAAAAACAAAACAAACCCCCCCAAAACCCTAAAAAATGAAAAACAAAATCCAGAGATGCTGATATCCCTTCTACAAAACAGAAAAATATTTGTGTAGATCCTGCATATCATTTATATGTACATTACGTTCTCTGTGGATTATTTATAATACCTGCTATAATGTAGATGCTATATAAGGAGCAATTATGCTCTATTATTTAGGGGAGAGTGACAAAATTGTCTGTACAGGTTTAGTATGAATTCTAATGTGGTCACAAACCAAAGAGATACCAACATGGACTCTTGGTGTGATTTTCAGAATGACACACGTGGTCATCAGACCTTGCCTTGTGCTGGGTGAAGGGGACAGGGAAGAAGGCCTCCCTGGAGGCTCACATCCAGGCTCTGAAGTTCTGAGAAATAACAGAGCCTCAGAAGAGGGCCCTAGCATCTCTCATAGACTGGGCAAGGTCTAGGTTGGGAGGGGGGCAGGTGGAAATCATAGCTGAACATAGCTGTCTTCTGACTTCATGGGTGATGTGCCCGAGGATCTCCAATAGGGGATCATTGGCTACTCATGCCTTGTATATGAAATGACACAGTCTTTACACAAAACCTACACAAATCCTCACACATTGTTAGGGTTTTTGTTGCTGGGAAGAGACACCATAGTTGGCTGCAGAACTCCTGGGACTGAGCTCTTACTACAAACGGTGATGCCTGTGGGTGCCTGTGTTTTCAGTTCAGCTCCCGAGTCTTTCACTCAATACCTGTGTGATACTGGGAATTACCCAGTCTCAGGCACCGTGATTTTCTCCTCTGTTTTTTAAGGCACTTGAATATGTTAAAGGCCACCCAAGATTACTAATCAGTACAGAGGGGTTCCCTCAGTGTTTCAGGGGTTCTCGAGACTTGGGGACACGAGCTAGAGTGACTTCTACTTTGTGAACACTGTAGCCATGTTTCGCACTTATGATCTTGCCCTCTGTTTACACCAACCTGGGGAGGGGGCTGTCATTACTGTCTCCATGTTACTCTTGGGCAAATGAAGGTTCAAAGAGGTTAGTTAACTAGTGGTGCAATTAATTAGCCATAGCAGAGCAATGGGACCCTGGGGCCCAGGTTTGTAACTTTTGAGCTATGGGAGTCTCCTGAGAGCATGCTTTTTCAGTAAGAAACCAGGAAACACCTTACTTTTCTGGACACCAAAGCAGGCTAGAGCTTATGGCAACAAAGAGAGCGGGAGCATCAGGACATCACAATCTGGGGATGGTGAGCAGAAGTGGTGGGAATGAGTCTGGTAGCCAGAGGCTGGGCTTCTTTGTCTAAAGCCTTCCCTGGCATTTCTGTGCCACAGTGGCTGCCTAGGCTACAGGAGTGGACGGTCAAGTTAATCTCATTAGGTGGCTGGAGGGACTAAGGAAGCAGGTTGCTGGTACAAGTGTCCTGTTTCCGGCTACAGCCAGCACATAGTAGATGCTCACGGTTGTTCACACAGTCTCTCCCTGGACATGCTGTTATTCTAGTGACACGGTATGAAGCATGGCCCCAAAGGCTCAGGTTTCTGACTAAAGAAACCTCAAGGCAGAAACACACATTGGCTTGAACTCAGCCCAGGGGCTAGGCTGCTGGAATTTACATCTTGATGGCTTACCAGGTCAGTCACCTCAGACATGCTGCCTAATCTACCAGTACCTCAGCTTCCTTATCTGCGAAGTGGGCATAACAGCTGCATGCTTCACAGGGCTTGGGGAGCACTGCATGGGTACTAATCTGTACCAAGCATTTAAAGTCGGGGCTCAGCATATGGTTAGCGTTGGACACACACTAGCGGTTTTGACTCTGATCAACCCTTTGTGAACTTGGGCTGAGAAGTCATTCTGCGTCTTCATGAGGCAAGGTTTATATGACAGATCCACAATACCCTTGTGGGCCCCTCCCTCCATTCCCATCAAATTCAGCTAGGGCAGAAATCCCTGCCACTTGGGGTGGAGTACTCCCAAGGGAGGACAGTCCGACATCAGGAGGTGGGAGGAGATTTGAAAATGATATGGTCACCCAGAAAACATTTGAGGGAGTCGGGAAAGTGTGTGTTCTCGAGTCATTTTTTTTTGGGTCGTTTGCATTTGGATCTGGGCAGGACTCATCTGAAGGAGCTGGCTGATGTATTTTCATTGTTTTTAGATTAAAAAAAAAAAAACAAAAAACAAACAAGGCCCCTGCAGGAGATCCCTGGCCAGTTCATGAGTAATTCCCACCTTGCTGGAGGGGAGCCCTGGGGTATAAATCTGAATCGGTCAAGGAGGCTCATGTCATCCTCAAACTGGAGGGAAGACAGAGGAGGGTGCGCTCCCAGACAGAGATTTTACTCTGCCAAGATTGGTCAGGAAAGTAAGGACGCCAATATTTCACAGAGGGGGACAGAGGGGGAAAGGAAGAGGAACACAAATGGAAGGGTTACCAACAGAGACTAGTCAGAAAGAACAAGACGCTCCGCATCCTGTAATCCACAGGGACCCATACTCCAAGGATCTGCTAGGAGTTCAGCCGCCACCCCTACTCCCCCCTCCCGTTTGCCATTTCAACCAGCAGAGCGTCAGCAGCAACAGTAACGGTGATACTCAGTGCCAGCAAGGGGGCGGGGGAGTGTAGTGCCTGTATGCCTTGGTGGCTGAGATCCACAAGCAAAGCTTGAGACTCTCCGCTCCTTCCCCCCAAAGATATCCCCAGGAACCATTCTCACAGTCCCCGCTCCCAGGGTCCCTGCGACTCCCCGTCCCCCCGCCCGTCGCCCCCTACCCCCTCTCCCCCTCCACCTACTTGAGCTGGCGCGGCTCGCAGTCCACGCCTGGTAACAGCAGCCGGGCCGCTTGGCGGACATCGTCGCTGTCCATAGAAAAGCTGCGGCGGTGGCCGGCATGCGCCACCGCCACTCGGATCCACTCCATCAGAGGGGGCAGCACGAGGAAGGGCCTGCGCAGGAGAAGGGAGGCGGGGATGTGTTAGGACCGCCAGGGAATCAGGGCTGCTCAGACCCAGCCTGACTCACGGAGACCCTTATCCCACCCCTATCCTGACTTCCACCCCCACACCCATCCGGTTTCCCTGGAGACCCTGCCTGGAAATTCCTGAGTGCGAGAGCCTTTGGAGACATCCTGACCCCACTGGTGACCCTGGGGCAGACTCTTTGGACTCTCTGGACCTTGGTTTCCTCATCTGTGAAAGGGGGCTACCGAGGCCACCAAAGGATGCAGTGTTACTCGGCTGTGAGTGCTGTCCCTTCCAGAGATGTGCACTTGGAGACAGATGAGTCACTTCAAGCTCTAGCGCAGGGTCTGGGAGCTAGAGGAAGCCAATGGACACCTGGTATTACTTCATACTGCCAGCCCAATCCAAGGCACTCTCGGCCCTCTCCCTTCCCATCCCTGCCAGGCTTGTTGACATCCTTCTGGCCTCACTTCTGCGCTAGCACCAGGCTATGGAAAGGCACGGAGCATCTGCCAAAGCGGGATGGGAGCCAGGCACAGTTCACCTTCACAAGCAAGACTGCTGGGGCCCAGGAACAGCCAGCAGGGCCAGACCTGGGGACATTGCACACATCCCAGACACCGTGGGAGCCAATGGGTGCACTGTGTGCCATGGGGACCCAGTTGTGGCAAGCATAGCTTTCTAAGTGGATTTGAGCCTGCCTTCCGTTTCATCCAGGGACTATATACTCGATTTTCACATTTGTATCCTGGAGTGTGGGAAAATACTTGAGTCCCCCTCCAGAATTTAGTTGGGATAGTATGAGGCTGGGCCTTGGTAATTTTTAAAACCTCCCATGTGTTTTTAATGTGCACCCCAGCTCCCTGGATGGCTTGTTAAAACGCAGAGTGCTGCTCCCACCTGCAGCAGTTTTGATTAGCTGAATTAGGAGAGGAACCTGGGAAATGGCATTTTTAATCAGTTCCTGCTACTAAGGCGGCTGGCCTAGGAATGTCACTCAAAGAACTGCTCTGAGTCACTGAAGGAGGGATTGAGAATGGCCTGGCTGGGGAGGGTACCAAGAGGCAGGCTCCTTGGCCTGTCCCCAGATGATAAATGCAGAGAGCTTATGGACACAGTCTGAGGCATGGGAGAGATGACCCAGCAGGTAAAGTCACTTGCTGCCAAACTTGATGACAAGAGCTTCATCCCGAAGACCCTCCCACATGGTGGAAGCAGAGGACCCAGTCCTGAAAGTTGTCCTCTGGCCTCTACATGATGCACACCATGGCATTGTGCACCCTCATAAATAAATGCAATTAATTTAAAAAATAAACATAAATTGAATAAGCACTTTCCAGGCTTCTCATTTTAAGGGGACCCTACTTTGAGAATGGTATTATGTGGACCTGTAGGATTTCCTGCCTCTTGGCAAGCCATGGAGGCCACCAAAGCAAGAGTACCCAGGGTGCCAGATTTAAGGAAGCAGGATCCTACAGCCATGGGAATGCAAAAAGGGTTTACAAGGCATCTGCTCCCTCTCACAGTACTGACGTCATGAGCTTCCCACAAGGCTTTGGTGCCCAATCCCAGTTTTCCTAGAGTCAGACTACTGACATGATGTTAAAAATTACGACTCAATCTTTTACTGTCATCTCGGTTAACCATGATCATGACATGTTCTAAATGTTTACTGATGTTAAGGAACCTTCCTGGCCCTGGATCCGAAGGTTTTCAGAACTAAGAGTCAGACCTAAGTTGTTTGTTTACACAGTCTCTCTGCTGCTATCCCATATGATCTCACCGTTCTCTCGTTTTGCTGCCCAGCATGCACTCTGTTACCCAGAATGCACTGCTACTCCAGGGGCGCTGACCTGGTCTTGGGTCTTTGAAGGCATGTCATGTTCATTTTCTTTTTTTTTTAATTTATTTATTTATTAAAGATTTCTGTCTCTTCCCTGACACCGCCTCCCATTTTCCTCCCTCTCCTCCAATCAAGTCCCCCTCCCTCGTCAGCCCAAAGAGCAATCAGGGTTCCCTGCCCTGTGGGAAGTCCAAGGACCACCCACCTCCATCCAGGTCTAGTAAGGTGAGCATCCAAACTGCCTAGGCTCCCACAAAGCCAGTACGTGCAGTAGGATCAAAAACCCATTGCCATTGTTCTTGAGTTCTCAGTAGTCCTCATTGTCCGCTATGTTCAGCGAGTCCGGTTTTATCCCAGGCTTTTTCAGATCCAGGCCAGGTCATGTTCATTTTCTACCACGCAGCTCAGGCCTCTGTGTGTAAGGTCCCCATCTCTTCAGAAGTCTGCATCCTATTTAACCTTTGCCACAGTTCAAGTCCCGCCCTCCCTAAACACTTGTCCTGATAATTGTGCCACACACACCACCGCCATGTGGCTCCCACTTGGAAGGACTTTACTCCTTCTGCAGATGCCTCGTTAGCATGTTAATTCCATCCGTACAGAGACCTGAGCTGTTCAATTCACTGCTCCTACCTCTGCTGCAGGACAGTGCCTAGCAGGCTGGAAGCCCTCAGTGTCTGTTCATGAAACTGAACTCATGAAACATGAAGACTCACCAATTTCTTACTGACTGATACTAAGAAAATCAAGTTTCTGGTCCTGGGACCCGGAGGTCAGACTCTCAGGGAATTTCTGTCTGCATCTGCCTACTACTTAACCTGTCTCTCTCATTCTCCCCATCTCTCCATCACCTAAACTGAATCAGGCACTCAATAAACACACCGACTTGAAATCGAATTGGATTCCACTGTCTCCAGGGAAAGCGGGGTTTATTTCAATCCCTGTGTCTCAGTCACTGCTGGAAACCAGTCCCAAGTGCTCAGAGAACTCCCCCAGGTGTTCTCAGGCTTTTCAGAGGTGAACCTCCTCCTGTCTTTGCTCACTGGTCCCCAAGCCTGGTCCCTCGTGGATGGAGTCTCCATTATAAAGCTATTCTGGTGCGGCTGCCTTTCACGCTGGAGGCTGGAGCATAGAGTGTGCCTGCTGAATACCAAAGAGGGGCCCTGCCACTTCTAAGTCGCTTCTCTACCAAGCCAGCCAACCAGCCCAGAATAAAAATTCTCAGGCCCAGAAGTTCAGCCCTACTCTGGAATTTCCTATGTTCCTATTCTCTCAACACCACCTCCTCCCGTCATCCGATGCCAGCAGTTTATAAGCTCATGAATTCCTTGCCAGCAACTCATTTAGAAAACCTTATCTTGTCTGCTCAAAGGGGACAAAATCATATTATTTGCAATGCTTTCTTTGAAAGAGATAGTGATGGGAAGGAAATTTAGGGTTTTGAGTCAAGTGGTGTAGAGAATGCTCAGGAAAAATTATGGCATTTCTCTCTCTCTCTCTCTCTCTCTCTCTCTCTCTCTCTCTCTCTCTCTCTCTGTCTGTGTGTGTGTGCACGTGTATGTGTGTGAGTGTATTTGTGTGTACATGTGGAAGCCAAAGAAAACCACTGGTGGTGCTTCCCAGAGGTCATCCACTCACCTTGTTTTTTCTTTTTGTTTTTGTTGTTGTTTTGTTTTTTGAGGCAAAGTCTGTTATTGGGATCTGGGCCTCTTTCTGATCCAGGTAGGCTAGTATTACAAGCATGCACCATTATGCCTGGATCTTTGTTTATTTATTTATTTTCTTAAAATCCTGTGGCACTGAATTCAGGTGTCCATGCTTGTAAAGAAAATGCTTAACTCCAGCTATCACCCAGCCCTCTTCCTGCACATTTTAAAGAGTATCGTGATTCATTGGGGCCCCTTGCTTTATTTAAAGGCAGTCAGTTAAAACCAAGAGCCCGTGGAGGAAATGGTGACACCTTCAGAGGCTCCCAAGATTTATGTCAATGCGGATGGGGTGGGACCAATAGAGCAGAGTTGGGTTTTGGACATCTGTATTCTCAGCCTGCTTTCCTGGAAGTTCTGGAACACAGAAAAGTCATGGACTAAGCATCCTGGATGAACAGGGGAGGGGGTGGTTCACTCAAACAGTGCTGTGGCCTTCATTGTAGCTTCAGGCAATGTATGTGGAGTGGGGCAAAGACTCTGAAAGGGAAGAGAAAGCCTAGATGGGCTTCTGCAGGCTCAAGCCAGCAGGTCAGTTCGGGAAAATCATCAGAGCCAAGATCTAGGGAGGATGACATGCACAGATGCAGCCCCTCCCTGAAACCATGAAGAGATCTGTTGACAACGTGAAGGCCAGGGAATGAAAGGGACTGTGGTTGGTGATCCAGCAGCAAAAATTCCAGTTCTGGGTCTGTCATGAACTCACCTGTGACTCTGGCTCTGGCTAATGCCATTTTAGCCCTTAGTATCATTTGGAAAGTGGGGTGGATTCAGGTGAGACAGCTTAATTTGTGGGCTGGCAGCCACCTCTGTGAATGGCCAGATAGAAAGTATGTTAGGCTTCATGGGCCATATGGTTTCTGATGCAGCTAATTATCTCATTCTAATAATCTCTGCCCCCATAGTGAGACAGCATCTACAAAACCAAATGAATGCAGTTAGCTATTTCAATAAAACTTTATTGATATCTGGTCATTGTTGGCCAACACTGGTCTGTTTAGTTCTTTTTGATTCTAAAGGTCATTGATTCTATTGGAAGAGTGAGTTGCCTGGGAACTGAGAAAGGGTCAGATCTATGGTCAGGGGGAGGTGTAGAGAAGTCCATTAAGGTGTTAGTGACAGGAACAGGATGCTTAAAAGATTGGAAGATGGGGGAAGAATAGTGTCACACTCTGGCATTATCACAGAGGGTCTGAGTTTGAATGTCTGGTCTCCAGAATACTAAGGGTGTAATTCTGAGGGAGTTTTTGCATATGTATGTAGGAGTAGTGTGTGTGTGTGTGTGTGTGTGTGTGTGTGTGTGTAGAGTAGTGCAGATGCATGTGAAGGTGAAGTCCCAAGGTTGGCTTCAGGCATCTTCCTTGTTTGCTTCCACCTTATATTTTGAGGCAAGGTCTCTTGTTGAACCTGGAGCTCTCTAGTCTGCTCTAAAAATTCCCTGCCCACCCTCCACACACTAGAATTACAGGCGGATCATCATGCCCACCCAGATATTCTTTCTATCATCTATCTATCTATCTATCTATCTATCTATCTATCTATCTA
>JABTXL010005037.1:613785-651263 GCA_025134845.1 Neodon shergylaensis
CCATCCATCCATCCATCCATCCATCCATCCATCCATCCATCCATCCACTCTTCCATCCTTCCATCTATTCAACTTTTTTATTGAGCTATTCATATTTCCACCCATTTATCCATCCATTCTCTCTTCATGTTATTGGTTCTACCTCTTGGGGAGACTCTGAGTAACACACACCAGCAATGAGGCTTAATTGTATGCAGATGCCCTTGTCCTTTTGAATCATTGACCAAAAGTCTCATCATCATATGTGATTGTCTGAGGCCCGGAGGAAGTGTGGGAAGAAAGTTAATGCAGAGGACCACTTTGCAACATCCTAAGCGTGCAGGCACACCACTTGAAGACCATGAGACAAAGGCGTCATGGGTGGTGGCAATGCTTTCAGGGAAAAGTAGAAATTTTGTGCCCAGAGGACAAGAGGGAAAGTCAGCCTCAATTATGGTGATTACATAAATTAGCTGGAATGGAGCAGGAACTAAGGGGCATGAAGCAAGGCAATAACTTCTGCTAATGGTACCCGGGGCAGGCGTGACATACCATAGAACGCTTGCTGGCCTTCTTCTCAAGCATGCTGAGGATGGAGACTTGGAAGGCTTAAGAGCTGTAAGCAGAGTGCTAAGGTACAAGTGTGTAGGGCAGAGCAAAAACACTACCTGAAGAAGGGTCTCCACCTTGCTCACAAACCACTGTAAGTGCTACAACATCCATCTTATCTTTGCTACTCCTGCTGCCCAGGGATGTGGCTCCGTCACTCATTTTCCTGTCGTCCCACAACCTGACCCTCTTCCTTTGTATTTGAGCACCCTTCGGCATTTAAGCACTCAACTTTCTTTCTCTCTCTCTCTTGGTTTTTCAAGAGAGGGTTCCTCTGTGTATCCCTGGCTGTCCCTCAACTGGCCATGTAGACCAGGCTGGCCTCCACCTGCCTCTGCCTCCCTTCTACAGAGACCAGTCCCCTGCTTCTTAGTTAACCCCCTATCCTGACCTTGTAGGTCTTTTCTGACATCTATCATAGGCTGAGGACTCTGGTCTTGCTAGCAGTAGGATGTCTGACCCACTGTCTCCCACACAGATCTGTGGGAATAAACAAACTAGCATGTGCCTCTGTTCTCCGGAGAGCTGGCTACACACTATCCTGACATGTTAGTATGCTGGACCTCTGAGATGAGAACTTGATCACTGCCTACAGGGTAGGGTAATGATGGAGCCCAGAATAATAATGACCCTGGAAAAAGCCCACAACTTCAGAAGTGGGGAGCCACCTGCTTTGTGGTAGTCTACTACAGATCCCCTCATGGCACACAAGTGTGCATGCACACAGACATACACACACACACACACACACTCATACATACACTCATACATGATGGGCAAAGCAAGGGTAGCTTGCCACCCACACTGTGTTCTCTGATATCCTGGCCACTGGGCCTTCAGGAAGATGGCATTCTGGTTCCCTTGCCATAAATACATGAACTGTCATTATGCTGCCATTGGCAGGTAGAAAGGACTCTGACTCACAAGAACCCCACTATCGAAACACAGGCTTGGGGAATGAATTCCACAGCCCCTGGTGCTACCACAGGAAAACCCGATGTGTCTCCAGAAGCATGCTAGACCAGGCTGTGTTATTAGATAGCTGTGCAATTGTGAATCTATTCCACTTCTCAGTTTAAAGATTATGGCACCATCACTTCTAGCTTATAATAGCCGCATAATTGTTTTGAAAGAAAGAAGACCAAAAGTATTGAGATGAAGAATTCAGAAAGAAAACCGGTGAGCGTGGTTTCCATCAGAACTCTGCTCAGTGAAACTTTCTGTGCTGCTGATGCTCACATCGATGCTCTCCAGGATGGCAGACCCTGGCCATGCATGGCTACCAAGCACATGATATGCGGGTAGCGAGATACAGAGACAACATTTTAATTAGTTTATGTAACCATGTATAGGTGCTGGCTACCCTATGGACAATGCCAACTCAGGATCTTTTGGGGCCAGGGTGATTTCAGACAGAGGTAAGGAGAAGAGGGCGACAGCCAATATCATGCTATTGTTCTTTGACTTTGTCTTTTCCTGATAATGAACATTGCTATTACTAAAATCTTCATCGTCACTATGACCATCATCACCACCACTATCATCTTTATCACCTTTACCATCACTATCACCACCATCATCAGCGTCATCATCACCATGACCACCATCATCATCTTTACCATCACTATCACCACCATCATTAAGGTCATCGTCACCATGACCACCATCACCACCACCACCATCAATCATCATCATTATCTTCATTACCACTATCACGAACCATCATCATCATCACTGTCACCACCTACGATCATTACCACAGTCCTTATCACCATCATTATCATGATCATGAATTGTTAACACTTTCCACTGTTCTTGTTTTAATCTTGGATGAGTGTTTGCCTGCATGTATGTATGTGTACCACATGTATCTCTGGTGCCCACAAACCCAGAAAAGGGCACTGAATCCCCTGGAGTTAGAATTAGAAGTGATCATGAGCTGCCATATGAACACAGGGAATAAAACCCAGGTTCCCTGTAAGATCAACAAATACTCTTAACCATGGATCCATTTCTCCAGCCCCCATCCTCTGTCTCTTGAGAGAGAGCTTCTGATGCTCCAGGCTTGGCGCACACCAGCTCAGTGCGCCTGATTTCATTTAATCACAGAAATAGCAGAGGGTGATGATGATTGCTCTCCCAGCTTTGCAAATGAGTGAGCTGGTGTGAGGTGAGTGAGCCTCTAATGGGCACAGGCAGACACAGCTGTCAGGCAGAGCTGGGGTTTGATTGCAAGAGGACTAGAAATCACAGCCCATGGGTGAGTCATCTTTCTAGTGTCTCTCTAAAGACCAGGGCAAAGCTGACCAGGACACTGAGCACTTGGACTCTGGTTGCTCATCTGGGACATAGGAGGCTGAGTCACAGTACCCCCAAGTCTCACTTCAGTAGGTAAAGGTCATGGACCCTATGTCTGTACATTATACAGAACCTCATTTTTGTATAGTAAATGCTGTCGCTGTTTTATGCCTGTGACCATGACTTAGAGAAACTCTAGATGCTCTGGGCACAGTATGCTTATATCCTTAGAGCCATTCCTTGACTGGGTTATGGCATTCAGGCCAACAGGAAGGTCTGAGGCTACCAGCCCTGGACTGAATGGCCAAGTTCTGATACCCAATGTGATGAGTTACTTTATACACATAAGAGTATATTTTTCTCTGTGTGAAAGTTTAAATGAGATGGTGAGAAGATAATGTGCGCTTCCCCTTTGTGCCTTGCTGGTAAGAAATCTCAAAGCTAAAACTTAGATTTTCCTGGTTTATCACTTGTCTTCTGTGTTCTAAATGATTCTCTCTCTCTCTCTTTCTCTCTTTCTCCCCCATCCCCATGTGTGTGTATCTCCCCCCAACTCTCTGTGTGTGTTTATATTTATGTGTGTGTACATGTGTGTCTTTCTGATCCCCATGTGTGTGTGGTGTGTGCATGTATGTGTGTATGCAGGCATATGTACATACACATGTGTGAAGGCCATTGACCACCTTGGGTCCTGTTCCACAGATGGGGTTTCTCATTGACTTGTTGCTCTGCTAAGCTAGGCTCTCTGGCTGGCCAATGAGCCCCAGGGATCTCCTGTTTCTACCTCCCAAGTGTTGGAATTATGAGTATGTGGCAGCATGCCCTACTTTTGTATGTGGGGTCTGGGGAACTGAACTCAGACCCTCATGTTTGTATACCAAACATTTGCTAACAGCCATCTCTGCAGCCCAACATACCTTTAAACTCTCTCTTTTTCATATTTCTTTCTACAACTAACTCACACTGTGAGTCTAATTCAAGCCCCTTCCAGAACTGGCTTTTAGTCAGAAAGGATGGATGATTGAACAGACATCATCAGGTTCAGATGAACTGAAGCCCTAGCACGAACTGGGTTGATGATAAAAATGAAGACTTCACCATGTAGAATGAGGAACCTTACTGAAGAGGCAGCTGATGACAGTGAGATAAAGCTTCCCATTAGGAAGAAAAATTAAATGAGGAGTGCCGAGGAAGGAGGGGAAGAGAAGTCCCCCAGGAGGCTTCAAAACCCCAGGAGTGGGACGGAAGAAGCAGTGTTGTACCTGAAGGGAACAGTCGTGTGGCCACTGAGTAAATCAATGGATTGTTGAGAAGAAAATGTCTTTGTGGTTTGCTTCTTAGATGACATGTGGCCCACTGTATGTAGTGATGGGCATGGGATGTGGGTGGCAGAACTCAGAAGGCAACATACAACTTCAACCAGGGACTGTTTTTTTTCAGTGGCAGGTGCATGATTGGCTGGGACCCTAGGGACACCCTGTCCTTATCAAAGTAAACCATATACTTGTATATAAAGAGTCCATTGTTTATGTGTAATTAATGTGTGCTAATAAAACATAAAAAGTTGTCACAAACTCTCACACATTTAGAATCAGAAAAAAAAAATTAACAAAGACACCACCCACAAGATGTGGGTTCTACCATTAAAACTTTTGCCACAAGTCACAGTACCACAGCCTGCCTGAAGGGGGCCTCCTACTTACATATGCTCTGTGCTCCTTGGCCTAGCTGGCATTTCCCTCTAGCTCCTGAAACTACCTTCTCATTGTATCTTTTGACTTCTAGCCTCTTGGTCTCACTACATATGTTCTTTTCATTTCTGGGATGTGTCATGTTGAACCTTCAACTGCTTAAATCTGAGTCTACAATCTACCTCATGCCCCCATTTTCTAGGCACACCCATTCTCCTCTTGGATCCTGGCATACTGACCTAGTTCTCCTGGGCATGGACTTGTGAAGGTGGTTCTTGCTACCTTCCCGCTCAAGCACTACACACAGGAATTGGGTTTGCACAGGGGTTGAATAGAAATCACATTCTCTTTTTGGAATAGCAAGGCTGAATCAAGTCAAGGCTTACCACACTTTTATAGGCCTGGATGAAAACCCCACTGCCCAGATCTTTAAGAAGAGCATCTCTAGGGTGAGGTCATCATAATTATTTATCATTGGTTGTGCTTCTTTCGGGATAGGGGATTTCACAAACTTAGGTGCTAAATAAATGTTCAGTTAAATTGACGAGAGTTCCCAAGTACGTAGGCTGTGGAGCCAGATAGCTCTGGGGTTTCGTTCTGGGGCTGCAAAATGACTGGGTCAACTGTCAGGCCACATGGTCAAGAACCTCTGAGTTCTTGAAAATTCAAGAAATGAGCAACTAGGCATCCTGACTTTGGTCTGGCACATGGGAGGTGTTTGGTGAGGTATGGCTGCTTCAGGCCGCATGTGCAGAGCTACATCCAACTATCCTGGGTGAGCCTTGAGGAGTAGATGTGTGCACTCCAGGGAGCAGATTCCATTCTGTGCACCTTAGAGCAAAAGGAGCCTCAGCCCAGAAAGATGGGGCCTTGAGGGCTGGAGCTGGGCAAACCCTTGGGAAGGCTACTTGGGCATACAGTAGATGGTTGTACTACAACCTAGAGAGCCACCCCAAGTCTAAGTCCAGCACAATATCCTATTTTAATATATAAGCAGACTCATTTTTTAATACAAAGAATCCTTTATGTTTTTCAATACTGTAAGCTGGTTGACACTCATAGACATATTACTTATTGCCTAATGAAACAGAAGGGCCAATGTATTACTACAGTATATTTGAATCCGAGGGCACAAGGCTTCTTACAGGGTAGGGGTTTCAATGCTGTGAAATTCTCATGTCCTCTTGTCTGATGGAAGGAAGGGCACAGAGATTATTCTACTTGATTCTAATCACCTTGACTTAAAAGTGGTTGGACTACAGTGATGGGCTATCAAAGTCAATTCTGCAGCAGAGTAACTGAGAACTGGCTCGGTGTTATTTGTTGCTAAGCCCTGGTTCTAGTAAGCGTTGGTTACGTATGCTAAGGAAATTTGGGTTTTAAGACCAAAGGAGGACCTTTCCATGCTTGGAAAGAATATATAGCACGTGCCAGTAATGAAAAAAGCCCATCCAGTCATCAGTGCGTAGGACAGTATAGAACACAGTGCTTTGTGGTATCCAGGTATACAGTGGGCCCAGGCATGCAGGTTGGGATAGTTTATATTATTATAGGCAGGCATGCAAACTCCAGCTAAGGTAGTGGGAGGACAGACTGTGAAGTTCCAGAACTGGGAACTCCATACAGCAGAGGGGAGACTCCTTGGACTATGGATACACCCAACAGGCAATTGGCACAGGAGACAGTTGCTTCCTGGGAAATCCAATAGTAGATGCAAGGCTGTCCCCAAAATGCCGTAAGTGGAGATGACATTAAAGAAGGTGTCAGTCTGCCATACCAGGTGTGAACAGGGGTCATGGGGTCACAGGGTGGGTTTGGATAGGGAGGAGCAAATCCTGCCTGTGCTCCTATCTGATAGAGCCATACTTGCCATGTACATGACCTAGGCAGAAGTCTACATACAAATCACAGCCTGGGACAATAGTGAATGCCAATTATGGACCGCCTTCTGCATGGTCGACCTCTGTTGTGTATACTGTTTGAGTCTACACAAAGAGAGTTTCATGAGCCATCTATTGCCATGGGGCAGGGGACATAGAAAACATTGTTGAAAACACAACAATGACAGGTATGGATAGAAGACGCTAGATACAAAGGTTAAACAATCAAGGCCAGATAAATTGAGCCCAAATCCAACAATCTCCAGCTCAGATCCAGATATGTGAATGTACTGACGGGCACTGACCCTTTAAAAAGTATAAAAAATGAGATTATCGGGCACAAAAACAAGCCAATCCATTCTTACATTAATTCTAGAAAATGAAGCACTATCTACAGATGTCCTGTATCAGCAAAACCTGTTTGCAAACCAAGCATATCAACAATATTTAATTTCCTTCTAGCACAAAGGCCAAAGAAGGTTAATTGCAGTTATTTATATGTTCAGAAAACGTTAGACAAATCTATTTATTTTTTCAAATGTAAATTGCTCTAGATCTTTGGCAAGTCAATAAAAATGAATGAAAATTAAAATCTGAGAGACAAAGAACATGGTAGATAGCTCTCTAGGACATTCTCAAAGTGTGTTTATCCACTGTCCTGACACACCTCAAGAGAACCATTGCTTGAGCCTCTATCACGCTTGCCACAGGAAGGGATGCTGAGCGTAGACTTCAGGGATTGCTTTGACTTTAGCATTTTCCATGCAACTCAGAGAAAGCAATTATCCTCTGGTATTGACACAATTCTGTAGCATGTAAAAGAAATGTCTCCAGAAGTTTCCGTTTAAGATTCGCTACTAAATTCAGTTACTTAAGGAAAATTATTAAATTATTATTAAATTTTTAAAAATTATTTTTATTGTCTCAACTTCATATATATGAAATAAATAACATATTATAAATAGTAGACATATATGTACCTTATTCCTCTTCTATCAAACCCCTCCTTGTTCCCAATAATCAAGTAGATCAATTAATTTTCTATTACACTTTAAATCTATTATCTTTATTGTGTGTGTATGTGAGTGTGCATAGGTGTGTGCAGGTCAGTAGACAACTCGTGGGAATTGGTTTTTTCCTTCCACCACGTGGGTCCCAGGGACTGAACTCAGGCCACCAGGCTTAGGGGCTAGTGGCCTTACTCAGTGAACAATCTGGCTGGCCCAGAGTACGCTCATTTTTGACCCAACCTCTGTATTATTTTCCAAAACTGTTTTCTCTTTATGTGGGTCCTAGAAATAAAACTCAGCTTCTCACACTTTATGGAGCATGTCCTCAGTTTGGTTTATGTTTGTACTATTACCCCAACCACACTGAGGAGGGGCATTAGGTCTGTATCCTCCAATGCTTCTACAGTAGCATCACTACCGCTCAGGCTGACAATGGTATCTGTTTCCTGCTCGGATATTCCTCCTCCCTATCAGCATCGGCAAGGCTTGTCCTGTGTTCTGCTGTATCTAATAGGACTTCCAGAAGTCTTTAGATTGGATGAATACATATTTTCTAAATGAATCAGTGAAAGTTCTGCACAATGTGTCCATCCAGATCAAGTACCACTGCCTCCGGGAGGGAGGGGGGAAGGCACATAGGAATCTGGAAGGTAAAAAACTTTTATGAAGCCCTAAAAGCTCCTGAAGTTACAAGATTTAAAAGGTCAAGACCCATCTTTAAGTCAGCAATAAATAGATAAATAAATAAATAAATAAATAAGCAGAAAACAAACCACCATCACCATCAACAACAAAAACCTCTCGGGGGAAACGAGAGACCATCTTCGGTGGAGCTGTCTGCAGATTGCAGAATGGGCAACCAGCTCAGGGAGGCAGCTTCTTGGGGTCACCCATGCTGTGCTGGGCCTTCCTGTTATGTCTTTAGTCACGCATGCTTTGTGAGCAATCTCTCACCCACGTTCTTGTAAGTGACCCCCATAAACTCGCTGGCTCATGCAGTGAGACGCGAGTGTACTTGGCTCTTTGGCCTGTCGTGGGGCCCTACCTGGGGTGAATGGATGCCCTGCTCACATCCCAAGAAAAGCCATGCAGCAGAATGTATTAAGCCTACCAGTGTGCTCGTCTTGAATGATGGTGGGCTTCCTGCTTTACTCTAGGGAGTGCTTCTTGGCTTCTAAAGACTAAGGAGAATGATAAAAATAGCCAGATATGATTCTTTCCCAGCTGCAACGAGTGAATAAATTCCATATCCTTAGGACTTAAGGAGAGCTAGATTTGAGAAAAAACTAGGCTAAAAGTCAGATCTAGGACCCTTCCAAGGGCCCAGAAAAAATTCCATTGACCACCCCCTTAAGACGTTTGACCCTGAGAAAGACGGAAGCAAAGTAGAAGGAGCAGGCTAGTATTGGGCCTCTCTGCCTCGGAAGCAAGATGCCCCCTGAACCAGCTCCATCATCAGTGCCGGTGGTGCAGGGGAGCAGCTGGCAAGGGTACTGGCTGAAAGGCTTTGGAATCGTCTCCGGGGCTTTGCAATATCTGGAAGGATGAGATGGAACAGGTTGTAAAGTTGCTGAAGGGATTGATACAAAGCTTCGGTGTTTTTAGGTGATAAGGGCAGACCAGGGCAGCACTGGCTTCCAAAACTGTTTCCTTGCCCAGCGACACCTAATGTGTTTTAGCTCAGTGCAGCCCATCTGCAGAAGGTCAATCACACGGACATCACTGAGAGTTTAAATAACCTAAGCTCCTTTGCGTGTCTGACTTGCCCACCTAGGATTACAGCTCCCACTGCCCTCCTGATGGACTCTGCTCCAGCCTCCTTAGCCTCCTGGCTGGTCTGTAACCTTGTCAAGTATGATCCCGCCCCAGGGCCTTTGCATTTCCTGTTATGATTGGCAAGGTCAGTCCTCCTCTAACCCCCTGGCTTGCGGCCTCACTTTCTTTAGGTCCCGGCTCAAAGGAAGGGGAACTTTCTGACAGTCCTACCTAAAGCAGCTCCTTCCTTGATTTGAATACTTGCTTTGTTTCTCTATCTCTATACATGATACATTGTTATCTATGCCTTTGTTCCCCTCTCTCTTGTGGGAGGACTCGAAGCCAGGGTATTTGCCTGACCGGGTAGCTGCTTGCTACTTGTCTACTGAATGGGTGATTGCATGAATAAGCATCTCCTGGGCACCAGCTTCTGAACTTGGTGATACTGCAGAGGTTCCAGCCCTCAGGGTGTCTGCTCTAGAAGCCTTATGGCCAGGAGCACATAGCGTTCTGAGATGATGAAGTTTGTGCTTTGACATCAGTCAAAGCTGAGAGGGTGGCCTGAGCCTGTGGGAAGGGAGGGTTTACCACAGGGTATGGGCAGAGGGTATGAAATACAAGAAGATGGGACATTTTAGGGGGATTCTGTGGAGGAGGTAAGAAGTTGGGAGACATTGAACCTAAGTTAGAAAATACATGAATAGGAGAACCATTTGGAGCAGTCTCAGTACTGACTGGTTCCCTGTTTATTAACAGTTTCCTTAATAAATGAGGGGAGGGGAATCTGGGGCTGTCTGTTCTAGTGTTTAAAGCCTTCAGAGTTTGAACTACTCGGGGTTTCGTGCAGCCACTCGGGATTAACTTAAAAATCGCTTCAATGGCAAGAAGTCTGACAGTCATTAATTAAACTTACATGATTGTTAGAGTAGCATTTGCAGTTGGTGACAGAGGCATAAGTGGCCACCAATATAGGATGCAGAGAGCTAGAACTCAAGGCAAACTGCCGAGCGCCAGGTCACCTGTTCCAGTCAAGTGCTCAGGGTTTCCGGGGCAGAGGCAGTTCCGCAGAGAAGTGCTTTGGAGGCTTATGAAAATGGTAGCATTCCCATTTCACCATGTACGAGCATCCTTGTCTGTTACACACACACACACACACACACACACACACACACTATGGTGCCCAGCGTCTCGGGAGCAGTCACATGAGGGTGGGGTTTCTGTGTCAGGGGTTCAGGGGTGAGTAGAGAAGAGCGTCATACAGAAGACTGTAGGGCTCCCTCCAGCCTTGTGATTTGAACTTGGCAGTGAGAAGAGGGAAGCCTGGGAAAATTGCTACCTGCTTTTGCTAGCCTCTTCGCCAAAATTCCTGGGCGTGCCAGAGCCTGACTGGCTGAACCCTGACTGAATTTCTCAATCTTTTAAGACTGAGAGGAAGCCTGCCTGGGCAAAGTTTAGTACACACAGGAAAAACATGCGTCAGAGCACAAAACCTGAAATCCACAATTACAAAGAAGTGCACACAGCCACCTCATTAAATGGAAATCTCAGCCAGGCATATGCACAATGACCTTCATTTAAAAACAATGCCAACGCTTGCTTTGTAGTGTCCCAGAGATGTCTTTCCTTCTAGAACAATCAGGGAAGATGGGTGGGGAGCCCTTATTGGAAATTCTAGTTTCAATTTCGGAGACTCACAGTTTTGGCTAGGCGGGTATGTGCATGCCTATGTGCATTCGTGCGTGCGGTGCGTGCGTGCCTGAGTCTATGAAAACACAAAAACAGCCTCAGCTGATCTTGCCAGGGGCTTTGCTGGAAGCCTGGAGGGAGGCTGCTTGTAGAAAAACTACGGAGGCCCAATGTGCTCATTCTAAGAGATCCTTTATGTGATTGTGGGAAAAAAGCTTGCAGGCCTGGAAGTTACCGTTCCCACAAGGCACTGCTTCTTGAAAAAGGAAGTAGGAGGAGCCTGGCTTGGGCAAGGCTCTTTTTGGGGGAAAGGGCTGGTTTTCTTGGCCAGTTTTTCTGCTTACATTGGCCATCAGAGGCCCTGTAAATTATCTTTCAATTGCTCTCCTCCAAGCAGACTCCTCTTGTTATATCCACTCTCTCTAAATAGATGTTTTAGTCATGCCATGGTGGGTAGTTTTCAAAGAACAACGATTTGCAAATTGGAAACAATCCCAATGACCAGCGACTGGGGAAACATTAGGCAAATTACAGGACATTCAGAAGATGGACTATTTCACAGCCATTAAAAATGATGTGCATGAATGTTCTGCAGTACCCAGAAATGCTTATGGGACACTATTAAGTGAAATAAAAGGAATATAAAGTTATATATGCAGTACACATATTTTAAAACTCGCACTATTTGTATTAAAGAACAAGAAACAAGCAAAACCCACGAGACGATGCCCTAAGTACTAATTTTTGGTTACCTCTGGGTACCGCAGTAGTAGATAATTTTAGTTTTTCCTTTTATGCTTTTGTGCATTTCCCAATAGTTTAAAAAAAAACGAGCTTATATACCTTTTCAGGAAAAAAAAACTGTAAAAATTTGAGTTTATCTCCCTTTACATTGCAGCTGTAAAACAACACAGCATACGAGGAGAGCAAAATGGAAGGAAGGTTGGATGATTAAAACAATGAAAATCAAAAAACTGAACCAGGCGGTGGTGGCGCACGCCTTTAATCCCAGCTCTCGGGAGGCAGAGGCAGGCGGATCTCTGTGAGTTCGAGGCCAGCCTGGTCTACAAGAGCTAGTTCCAGGACAGACCCGAAAGCTACAGAGAAACTGGACAAGCATAAAGGCTCTCTGTCCATGAAGGATGCAACACTCAGGAATACATTTGGTGGGCAGAGGAGCGGATGTGGTCTAGTCACAGCTGTGCCCTGGCAGTGATCCCCATCCCCACGCTGAAGCGTGGGCATCTGGGGACTGTGGATGCAGCGAGTGTTGCAGTGTTTGCAGCATGTATGAGGCTGTGGTTTGGTTCTGGGTGCAGGGGCACCTTCGTGTTATCTCCGCACCTTGGAGATGAAAGCGAAAGGAACAGGAGTTCAAGGCTGTTTTCCTTAGTGTGAGGCTAACATGGGCTACATGAGACCATATTTCAAAAAACTGGGGGTGGGGAAGAGGAGAGTAGAAAGTTGGCCTGAGGGGCAGGATGGTTCTAGGGTGCTAGGGTCTGAGGATATGTTCTGTAGGCCTCATTGCTCCCAGACACCCAGTCTCCTTGCTGGATCCCACCATGCTGTGCCGGCCACCAATTCCCACTGCGTAGCATCTGACCTAACTTGCACTTATGCCCATTTTGAATTTTTGGCTTTTTCCCTGTGTGTTCCAGGATCCAAACACAGGGCACACAAAAAGCTGTTGGTTCCAAGCAAATTAAACCTCCTGCCTTCGAGCCACAGAGGAGAGGGGGGCCAGCTGGCTGCACCAGGCCCTGGGGATGCAGAGAATTGCACTCTGTAGACCATGAATTTGTCACCCGTTTCTGGGCCTCTTGCAGGAAGCTGCTTCCCGAATAGTTCTTTGCTCTACCTTGGTGTTATGCCCCACGTCAGCCTAACTCTCTTACCTACTCAGTACCAAGAAGAATGAGTGACGGACAGCCCTCAGGCCTGCCTGCAAGGAGTTTGGTGCAGTGGCAGCAGACACAAGCATGGGTGTGTGCGTGTGTCAATCTGCAATGTCAGGGCTACGGGGGGTGTGCCAGGAGGGCACGAAGAACTCTGGGGTCAGTGAGTGTGGGCTCTTGTTTTCCAGCCAGTCACTAACGGGACTCTGTGACCTTGGGCAAGGCCTTGAATTTTTCACTCTCTGCTTCATTAGTAAAATATGAAGACGGGCCCTATCCGAGAGCGTGACCCTGAAGTTCAAGTGGAGGAATTCTGACAAGGGCCCTGGCACAGGCTAGCGCTCCACAGCTGTTCTAGCTCTCTAGCGAAGGCTCCAAGGAGAGCAGAGGTTTTCTCAGGCCTCAGAGGCAATTTAGCACCATGCCTGCGGGAGAGGAGGAGGTGCGGACACCTCCAGGGCTGTGCAGGCTCTGTAACCTGCTCTTGCTCCCTCCCCAGCACGGGGGGCATCCTATCTTCATCACTAGTCCCCCATAAGAGGCACAAAGACGGAAGCCACGTGGGCAGGCAGTAATTTTCCCTATACTTTAATCCCGTGGATGGCATTCTAAATATTGGACTCCCAGCAAGGCCGGGCAGCAGTCTACCAATGTGGCTTCAGAATAGACAGGGCCTCCCAGGCCCAGTGCAAGGCCAGACCCCAACTGTGGTTACTTCAGGATATCCTGTCAGGGTGGAGTGCATGAGGCTCTTTATCAGCTGTGAGGAAAGTATTTGAGGGGCTGGAGAGATTTTTGGATCAGTGTTGAACAGAACTGGCTGTTATT
This sequence comes from Neodon shergylaensis, assembly GCA_025134845.1. Lineage (NCBI taxonomy): Eukaryota > Metazoa > Chordata > Mammalia > Rodentia > Cricetidae > Neodon > Neodon shergylaensis. The sequence continues at coordinate 627,420 of JABTXL010005037.1, forward strand.
CCAGAGGTCCTGAGTTCAATTCCCAGCACTCACATGGTGGCTCACAGCCATCTGTAATGAGATCTGGCACCCGCTTCTGGCCTCCAGGCATACATGCAGGTAGAACACTGTATATATAATAAATAAGTAAACCTTTGAAAAAGAAAAGCATTTGAACGTTTTGGTGGTGAAGCAGCTGTGCCTCTGCAAATGGCTGAAGGAGGGTCTCCTGGCTCCAGCCCTGATCCTCACAGGGCTGGTCTTTGCTTCCCACCATGAATCTTTAGTTTTTTGGGTTTTTTTCCTAATGTAGGGCCAGTTGCTCCATCCCTGGATTACCTCCCTGTGTTCACCGTGTAACGGCACGATTTGATCCAGCTTCCAAAGTCCTACTCAAGTACCGTCTTTATGACCACAGTGTTCTGCAGGTGACCTATCTGAACCTCTCATAGACACACTGCACTCCACCCCTGCCCCGCCGCCCCCATTCAGTGATTCAATGGTGCCAAGCAGGAGCCATGTGAGTCCCCTTTGTTCCCCTTCTTCAGCTTAGGGACCGACCAACAGACAGCAGCAGAGTGTTCGGTCTCACAGTTCTGGACCAGGCTGCTGACAGTGAGTCCCTGAGCTGTCATTTTGGGGCCTTGTCACCTTGAGACACTTGCCCCTCTTCTCTGCCTCACCTTCTCCATCTGTAAAACTCAGACCCTGCTAATCACACATATCTTGTGGGAATCACGAAGGCTATCTGAATTTATTTGTCAAAAAATGTTAGAGTGCTCGTGTCCCATCTAAGGGATGCAGGACCGCCAGCTTCCAGTGCTCATGTCCCATCTAAAGGATGCAGGACCGCCAGCTTCCTGTGCTCATGTCCCATCTAAAGGATGCAGGACCGCCAGCTTCCTGTGCTCATGCCCCCTCTAAGAGATGCAGGACCGCCAGCTTCCTGTGCTCGTGCCCCATCTAAAGGATGCAGGACCGCCAGCTTCCAGTGCTCATGCCCCATCTAAGGGATGCAGGACCGCCAGCTTCTAGGGCTCGTGCCCCCTCTAAGAGATGCAGGACCGCCAGCTTCCAGCACTGCAAAACTCATGGCAGACACTGGATGGACACAGCTGACTGACTGTCTGATGAGTGAATACCATATCAGAAGCTTCAGAGTAAGTAGATATAATGAAAACATTACACGAGCTGAGATGCGCCATGCTCAGTGTTGAGGTACCACTTTCTGGTGAGGCACAGCGGTAGAGGTTGGCAGAGGTCTGTCAGCGGCGGCAGAGTTAAAGGGAGACAGGGGAATGGGTTTTCATCTACTGACCATGAGACCGTGGCTGATAAAGGTGTTGTCTATGCTTCAACGTCCTGAAGAGGGGGATTTTAGACATTCCCACTACAACAAATCGGAGAACTTTGGGGCGATAGTTATGCTAACAAGTCCAACTTGCTCGTACAAGGATCAAGACAGAACACTGTGTTCCGGGAGGATGTGTGATTGCTGTGTGACGATTAGAAATCAAACCGCAGAGGTGGACTCTGTTTACCTTTACAGAAAGTTAAGAAACCAACCACGTTTCTTTGAGATTTAAAAATTATAGTCAAGTTAGATGAAGTGAGCCAGCAATCTTTGTACCATTTGCTATTAGCAGTGTTTGTTGAGGCCCCAAGCAGGGAAAATACTAGAAGGAAAGGGGAAGAGGGAAGGGAAGCATACTGAAGCAAGACTGCTCTGGGCATGGTTTTCAGGCTTCTGACGTGCTCAGGGCTCCTAGTCCTTAGGCAGGGTATGTGGCTGCAAGAGGCAGTCTAGGCTCATGCTTCCTCCAGCCTTTGTGCCCTAGGTTGGTTCCTCACGAGCTGTGTGACCTCTTTAAGGGTAAAATTCTTCCATCAGATAGAGATGATGATGCCTAGGATCGGCTCACACAGCTGTCAGGTAGATTCACTGGTACACTGCCCTAAGAAGGGAGCTGCATAGTGGGAATTTCTGGAGAAACGGCACCGAGATGCTAACATGGCTGCTTTAGGAAGTGCTGGTCTAAGCCAGGCCTGGAGGCATAGACTATAAATCCAACCAATCAGGAGGCTGAGGCAGAAGGAGCACAAGTTCAAGGCTAGCCTTGGGCAACAGAACAAGACACTGTCTCAAAATTTCTCAAAGTCAAAATTATAAAGAGGGTTTGGGGTGTAGCTCAGTATCAAAGCATTTGCCTAGTATGTGTGAGAACTCAGTTTCAATCTCTGGGTACAGGATTGCCTCCTTCCCACAAATGGAGCTTTATATAATTGAGAGCAATCTACAGATTTAACACGATACTCATTAAAATTCAAATGGTACTCTGTACAGAAGTAGAAAAATAATTTAACTCAAATGAATGCTGATTAACTAAGCAGTCTTGATCAAAGAGAGCAATGCTGTAGGAATCACAACATATCTTCAGATTATACTATAGAGCCACAGTCACAAAAACAGCAAGGTATGGCATAAAACATACCAGACAAAGGGACAGAGTGAGAGTCTATGTTAGGTTGACCTGTGGAGGATTGCCTTAGCTGAGTTAATTGATGTTGAGATACCCAGCCCATTGTGGGTGGCACCATTCCCTAGGTAGGGGGTCTGGAACTGTATAGATAAGAACAAAGCGCAAGCAAGAGAGCAAGTGAGCGAGCATGTGTATATTCACTTCTCTCTGTTCTTGAGTGCAGATGTGATGTAACCAGTTATTCTGAGTTCTTGCTACCTTGACATCCCTGCGACACAGGACTGTAACTTGGAATTGTGAACATAAACTCTTTCCTGATTTGTTTCCTTGTTGAGGTATTTTGTCGCAGCCACAACCACAAAACTAGAACCCTCATTCCTCTTCAACAAAATCAAACACACACACACACACAAACACCACCATCATCATCCAATTAATAAGTGGGCAAGTGAGCTGAACAAAAAGTTTTCAAAAGAAACACAAATAGATGTGAGTGTATGAAAAATATTCCATATCCATAGCCATCAAGGATGTATAAATCGAGACAACAGTGGGAGCCCATCTCACCGCAGTCAGAATGACGGACTTAGAGAAAACAAGCAACAAATACTGCTCAGGATGTGGGCAAGCAAAACTGGCATTCACTTTGGACAGGTGTGTAAGGCTGGAATATCAACGATGGAAATCAGAATGGAGGTTCCTAAAAACTTGAAATCGGAGGGCTGAATAACTCAGCCAAACCACAGACCCAAAGGGCTCTAAGTCAGCACCCACCAAGCTGTGACAAATCCACGCACACTGCTGCACTGTTTGCAACAGCCCAGAGAGGCAAATGGATGGAGAAAATGTGGTGTTTATACACTGCAGGCTTTTGTTCAGCCATTAAGGACAATGAGATTGTGAATTATTTGCAGGAAAGTAGACAGAAGTGCAGGTCAGCATGTTAACAAAATAAGCCAGACTCGAAGACCAATATCATGCTTTCTTGTATATGGGGAAACTAATATACGTATATAAGACATAAATATAGAAGAGGTCTATTTGGGAAGTGGGACCACAGGGAGGGAGAACAACAGAGGGTAATGTATGAATATGAGCAGAATTATGATCCACACATATGAAAATGTCATAATAAAACCCATCATTATATATGCTAGTTTAAAAACATTAAAATAAGTTTGGCGATAAGATGATCCAAGAGGGAACATGGTGTGCATTCCAGCAGGTAGCTGGCCCTGGGTCTGTGATGATTCCTTTCATGGTGTTGGGGGGAAGAAAGAGTTCCCTGGCTGCTGTCCTAAAACGCTGCTTGCATTGAGTCTCACAGCAAGGTTTATGATGATGGCGATATTCTAGGTCCCTGCTGTCTTGTCCTGTCACTTCACAAGACCTGGCAGTTCTCCATGAGGTCTCACCAGCATGGGCATCTGAAAGAAGGCTAGGCTCATGGTGGCAGGGAACTGACTCTTTAATTTGGGTTGATTCTTTTTCATTTAAATTTAAGCACCCTCATGGGGAGGGATCACTGTACCAGGCTGGGCAGCTCTAACTTATGATTCTTCGTGTTTATTAACAGACGGTCTCCTGGGTTGGAGTTGATAAAGCACTGGCCTTTGCAAGCATGAGGCCCTGAGCTTGATCTCTAGAACCCATTTTAAAAAAAAAACACCCAGACATGTCGCTGTGTGCATGTAACCCAGTTCCGGGGAAGCAGAGGCAGGAGGATCCACCGGCTCACCAGTCAGCAAGCCTAGACTACTTGGTGAAAGACCCCATCCCAAAACAAACAGAGGACCAAAATGAATGAACAAACTGATAAGGTGGACAGCACATGAGCAATGGTGACTGAAGAATGACAACTGCCATTGACCTCTGGCCTCTGTACACATTCACACCCACATGCAGACACACCACACATGTGCGCGTGCACACACACACACACATGCACACACAGACACACGCACATACATGCAGACACACACACATGCACGCACACACACATACACACATGTACACACAGACACACGCACACACATGCAGACACACACAATAAATAAAAGTATTCTCCCTCTTCCTACAAAGCAAAGAGAAGCTGGTGTCAGCCCCCATGAGCCTGCTATGGTCCAGTGGGCAGATCCAGAAGAGCACTGGCTTCTGAGGGGAACAAATGTACCTGCTGGCAGTCAGGCTACACCTGCATGCTGGGGGAAGGTGCTGTCCTTCAGCCTGAGCCTACCCCTCGGCTTGTCACCTGTGGGCACAAGCTGTCCCTCTTCCTAGGTAAATTCCCTAAGTAACCCAGCCAAAGCTGTTTAACAAGTCCCGAGGCTGCAGGTGTCAACAGCTCAGATGCCGGTGAAATCCCGTTTGCCTGAATGCTGTCCCCAGGGATGGCCCCTGTCAAACATTGCCTTGCCCCTCCTTGTGCGCTTCTGCATTAATCTGCCAGCCTTGAGCTGTGTAGCGCCACCTTGGGGAAGCTGCGGATGATCGTTAAACTGGGAGCTGTTCTTTGGTGGTGGCTCCAGAGCCAAGCATACTGCAGGCTGGCCACGTCAGGACAATCCCATGTTCCATTTGCTCAGGTAAACTGCAGAGGACTTCTGGGGTAAGGAGGTTGCAGCTAGTCCCCACTGGGACAGACGGTCATTAGGCACCAAAGATCAACTGAGTCCCCACCACTGGGAGATTCAGTCACTACAAAAGCTTATTTCTTGTCTATATGAAGCTTTACAAAATGGAGGTTTTGGTATAAACTTTGAACAAACAAAAAAACAAAGAAAAATTGTTAGTACCTCGTATCAGTGCTGTCCAGGCCCCAGCAGCTTCACCTGGGAGCCAGCTGGAAAGAAAATGTGTGGACTCCACCTTCAGACCTAATGAAGTTTATCAAAATCCCATCGTTAGCCTGTTCCGAGCCCACGTGATAGACGCCACGACAGCAAGGTGATGGCAGCCATCATTTCTAGTGCAGAGACCTTTAAAGCATTTAGTAGACCAACTCACAAAGCCTCATGAACACCCTGGCATCGATCTATGGTAACTCCAGGAAACTGAAGCTCAGAGCAGTTAAGTAACCTGTCCAAGATCACTCAGCTAATGAGTGTGAAAGTCAGGATCTCAACTAAAGTACTCTACCTTCAGAATTAAAGAAGAATGCCTACAGTATGTTGAACAGGCATGCCCATGGATCAAAACCTCCCCACATCTTGTAAATACACTAGTTCTTCTTCATCAGTTTCTTTTTAAAGTGCTGAGATACGATGGATGGACTATGATGTTGGTTAGACTCTGGATAAGGATGGATGGTTTTCTCACTACCAGTTCGATTTGTTTTGTCTGTAGACACAAATGTGAGGGTTATACGACACTCTGTCCTTGTCTGGCACAGAGCAGAGGCTGAGCAAATAACAATATCTCACGCCAGCCTCCCCTCCTCCTCAGTGGTCCTTTCTGATTTTCACTGATGACAGTGGGTCTCTCCACCTTCCTTCCTGCCCAGGCTGTTGCTGTGTTCCCAGAGCCTCTCCAGGCCAGGACCTGCATGAGGGTTTTAGATACTAAACTCAGAAGCATTAAGGGACAGCAAGAGAGCTTTTCTTGCAGATAGAGCCACTCCTGAGATTCTGTGAGGACAGGCGTATGAACAATTTAGAGGAAAGAATGCATGATCATAGCTTTCTATTTTGGTAGCTGCGGGATGGAAGGTCGTTCTTATGTCAGGCTTGCCCTGGGTATCTCAGTTCTTACATCTAACTCACTGCTTGTACCTCTCCCATGAGCAATGTCTTTTCTCATGTTACAGATGACAAAAGGAGATTTGAAGAGGCAAAATCACTTGTTCAAGTTCTCAGAACTGCAGAGCTGGGCTGTGATTCCTAGCTGCTACCCACCTGACTCACCAAGTGGTAGAATCTCCAGAAGATGAAAGTGATAAGGACTTTAAAAAAATGTTAACATCTACTTTGATTTTTGAAAATTCAACCAAGAAGGAATGGAAAAACTGAGATAAATGGCTTTGAGAAAATTGGGACATGTAGATCATGTCTTTTTCAAGTGTGTCCTGGAAATTCTGCATTTCTTAGTGGGTCTCTTTAGACTTCCAGCTGCTCCAACCACACTGAATCTAGAAATAGACTCAAGAAGGGAAAATGGCCGCTGATAAACACAGTAGATAATAGAACCACACAACTGTATGGGCAGGGTCATGCAACAGCGTGTTATCAGGTCTTAGAAGTTTAGATCTGGTACAGTGAGGGGGGTGTGGAGCTGGCCACAGGTTATGAAGCCTCATTTGCATGCAGACCATTGAGAAATCAGCTTCGGTGATCTTGGTGAGAGGAAAGGAAGTCCTGAAGCACAGCCAATGCAGCCCGGGCAGAAGGGGACAGAGAAATGAGATGTCACAGTGTAGCATAAGACATGTGCCGCAGAATGCTGTCCTCTGGGTCTAAACATGACTGCTGCTCCATTGAACCGTCAGTATCTGTGATTACCCTAAGGAAACCTGGAGAAGATCGGGCCATTAACTTTCTAACAGGAGTGGAGGATGGCCTCACAAGGCCTTGCCTCTTCCAAGATTAAGAAGATTAAGAGCCAGTTAATAGTGCTGTTTGGAGGAGGGGATCATGAGGGCTACACCCCTCCCCATGTGTGTGTGTGTGTGTGTGTGTGTGTGTATGCGTGTGCTTGATTACACTCACTCTTACACTAAACTAGACATGTGTGGAATCTTTTCCCGGTCTATTGTTTGGTGCTGTATCTACATGTGTGACTAGATGGTTCTTCATCTGTCCAGGAAAAGTCACACCTCAACATGCTGGCCAGTAGAATTCAAGAGCAGGTACAAGAATCCTAGTTTTCTAAAGCCTATGGGAGTGCCTTCCTTAGAGACTAGAGACAGGAAGAGCAGTGGATTTGGGGATATGATGACTTCAACTCTAAGGTGATGTCAGTACTTTTCCCGAGGGACTGTTCAGTGGGCAGCTGGAATTGGATCAGGTCCACGCTTTCATGCTATAAGTCCGTGTTGACTTCTCCTTGTGCACCTAGCACTTATCTTGGCCTTGGCTGTGGAGTGATGGGCCAACCACATGTTTAGTTCACCACTGTGAAGCTCACAGACATCGCACAAGCACGGGAATCTGTATGGGATCCCAGGTTACTGCACTGGGCAGGAAAGAACAAGGGGTTACATGAAGAATTAGCTTGAGACTAGACAGTGGGAACCTGAAGGGGAAAGCAGGGTGGGAAGAGGAGATTCTGGAGCTAGCAGAGGCAGTGTTTGGCCAGGGAGATGCATCATCTACAGAGAGGCAAAAGCCACAGGTGATGTACGAGGGTAAACAAGGAATCTCAACACTGTCTAGGCACTGAAAAGCTTGGTACCACTGAGCCGAGCCTCCGAGGACCTATAGTCAAAGACAGCGAGGTATTGGTGTGTCTGGCTAAGAGATTTTGCTCTGGGACCACAGACATTTCTGCACCTCCCTGTGTGGGACTTGTCTGCACGTGGGGATTGCCTAGAGGGTCCACTGATTTGGCCTGGAGAGTGAGAAACCTGGGTGACTCCTGACCCATCAGGTCAGGTGTTCAGATGACTGGATACTGATAACTAAAACTCGAGAATATTCCTATTGCCTGGCCAGTTTTCATCCTCTTGTTTGAACAGAACTCTGAGAGGTGGGAAGGTCTTAAGAGAGCCCACCGAGGCCCAAGCTACTGTGGTAGAAACAGCATCCGCTGAGTTTTTAAGAACCACTTCAAAAGCCCAAGACGGGAATCATTCAGCTATGTGCACTTGACCACCACAGCAACAACAGCCAAAGGGGCACTAATTGGACCCTGGTGTGTTCCAGGCACTGTTCGACTCAAGTTTCCAACAGCCCTGTGAAGAATTTACTTTTTGCATCCCATTTTACAGATGAAGAAACCAAGGTACACATGAAGGCATTTCCCCAAGGCCGCAGTTTTTAGTCAGAAGTGCCTGAGTTTGAGCCAGGCAGTATATTTTAGAGCCCGTTCTGCTAAGCGCGTCTCCCTTCATCTTAGAGGGCAATGCCAATCCATCACAAGGCTGGGGTGACCCAAGAACTGTCTGTAACCTTGGAAACCAGGCAAGGCATACCTTTCCACCTGGAGGTTGACCTTGGACGGTTCCACGTTGGGGTTTTCCCATTCCATTTGCGGGCAGTGCATGAAGTAGCAAAGTGTGTACAGGGCCTCCGGCTCCCAGTAGAGCGCCCCCTGCTTGTGGTGCAGGGGCGTGCCATTGCCGTGGTGCTTCGCATTGAGGGGCTGCAGGTGGTGCATCGCCCGGGACACCAGGTCACCTGTGGACAGAAGCAAGATTTCAGAACCTCGCAGCATAGACACCAACCGGAAGATCTTAGCAGAGACTCTGGACCCCGGTTTCCTCAGCCGCTACATCCCGCGATAGTCCAGAAAAGAAAAACACTTGCTGGTCATGTGACGGTCAGGGACTTTGAAGCACAGGCGTCAGTGGAATCGCTTGCAGTCCTGTTCTTCTGGGACTCCAATTGCTTTCCCTCCCCTCTCACGCAGCCCAGAATGGCCTCAGAGTCACTATGTAGCTGAGGATAACTTGAACTTCTGATCCTGCCTCCATCTCCTGAGTGCTAGGACTACAGGCATGAGCTACCACACCCAGACTATGTGGTGTCCAGGAGCAAGCCCGGGGTTTCTCTGTGCATTCTGGGCTCCCTGCCTGTGGGCTAATGATCTTGTGCGCTGTAAATATTTGTCACTTGTATTGGTTTAATAACCTGTTTCCTTGTTGTCCTCTGCTAGTACAGTAACTCAGCTTTGAGAGGTATATTTTCACTTCTAGTCCATGAGAAGAGTCCCTTTGCTCTATCACACGCTTCCTGCCGTGTTGCTGGTTCCTCAGCACAAAAATGGAACCAAGTGACCCTAGATCAGCAACTCAGAAACTTGGCCAAGGTGTCCTTCCCTTTAGGTTTATTTCTTGGGTATTTTGTCACTGAGGTGTGTGTGCATACATGAATTTATGTTTTATTACATTTGTGCAGGTACCCACAGAGGCGAGAGAGCATGGGATCTCCCGGAGCTGGACTTACAGGTGGCTGTGAATCACCTGGTGTGGGTCCTGGGAGCTGAACCCATGTTCTCTGAGGCATATCTCTAGCACCCAATATATTTAAAGTCTCTTTATGGTGAAGAAATGGAAGTCCAAAAGGTTCCACAGCTTCTCAAGGTTGCATAGCTATAAAATATGTAAGAGGAGAGGTGGGATTTGAACTTAGGACTCTGCACAGAATCCACGCTCTTAGCCATAGTCTTTGAACACATGGGGTTTGTTTCACCCTTCTCAGGACCAGCAAACCCGAGGAACAAGCTGTTCTTTTTTCTTCTTCCTCAGAGTGGCAGCGTACTTTTTATATTAATCTCTGTTTTTCATTACATATATGTATGTGTGCATGAGTGTGGGTTTGTGCATGTGAGTGTGGTATCCGCAGAGGCCAGAAGAGGGAATCAGTTCTGCCTGGAACTCCAGTTCCAGGGGATAGTGAGCTACCTGTTGTGGGTGCCGGGAACTGAACTCCACTCAGTAAGAGCTGTAGGAACTTTTCATTGCTGAGCCATCTCTCCATCCTCAAGCTCAAGACTTCTTAATGAAGCCACAACTGCACGTTCTCGTGGGTTACAGGGTGGGATGTTCTTGAGGGTGGCCGACTGAGCTCAGAAACCCACCCTTGTCCTGGCAGAGACAATGGTTCCGTCGTTCATGAATGCCGCCATGCCAAAGCGAGCACAGTCTTTGTGGCTACTTGCTCAATTTTAAATGTACTCATTTTGTCTTATTTAAATACATCCATGTAATGAGGAAAGTTATGCCACTTTCACAAATAGAATATGAACATCACTTGCCATAAATAGAGAGCAAATGATGGGGACAGCTCAAATTTGGGTTCTGCTTTCTTCTTAAACGAATAACAAGTATTGGAAAGGGGGTTGAGGCCCATATCAAACAGTGACTTTCTTAAGTAATTAAGGTAAAAGTGTGTGATACATGTATTTTAATGCCCTTCCCCTGGCCACTAAAGTCATCTCGTGTACAATGGAGTGTGTTGCATATCTTTGGAGCCTCTTGTGCAAGATGCAAAATGATTAATGTTACGTGTCAACTGGGCTGGGCTGTGGAGCTGAGTTGCTAGATCAGACATCGTCTAGATATTTCTTTGGGATAGTTTTAGGATATCCTTTTACTGAGAGTAGGCTCTGAGTACAGAAGCAGAACACCTGTGATGTAGATGGGCCTTGGCTAATTGGTTGAAGACCTGAGGGAAAACTGAGGCTGGAGAGATGGCTCAGCAGTGAAAAGCAGGCACTGCTCTTCCAGAGGACCTGAGAGCAGTTCCCAGCACCCACATCCGGCTGCTCATGGCTGTATTAACTCCAGAATATCTGAGGCCCTCTTCTGGTCTCTATGGTTACCCCACATATGAGACATGGCAGGCGGGCAGGCAGACAGACAGACACACAAGTAAACATAAATAAAAAAGTGGAATCCCCCCCCCCCACACACACACAAAAGGGATTCTGACTCCAGGCTGCAGCATTAGCTTTGATTAGAATCCCAGTCTGCTGGGCTGCCTTGAAAGGGCTGGTCCTGCCGCCCACACTCAAACCAGTCAAATCTTTCAAGTCTCCATTGTCTCTTCTACTCTTCCTTTGTCTTTTGAAACATAGTATTACTTTGTAGCTTACTTACTTATAGCCTTGAACTCACTGTGTAGCCTAGGCTTAATGATAGCATGATAGGACTTAAGGGGATCCTCCTGCCTCAGCCTCTCTCCCAAGTGCTGAGATTATAGTTGTGACTTATTCTCTCTCTCCTCTCTCTCCTCTCTCTCTCTCTCTCTCTCTCTCTCTCTCTCTCTCTCTCTCTCTCCCTCCCTCCCTCCCTCCCTTCCTCCCCCTCCTTCCCTCCCCACCAACACAATGTCTGTGCTAGTCTTTCCTGTCCCATCCTGCATTGCTGCATTGTGTGGTCAAACCTTCTACCATCCTGCTGCCTCTCAGTGACACCACTTTAACCGAACTCAAAACCCAGGAACACAAACTCTATGATATCTAGTGGGCTGAGGTTAGGGGCCCTGCTGAACCATCCCGTGCACGGGTGGGTCACCTGTTACAGCAAACAATCTAGTCCCGAAGGTCCACGCTGCTGAGATGGGAAACCGAGGCCCATGTTGCAGGGCAAGGTGGGGTCAGATAAGGTTCCCTGTGTTAAGGTAGTGTGCTTGTGTCTTTCTCTCTACAGTGGTCCAATTTCCTCCTCCAAAGGCAGCCCAGTTCAACTGGCCGGCCCTCAGTCCATCATAGAGCAATTTGGCTTTATGCAGCAAATGTATTATCAAATGCTCCAGTCCCCTGAGTCAGTAATCCACTTCTGGGAATGTGTCCCAGTGTTAGAATTCAAAATGCTGCAGAATCTTCGCCCATGAGGATTGGCACCCAGACCTTATTTACAGACTCCCAAATCCAACAAACAAATGTCCAAAAATAAGAAGAAGAAAACTCTAGCACACACAAAAGATCAAATAATAAACGGAGGCAGACGTCAAAACTGTTTACACAAAACTGTAATATCGCGAGGAGGAATCTTCATTAAAATGGTAAGTAGGGAAAGTACGAACTTCAAAATTACTTACAGTGTGATCAGGATTATGTTATTAAAAATATGCACAAGGTAAATATCAGGAGAAGGAGAAAGAATGTTGACCAAGGATTTTTCTGCCTGGAGGGATTATTGGCGTTCTCCAAATTTCTGCAGTTTCTGAACTTTGATTTCTGGCACCTAGGGGTAGGTATTTCTTTCCCTGTGCTTCTGTCCAGGGTCAGACTAGAATATTCTTTCTCTCAAATGCTCTCAGGAGGGAGGCGCTCATGGGGCCCTGAAGACTGACACACAGTTGGTGGCTACTAGGGGGAGGGAGGGAGGTTGTTAGCATTAATTATCAACTTGACAAAATGTAGAATCAGTCGGGAGAAGGGCTCTCTGGCATGGATTCCGGGATCATCCTGGTTATATTAGTTGATGGGAGACCTACCCACTACAGGTGGCAGAGGGTCCTAGACTGTGGAAGAGTGAAGGCGAGCTGAGCTAGCAACCAGGCATGAATTCATGGCTCTTTGCTCTTGACTGTGGATGGAATGTCACCTTGATGGACCCACAGCAGATTGTAACCTGCAACTGTGAGCCAATTAAGCCCTTTATTTCTTGTTTCTTATAGGTTTTTTTTTTTTTTTGTAATCACAGCAACAAAAAGGAACCTAAAACAGGAATCATGAGAGAGGCACGGGAGAAGATAGTAGGGGATGAATAATATCAAAAATACATTATTTACATGTGTGAAGATGTCATAATGAAACCTCTTACATATTAATACGTATTAATAAAACGTAAGAAGAAATTTTCATGAAACACTTCACAATGATAAAAACCAAAAGTGAGTGGGAAATGGGGCTAGTGACAGCGATGGCAGAGACGGCGAGATGCTGGCAGGAGTTCCCAGTTGCCCGTCAACTTCCCGTGTTCTAGGGGCACGGTGGGTGGGTGCTCTTAGCCTTGTAGTCTCACTGTCCCCTCATCTTCTCGGGAACCACTCGGTCCACCTGGCATTCCCAGGTTCCTGTTTCATTGATTTCTTAACTTGGATGGTTGCCCCCACACCCTACAGCTACTGATGGCTGATCAAATGGTGCAGCTTCCAGGGAGCCCTCTAAAATGCCCTGGTCAGAATCTCATTTCCTTACGTACCAGCAACACTCCCTAATAAAGATGTAGCTGCTTAATTTTGTAGTGCTTTACAGTTAACTATCCACATGTATGCTTCTTTGTGGGGACCCAATAAACTCTATCTATTGCTCTCTTTTGGGGAGCAGTATGGTATGTCCTTTGCCTGCATCTCAGCACCCAATATGCTGCTATTCAGTGGTGGCTCTAGACAAGCTAATTTATTTTCTGTGAGATGCGAAAATAATGGCAGAATGAATTTGTTATGTATTTTAATGGAAAAAACACATACAAATTACCTAAACTTGACATTCTTGTCTGCAAAATGGAGATAATAACAATATTTATCTCATAGAATTAAATGAGGAAATACATATACACACTTACAGTACTCAGAAAAGGGTCTGGTACCTTGTTTGTGCTTAATTAGTATTTAGCTCTATTCTTTTTTGCACCACCATTATCATTACCAACATTATTGATAGCATCACCACCACATCATTTCCATCATCACTACACATTTCCATCCTCACCAACATCAGCGATATCATTATCATATCATTTGTCATCACCATAGTCATTGTTACCAATATGATCACCATCATTACATCATCTCCATCATCACCATCATCATCACCATCTCCATCATCACCATCATCTCCATCATCACCATCATCAAATAATCAAATAATTGCATTATTTCCATCATCACGTGATTTCCCTCATCATTGTCATCTTCATCCCCAGACTACAGCTTTCAGCGTATCTCTGAGGAGGGTTGCCCATGTGAGATGAGTAGGCATAGAGATTTTTCATCCTCACTACCCCTGTTTGAAGCTCTCCACTCTGTAAGTGCTACCTGCTGTCCTCCCTGTCTGTGACATGAGCACCAAACAAAAATTCATTTTTTTCCCACCAGCTTCTCTGAGCTTGGGCAGCTTGAGTTCAGTTCCATCCACTGGTAACTGTGTTTCTCAAATGTCAGCCATCTGGGAATTACTGTCATGATGTCTCTCATATCTGTGCACAGTTTGTACAATTTATTTACTTAATATTTTCTCTTTAAATTGCCTCACTTGTTCATACAAACAAATTTATTTTAAAAGGAAACTTTATATCAGCACCACAAATGGAAAACCAATATTTCCGCATACTCATGAAATATACATAGTGATTAAAATTAAAAAGGTTCTGTGCATCACCTACAATCATCTTCCATGACAGCCCAGGGGATGCTTCTCAAACCTGCCCAGCTCTTATATACAGCCTCCTAGAAGCTGAGACTGCTGTGAGCTAGGAATGATTTCCCTGGAAAAAGATCACACATTCCAAAAGGGGGCTGCTTCTGCTCAAATCTATGCTGAGACAGCCTTTTCAATTGGAGAAGAAAGAAGGGAAAGATGAGAGCAAAGGCGAGGGGAGGGTGTAAGAGGCAAGGAGAGGAGAGGAGGAGCAGGAAGGAGAAGACAGGAGAGGAGGATGGGGAAGGGGGAGAGGAGGAAGAGAGGGGAAGGGAGGAGAGGGGAAGGGAGGAGAGGAGAGGGGAGAGTTTGTGTCAAATTGACAAGACCTAACCAGATTATATAAGTGGTAACACTTGCTGGGGAGAACACACTGCCCTACTGGGGAGAGGAGACTTTCCCACAGGAGCAGTCTGAAAGGTGGGCGGGGCTTCACGGGGGTGACTTTTCAGTGGTGTAACTGTCTGCCCTATAAGTAACTTCAGTAAACTCCATAAGCTAGACTTGGGTGGAAGCATTTCTTTGATCTGTCATTGATGTCCTATCTGGGGTGATTATGCTGTGTGACTTTTCACAGGAAACAACATAATCCAGCCCCATCATTACTCAGGGGTGACCACAACTGCCCACAGACTCCAAGTCAGTGTAGGGATGACACACTCTCTTAGGATGTCACCTCTCTGTTATGTATGTGAGGACCTGTGTATGTTCAGCTCAGGGTCCTCCAGCTCTTAAGTTCAATAGAAAACTCGATATTAGTCTGTCTTATAATCTTTGAGCACCCAACCTACAGCATTTTCTTCAGTCTTTGTGTCATAGAGCAATTCACTTCAGGCTGTTTATTTGTCATTTCAGGGACATTTGCTGAGCTGTGGGTGGTATATGAGATGCTCAGAATACAAAGTTCGTTCAGATATGGCAGAGAGGACAAAGAAAGCTGCTCAATGAAGACCTTCCTATATTCTGGCTGTGCATCCTGGGGCGAGACAGAGATCCTTTTGCTTATTTGTGAAATGGGAAGACTAACAATGCCTGGATTGTATGCCATGTCCTTTCCACACAGGAGATTCAGAATTGGTGAGTGTTTTTTACCTCAAGACTATACCTCAGTCAGCATCCCACCAAAGAGACAAAACACCTGAAGGAATCAACTTAGAAGGAGGATGGATTTTGTCTATGGTCTCTCGACTCTGCTGCTCTGGGTCTGTGGCAGCTCAGTACCTCATGGAAAGAGCATTAAGCAGAAGACCCATAGACCCGTCTTCACCTCACAGCATCCAGGAATCAGTAAGAAAGGCAGTGAAGGCTGGCATCCCAATATCCCTTTCAAGGACACCTCACCCTCAATGGCCACAGACTAGAAGATAAGCTTTTAATATATGCCATTGGGAAACTTTCAGGATTAAACGTGAAACCCCATAACAGGAGGGATAAAGGCAAGTGTTCCAAGCATCCCAGTGGCTGAGGGAAGTTCAGAGTCTTAATATGATTTACTGAAGAAACAAGCAAAGTGGCATGGGGAGACACCCCAGCCTTCAGGGTCGGTATCCTCCTTAGGGACTTGGCAACTTTTCTGAATGTTGTGTCTCTCCAGTTTAGCTCGGAGCCTGTAGGCTCTCAGAGCAAATGCAGGTTCTCATAGCTGGAGGAACAAAGCTGCACCTGGTACCCCATCCTTATGGAGGGGGCTCTGGGATCTGAGCAGTGCCTCTTCAGGTGACTCCAGTGGGAACATGGTTCCATGGTGATGGGTGGCAGATATTTCTAGCCCTTCAGCTCACAGGTGAGGCTGATGGAGGACATAGTGTTTAAATTCCTCTTGCTTCTACCTCCAGATCACAAAGTAGGGACAATCCGTCAAAACCATATCTATAGGTTTATCACAGCACCTGTATTATTTCTTGATGCTGAAACAAAATAACCAACAAAAGCAACTTAAGATAGGAGGTGTTTATTCTGGCTCACAGTTTGAGAAGCTAGTCCATCACTATTGGGAAGGTATGGTGGCAGGGGCTTGAAGCAGCTGGTTACATTGTAACCATTTCGCTCTTGAAACAGATGGCTACATTGTAACATCTCTCTTTTGAAGCAGCTGTTACATAAACCATCTCTCTCTTTTGAATCAAATGGTTACATTGTAACCATCTCTCTCTTGAAGCAGCTGGTTACACTGTCTACAGGTAGAAGCAGAGAGATGTTTTGGGGTTTGTTTTCTCCTCATGCAGCCCAGGACCCTGGCTCATGGGATAGTGTCACCCACATTCCTACCTTGGATAAACCTTTCTAGAAACATACTTGTAGGCATGCCCAGAGGTGTGGTCTATGGTGATTCTAAACTCATCAAGTTAACAATTTAGATTAGCAAACATGACACCCGGGTTCCACAGACATCAGTTGCTGCTATTATCCTTACTAGCTACTAAGAAGGGCTTCTGCTCTCAAATCTTTCATCCATGAGACTGTTTCAAGAGCCGAGGCTCTCACCTCTGCTGCAAAACAGTGGTTTCTACCACCCACCTGGAAAGAACAATCTTTGGATATGAATAACAGCTCTCTGTGTCCACACAGAGAGAGCGAGCGAGCTCCAGTCTGTGTTGATTCAGACTGCAGAAAAGGCCAGCCTAAATTACAGTCAGAGCCAAAGAGAATCTTATTTTACCTCCCTTCTATACTGGGTCTTATCAGAGAATTCTGCACACCGACTTCAGGCCCAGATTAATGAATGCACAAAACACACTCGCAATTAGCAACACCCATTTGTGTGCCAACAATTCACACGTGAAAGTCAATACCCAATGATGACGTGTTTAATTTACACAGCAAATTACCCTTAAACACAATTTCTGCAGCACGTTGCTCCCATGGGCTGCCTGCTTAGGTAACCATGGATTTGCTTAGCAAATTCTTTCTTTGAACAGGGGCTGGGGGGCATTCTTTAAGGTACTCTGGGAATAACCTTTGTATATGAATGTGTTAAATGTGTGTAAGAATGTGTGTGTGTGTGTGTGTAGGTTAGAGGCCAACACCTGTCTATTCAGTTATTCTCCATCTATTTTTTGAAATAGGGTCTTTCACTGAGCCTGAACTACTGATTTGGCTAGGCTGGGAACAGTCAGGACCCTCCTGTCTCCATCCCTACTTCCTGTTCCCAGGCATGAGGGTTACAGATGCTCTTTTGTGGGTGTTGGGGATCCAAGCTCAGGTCCCCATACCTGCCTTAGAATCACTTTAGTGACTGAACTATCTTCTGAGTCATGGAACTAACTTTTGACCTGTACAGAACTTTGCATTTGGGGTGTGGAGTCCTCTTCCCAAGCGATGTACACACAGACATGTTCCAACCCTATAGTCAGGTTCTACAGCTGGAAGGCCAAGGACATTTCCCAGAATGAGAAGGTCCAAAAGTGTGGTATTCTGTCTTCTGGTGATGTTTCCCAAGGGTGTTGCTTGGGGCCTCGGCACATGCCCAAGACACCCTGAGAGTGTGTAAAATGTAAACATCCCTCGCCTCCTCGTGGATACATCAGAATCTTATTCCATAAGTATCGCGGCTTCAGAATTATGTGGTCATCAGCCTCACTTCTAGATTCTGCCATATTGTGTGCTAATAGAGGCACAGAATGTGACGCTGGAGAGATGACTCGGTCATCAAGAGCACTTCCTGTTCTTTCAGAAGACCTGGGCTTGATTCTCAGCACTTTCATGGTGGATGACAACCATCTGTAACTCCAGTTCCAGGGCATCTGACACACTCTTTTGGTCTCCTTGGGCACTTCACATACATGTTGTACATATGAACATGTAGGCAAAACATTCATACACATAAAAAATAAATCTAAAAAAAACACAGCATGACTATGCCATAATTTAAATGCAAAAGATTTGGTTTGATTTATAGTCTTGTATGTTATGCATTAAAAAACATTCTAAGGCAGGGTCTCTAGACTTCACCAGACTGCCAACAAGGCCATGTTACTAAAAACTGTAAGACCAACCACACAAGCAGGAGTGAGAAGGTTGTTACTGGGGGTATCTCATGACCAGAGGGTTTAAAGGGATGGAAATCCAACCTCCCCACCCAAGAGGCCAGGAAGGCAGCTATTTCATGACTGCTATGGTTTGCATAGGAGGTGTCCTCACTTAAAATGCTCATCTATTGGAGGTTTGACCTCTGGCCGGTGGTGCTATTTTGGAAGGCTCTAGAAACTCCAGGAGGTGAAACCGAGGTGGAGCAAGTAGTCTCTGGAGATGGGTCCTTGAGGGTCTCAGGCTCCTGCTTTCTTCCTGTTTTGCTCTAGGCTTCCTGTTTTCATGGAAGTGAAAAAGGGCCCCTGGCCACATGCTCCCCCCACCATGATGGTGAGCCTCATAGTTAGCCAAGTAGCACAGAACCAAGTTGCCAGCAGAGGGACCTTCTGAAACTGCCAGCCCAAATAGACCCCTTTCCCTTAAGTTTTTCTGTTAGATGGTTTGGTTACAGTGAAAGAAGAGTAATGAATGGAAGCAGTGACAGCCTCCCCCCCATGGCTTGCCATCACAGAGATGTAGCATGTCCCCCAAAAGGGCCATGTCCTGGGTGGGTCAGGGATTCCTCTGGGAGGAGGTGCAGGGTGGCTTCTGCGTCCAGAAGCTTCTCACTGCTCAGGATCTGCTGGAACCACTTTATCAATTTCTGCAGAGTTTAGTGATGCGGAAATCAACACTCCAGCTCACCGGGAACTGATAGACAGATAACTGTTTACCCTTCAACTGCGTCTTGAGCAAATGCAGTGGTAATCTCCTCTGCTTCGTGTCCTGGTTAGGTTTTATTGTCAACTTGGTGCAGACAAGAAGTCCCACGGAAAGAGAGGATCTCAACAGAGGAATTTCCAGGGCATTCTCAGACCAGATTGGCCAGTGGTCAGGTCTGTGGGGGAACTGCCCTGACTGTTGATTGATTGACGCGGGAAGGCCTAGCCCACTGTGGGTGGTGCGGTGCCATCCCCAGACAGGTAGCCTTGAGTTATAAAGAAAGCAGGCTGACCAGGAGTTGAGGACTAAACCAGCAAGTTACACTCTTCTACTCCCTCTGCTTCAGTTCCTGCCTCCAGGCTCCTGCCTGAGTGTGTGCCTGGACTTCCCTCAGGGATGGGTGTGACCTGGAAGTGGGAGCTGAAATAAACCCATTACTCCTCCGGACTGCTTTTGGTCAGGAGCATATTATCACAGAAACAGAGATAAATGAATAGAGTTGGTCTCCTGGAGAGCACAAGCCTGAATTAGGGGTACACAACCAATTATTCTTCAAACCTGGGACACCCCAACTTTAAGTATTCCTCTGTCTGAGTTGTTTTTGCATTGCTGCCAGAATGCCCGAAAGAAACAAGAATGGAAAGATTTGCTTTGGCTCACAGGGTTCAGTTTTCTGAAACCCTGGGTCCTCTCTTGACCTCATGTGCTGGGGCAGAAAATCATGATGGCAGGAATGTGTGGTAAAGGTTGTTCTTTGCTTCTTTGTGGGTGGGGAACACAGAGAGGGAGGCACACTGGAAGACACCAGTGTGACATACATATATATCCCCAAGGACACCCCAGTGATTTACTTCCACTAACTTGGCCTCCTACTTTTAGCTACCTGCCAATAATGCTATCTTATTATGAATCCTTCAGGGATGAATCCACTCATTAGGACCAAACCTTCATGATCTCATTGTCTCTGGAAACACCATCACAGTCACACCCAGAAGAGCACTTCCCAATCTCTTAGACATGTCTTATTTTTTTACACTATTTATTTGTATATTATGTGTGTGTACATGTTCCAAGGTGTGCATGGGGGTGTCAGAGGACAGTTGGAGGAGGGGGTTCCCTTCTTTCACCACGTGGGTCCTGAGGATGAAATTTGGGTTAGTAGGCTTGCAGCAACACCCGAGCCCACAGAGTCAACCCAATGGTCCTCCCTGGGCTTGTTTAAATCTGATCAAGTCAGCTAGCAAACTTGACCTCATATCTTCCCTTTATTTCCTTTATATTTTTGGGTCCCTCTTTCTTTTGTACTCCATCCTTCCTGCAGCCCTATTATGTACCACATATCTGACGTTGCTCTGCCAGTGAACAAATAAAATATTTTTACTGTCAGGAAGAGAAAACAGCTTCCAGCAGGGAGAGAGACAATAAAAAAAATAATGAAGTGAAATGTGGAGTGTGATTAGGAGAGGGGAGGTATGGGGTTATTATGGGTACTGGCTTTTTAATTGGAGTAATAAAGATGTTTTAAAACAGACCGTGGTTATGGCTGCACAACTTGTTAAATAGACTAGAAATGATTGATTTGTGTGCATAGGTAAGTGGCATGTGAATTATGCCTCAATAAGGAGACTATTGAACCACAGATGTATGAAGAATGCTATAGGATGGTAACTGCTGGGTATGACACCCCAGAGTGATGGGGATGAAAGTAGCTATGGCTCGAAGGACTGGGTGCTTATGTCTTCCCAGTTCACACATGGAAGCCTCAGCCCTCAGTGTGAGACTGTGAGATGCTTTGGCAGATGCTTAGGATTGGGCAAGTGCAAGAGAGTGGGGCTCTCAGGGTCTTATAGGAAGATGAAGGACCACCCCCTGAGTGAGAAGGTACCAACTACAAGCCAGGCAGAGCTGAATATCTGACCTTGGATTTCCCAGCCTCAAGGTTTGTGAGAAATAAATGACTCTCCCTAATCCCTGCCTCTGTGTAAGCATGCATGTGTGAGGGCATCCCTGCCTCTCTGTGTGGACATATATGTGTGAGAGCATCCCTGCCTCCGTGTGGACATATGTGTGTGAGGGTATTCCTGACTTTGTGGACATACGTGTGTGAGGCTATCCCTGTCTCCGTGTATATCCACATGTGTGAGGTATCCCTGCCTCTGTGTATGCACACATGTGTGAGGGCACCCTTGAAGGCCGGAAGAGGTGATCAGATTCCTGGAGCTGCAGTTACAGGTAGATGTGAGCCTCCCAACATGTGTGCTAGGAACCAAATTAGACTCTTCTGCAAGAACAGTAAGTGCCTGTTGACAGAGGTTTCTGTCCTGCTCAGTCCTGCTGCCATTCAGTCCCAGAGAAACACACAGAGGTCTACATTAATTATAAACCGGTTGTCCTATTAGCTCAGGCTTTTTATTAACTAACTCTTACATCTTAAATTAGCCCACAATTCTTGTCTGTGTTAGCTGATAAAAGTGAGACTTTCCCATCTTGCTTCCTCTGGGTCTGGGTGACGACTGCAGACTTAGCCTTTCCTCTTCCCAGAATTCTCCTATTCTGATTGCCCTGCCTATACTTCCTGCCTGGCTACTGGCCAATCAGTGCTTTATTAAACCAATACAAGAAACAAATCTTTACAGGGTACAAGACCATTGTCTCACAGTAAGTGCCTTTAACTGTTATGCCATCTCTCCAGCCCTAAAGACATGCCTTTTGACCCACCCTGTGTACTCTACTGTTTTGTTTTAATAGTCTGAAGTAAGACAAGGGGTCCTTAAAGAGTTATTGTTTCATAGTGGTGAGAAAGAAAGGCACGGAGAGCTGTTTTGGCTGGGGGAACAGTCAGTGTAAAGGTCCTGAGGGTAGCAGGCCTGACAGCAGTTCTGAGGTCTTTGGTTTATCCTGGGGGTCAGAGAGGAACCAGTGGAATGTTCTGAAAGAACAGAACAGAGAGTTACTCTGACATGCATGCTCAACAGATGCTGTTATAGACATCAACAATGGGCACTGTTTAGAAAACATGCATACTGCCTGCAGCAGGCAGGGTGCCAAGCCCTGAGATGGGCATCTGTGTGTTCCCATATCAGAACCATGCCTTGCGTTGGCTGAGATTATTTCTTCGATCCAATCGATAAAGAAATTGAGGCTCAGGGCAGATGAGGAATGGATTCCTCCTGCAGTAACGACAGAGCTGGGAAATTTACCAGGCCTCCTTTCTCTAGAGCCCCCGCCTTTCCATTTTCACCAGTACTGCTTTGCACACACAGCAAGCATGCAATAAAGGTTCACTGGCCAGGTCAGCATGGGCACCTGTGGCATGAAAGACTGGCATGTCACTTTGGACGCAGAGAGGCTTAAGTGTCAAGGGCACCAGGCTGATGAGCTGGCGTCCACTTACTGAGCTCAGCGATGCTGCCCACGCGTGTGGCCAGCAGGGACTGTTCAATGGTCCTCAGCTCCGACTGGCTGAACATGGGTAGCTCTCCTGGCTTGCTGGGCCGCTGTGGGTCTCGGTGCAGGTTCAGGCTCTCTGGTAAGCTCAGTACACCTGTGGTGGGGAGACACAGAGAAGAATAAATTGTTACTTTTCAACTCATCAAAGGAGAGGAACCAAACCCCCAAACGTCAGAAACCGAGAGGGGAAACACATGCTCTGGACTTCCAATGCCTTTTGACACAGGATAGCATATAGAGCTCAGGCTAGCCCCAAACTTGTTATATAGCCAAGAATGCCTCTGGCTTCTGAGTGCTGGGATTACCGGTATGCACAACCACTTTCAGTTTATTTATTGCTGGGGATAAAACCCTGGGTCCCACCCATGCTAGGCACACAGAAACCAACTGAGCTGCAACCCCAGTCCAGGATCTCTTTTAGACATGGATCTTGAGTTTAACAAACATGTGAGCATTTATCTGGACACTGCATTTCCAAAAGCCATGAAACAGAATTGTTCCCCTGCCTGGCAATGAATCTGTCCACTAAGAGCTGCTTTATCTGAACCCAGAGATCCTCATCCTCTCTCCCAGAGACAGCCAAGCATTTTGGGGCTGGGGGCAGTCCCTGCTAGTGGTGGCCTCTGAGGAATTCCTTCATTGGTTCAGTAGATGTAACTGTTGTGGACAGGCTGTGATCTCTAAGGCAAGGCTTTGAGATTTCTCTGTAGAGATGCATAGCTATATGCGGGGTTTGGGGGAGGGAGTCCCTAGGACTTCTGTACCTGGTACAATGAATGCCTACAGAAGTCCTCAGAATGCAACACTCTTCTCTCCCACTCTGCTCTGTAAACCTTCAGTGATGACCTAACATATAGCTATGTGGCTGACCCAGAGGCATTTACCTATCCCTAGCCACCTCAGGAAAGACAGTGTGTTGCTGCTTCTTGAATTTCAAGGCTGATTAATTGACTTACTTTGATCAAGGCCATTGTTAACAGATGGGGTAGAATCAGGCCTGAAAAGTGCTTGTGACATTGAACCTTGCTATTTTGAGCTCTGCCTTTATCATGAGCAAAACATGCTCAGGCTTGCCAGCTCATCTAAGGAAGGTGAGAGAAACACACACAGTGTTAGCCAAATAGAGAGGAGGGGGGAGAGAAGAGAGAAAGAGGGAAGAGAAGAGAGGAGAGAGAGAGAA
>JABTXL010005037.1:654532-764240 GCA_025134845.1 Neodon shergylaensis
TCCTCTCCTCTCCTCTCCTCTCCTCTCCTCTCCTCTCCTCTCCTCTCTTTTTTAGGCACCATAAGATGACAATATAGAACTCTCTGGTTCATACAACCTTCCTTTGAACCATAGCAAACATACTTTTCATTTTTAGCACTTATGGTAGCTTGATACTCTATGACTACATTGTTATTTTCTGTGAGTAGCCAATAGCTATGCCATTGCAACAGAAGAAGCCAGAATCAGGAGATGCATGTACCATGCAGGGGGTCGGCATGACTCCATAGGTCTGGTGGTCTGGGCACAGGCTTGGGCTCTGTCTCATCTGCCTCTGGCTGCCAAGGAGAATTGACTGTACCGACCCTGATGCCAACCTGGACTCCATCTTCCACTTTGCCACCTTCCATGGAGGTTGCTAGGCTCCAACTTGGTTCCTCTAAGCCTGCCCCTCCCTCTGCAGTGTTTGGATAGTCTGCCTCATGGCTGGTGGAGAGGCAGGAATGAGATAATATATAGAGACAACCTGGCACAGAGAATGGAGTCAATAAATGTTTGCTAATAAAGTAAGTAAATGAAGTTCTTTGGAGCTAAAGATTTAGGAAAGCCAATAACCCAGTCACTGCCAGAAGGCTCTCTTTTACTGTGAATTTATGAAGAAAAAAAAAAAGAAATACCAGAACTTTTTTTTCCCCTACATCATCAGCTTGGAGCTCCTGGGTTTTTTTGTTTTGTTTTGTTTTTGTTTTTAAGACTTCACAGCAGGAAGAAGATTTAGGGATGTCCTCATGAACCCACAGTCTATGAGAAGCAGACCCTTCCCCTGGTAGTGTGAGCACAGTTCCTAGCTCACATTTTGCCCAGGAATGGATTTCCTTCTTAGAGATCTTTCTTAAAAATGTTGGACCCAGGGCCCTTAAGAATGAGAGCGGAGGAAACCTAAATGAAGAGTCTTTCCAGAAATGGGGGTATGGTGTCAGCGAGGCGTGTAAGGAAGGGCGTGGTGACCTTCTGAATAGGCTCAGCTCTGAAGACAGACCTCCACCAGCTGGGATGCCAGCCTAGTAAGGAAGGGCGTGGTGACCTTCTGAACAGGTTCAGCTGTGAAGACAGACCTCCACCAGCTGGGATACTGTAGAAACAGAGCGGAGCAAGCATCCCTTGGGGTCCTGTGCAGTAACCCTGAGGCGAGCCCAAGGCCGCCTCACAGCTTCACAGGCTGCCTAGGGACTCCACTGAGCAGTTCAAAGAGCATGAGTTCCCAGTTCTGGAGGACGGTTTGGCTCACGACACTGATGCATTTAGTTAGCCTCCCCTTAAGTACAGGCTTCCTTGGGAATACTACAGAATAATGGAGAACATTCTAGCATAACCCTCACGGGGCCACTGGAAGATTAAATGAGTGAAATACAGCTTGCTCTCTATAAATAGCACAATAATGGCAGCTGTTATTATCATTATAATTGTGGTTGGAGGACAGTCCAGGGGGAAACAAAGGCTCAGAGGCAGGTGCTCTGCACGTGGGGGAAGTGCCTGGAGCTGAGGGTGCAGAGGGGGCAAGCAGATGACAGCCAGAGGTGGCAAGCAGACAGCCAGAGGTGGCAAGCAGACAGCCAGACGTGGATCTGGAGGACTTTGGTCACTGGCCACATTCTAAACCTTCACCTCCAGGGTGCTATGCTTTTTTTGTTCACAGCCCAATTCCTAGAAACCATGGTCTGACATTGGATTTCTATTGCTTTCTCCCCGCCTCCATCTCTACTTACATTGGTCTAGCAAGTTCACGGTTATTGTTCTGAGCCTGACTCCCGATGCCACACACATGCAGGCCCTGCTTTTGCAGGAGATTTCAGTCCAGACAGCCAGCGAGACATTGAGAAGCTTAGCAGAGACTGCTCCGAGCAGAGACAGAGAGGCAGGACAGGTAGGATGGAGTCACAGGCAGGAAGTGGCCCAAGGTGACCCCCACAAGCTGTCCTTCCCTCTGTGAGCTACAAGCTCACAGAGATGGGACTTTCTCCAACTGGGCTTAGTTTACAGTGGCTGCTATGTCGTTCTGGATACTTTGTATAAGAGACCAGGTACAGAGACAATGGTATGTCAGTGTGGCTCTAACACAGACGACATAATGAGAATACTAACTGCAGGAGCAAGAAGCCAAAGGTTAAAAACTCAGTTCTGATGTGGGATACCCCTCTGTACGCTGTGAATACATTTTATTACCATTGGTTAATAAAAAAGTTGCTTTGGCCTATGGCAGGGTAGGATTGAGCTAGGCAGAGAAAACTAAACTGAACGCAGGGAGAAAGAAGGCAAGTCAGGCAGATACCGTGTAGGTGCCAAAGGAGAAAGACGCTAGAACCTTACCGATAGGTCACAGCCTCATGGTGATACACAAATTAATAGAAATGGGCTAATTGAAGATGTAAGAGCTAGATAGGGATACGCCTAAGCTACTGGCCAAACAATGTAGTAATTAATATGGTTTCTGTGTGATTATTCAGGTCTGGGTTGCCAGGAAATGCATAAGCAGTCTCCTACATAGTTCATTCACGCATTAGGTCAACATTAGCTGAGTACCTGCTAGGTGCCAGGCAATGCTCTAGGTGCTTGGGATTTGGTAGCAAAGTACTGGAGATTTTTGATATTTTAGTATTTATGTTCTAAATGGATGCTCTAATATATGATTAAATTATGCAGGCAATAGTCAGTAAGTGTTACTTAGGAAATGGCAGAAAAAGAGAAAGGGGTAAAGAAGCCGCCTAGGCAGAGGCTTGAAATCTGTACCTATCAGACATCTCGGTGGAGAGCAGGGCAACAGAGGGACCAAAGGGTGATGGGTGCTGGACTTGTTAGGGAAAGGAACAGAGTAACTTGGGAGAAGTAACTGGCAATGAAGCACTGAGGATGGATTGGATGAAGCCTCATGGGGGACTCCAGAGTGTTGGGAGCAGTGAGACCCCAGATCCTGAATTTCTTGTAATCCCCTGATCTGAGTGCCTACAGCTGCTCTGAGCACGAGACCTTCAGGAGTTCCTGATGGCAGGAGAGTGGTTTCTGGTGGGTTTGGCTGGGGCATGGCTATCTCTATATAATCTGCCCCTGAACACAATAAAGGGGGCATTCTTGGGGAATTCAAGGATGACTCGTGTCGCTGTCTGTCTGTGTGTGTCTGTGTATTTTAACCTCCAGCCCCTTTGCCTGAAGCTCGCGAGCTGGGTGCCAGCACACAGAGCGCAGACATGGGGCGCGGTGCGCGGCACTAAAGTCTTTGGCTCTAACCCTGAACAAGGCAGGAACCACTAGAGGATCCTAAGTGGAGAAGGATGGAGCTGCCAGCAAGCTCAGAGCAATGCAATAGCCATACTGTTCTCTGTCTCTCAGCTGTCTAGGACTCGAATGCTGCCTGTGGGCTCCTTTAGCTCAGCAGATGTCTTAAACTTGACCTCTTTGGTTTCTCTAGGCTCTCAACACATATCTTAAGAGAGATCTCAAGATATCGTCTTCTATCTTCACCTTCACAGCTCAACCAGCCCCTGGATTTGACTGAGAGGGACCCCTGGCATGATCCTTGTGCCCTCAGGATTTTCTAATGACCTTCATCTTCGGATGAGTTTCCCTTTCCCTCCCAGGATGCTGAGATAAAGGGGTTAGTCACAAGTTGGCATCCTTTTTCTTAGATGTCCCTTTACCTTTTTGCTCCCACTGTAGAATTCACTCAAAACACCTAGACTGTTTTCAAAACAATAACCATAAAGTTGCACATAGCCATCTGAAAAACCTAAACAGAAAAGCGTAGACAGACCCTCTTTCTTTCCCTGTGCTTACCCCACTCTCCCAAGTGAGTTTATTACTAGTTTCTGATGTAAGATCTTTCTGTCCATACTCACCCACCCACCCACTTACTCTTCAACATTTATTAAACCCCAAAAATGTACGAGTTCTCCAGGGGATGGAGGTCTGATGGTTCTTGCCCTCACAGAGCACAGAGTCTAGCCAGGGGGACTAGCATCCACCTAATGAACCCACAAAACACCATGCAAGTACAAGTCTGCAAAACGCCATGAAAAGTCCATGTGTGTATGAACCATGTGAACCAATGTGAAAACTAGAAGGTAATATCTAATTTAATAATTTAATATACTTTTAAGTAAAAGAATGCTATCTGTAGTCATTAGTATCTATTTTTCTAAATCAATCTTCCTGATTCTAAATCAGTCTCCACAGCTTTCTTATTTTAAATAGAAAGTCATATTCTCACTGATAGAGAAGTTCCTCACATAGTAAGTGTCATAGGAGGCTGCCTGTTCATTCTCGGCCTTCCAGAGTCCCAAAATAACTACACAGAAACTATATTACTTACAATTCTGTTTGGCCAATAGCTTATGCTTATTTCACCTCATTTTTATCTCTTAAATTAACCCATTTATTTTATTTTTTATTCTACCACAAGGCTCACAGCTAGCAGCTTGTGTCTTTCTCCTCTGGCGGCTCCATGGCATCTCCTCACTCTGCCTTCTTTCTCCCAGCATTCATTTTAGTTTTCCTGCACCTACCTCTCTTCTGCCCTGTGCTGGCCCAAGACAGTTTCTGAATACAATGGTATTCACAGCCTACAGAGGAGACTCCCACATCAATCAAGAAATCACACCTTTGCTGACATGTGTCCTGCACAAGCCCTTCTCAGTTTCCCATCTGTCCTTGTAGTGTGTTTATAGTATCCAACTAGGAGTGTTTCCATTCAACTTAACACGTTCAGTCTTTTTCTCTATAGGTCTAGGGTTGTGTTTAGAAAGTGCTTCCTCTATAGTGAGATGAATCAGTGGTCAAGACACTTGTAGGGTGAGCAAAAAGGATGTTCAGATCACCAGAATCCATGTAAACGCTGAGTAGGTATGGGGGCCTTCCAGCCTTGGAAGACAGAGATGGGATTCCAGGAGCAAGCTGGCTAGGGAGACTGGTCATATTGGTGAGCTCTGGTTTTGATGCATGGAGAGACCGTGCTTCAAAGAATAAGCAGCAGAGTGTCTGAGGAAGAGTTCCAGCATCAACCTCGGGCCTCTATATGCATGTACAGATGTGTACATATAAACCCTGAGACATACATACACACATGAGCATAAGAAAAAGAGAGAGTTTCCCTTAGGCAAGATTACTAGAACTTAAGCATGTTTCTGATGGTAGTTTTAGTTTCGTTATCAATATTAAAACTGTGATCTATCTAGAAGGAACTGGAAATCATATTTTTAATTTTTCCAAAGTACCCAGTCAAATGTGTCCCAATCTACTGGATAAGCTACCAAGTAACCAATCAGCTGTGCTGCTGTCTACTGGATAAGCCGCCTTTGACCCAGTGATTTACATCCACTCTCTCAACCACTGTATTTCCAGGTACAATTGAGTTCACGTCCATATTTTCTACTTTATCCTATTGATCTCATCTTTTTCCCAGTATGGGAAATAAATTGCTTCATTATCGAAGCTTTATAAATGCTTTAAAATCAGAAAAGACTAGTCTTGATCTAATCGTTCTTCTTTTAACCTTTTTTTTTAAAAAATGATACTTAGAGCCTATTTTTATCTCATTCTCTCCAATATTAATTTCAATTCTGAATTAGATCTCTGTGTGCCATTCAGAGTGAAGGTGATTGCATGGGAAAGGGAAGTCAATGGTGGGGCTGTGTGAATGCCCAAGTCCCTTTAAGACAATGTTTGAACACACATTATGCTTCCTGAAACACATTTAGCTGCCCCCTTTGCTGTTCCCAACTTTCTGGTTTTACCATTCCTCATTGGGGACTGGCTTCACAGGCACAAGTGGAATTCATGAATGAGTCCTGGGTGGAATTCTTTGTAGAGAAGAAAGATCAGTGTCAAGGAAAGGTGTTAAAGCCACATTAACACCCTCCTGGGTATCTGTTGCAGAAATTAAAGGGAACTGAAAAAAAAAAAAACAAAACAAAACGGAGGGTTTCACACCAGTTGCCAGCAGCATTTGATGCCAAGGACAAACACTCACAGATCTGTGTCCTCCAGGGATAGATAGAAACCATTTCCAGGTAAACGCGAGGATCCCGCTAGAGGGGAGGCTGCCGTGCCTGGCTGGCTTCCAGTGGGGGATTTCTTTCCAATAGAGCTTCCACATAGCAAGAGGATTATTTATATGCATCATGAAGCCCCTTAGGGTCTGCAAGATCCCGAGTCACCCACAAAAGATTAAATTGTATTCTATGTCTTCAAAGCCTGATTGTTTTTTAATTAAACAGCTCGATGATAGATTTATTACTTATTTGATAAGATATAGTAGAGAACTATCCACTGAAATGTTTTTTTTTAAATTTATTTATTTATTATGTATACAATATTCTGTCTGTAGGTATGCCTGCAGGCCAGAAGAAGACACTGGACCTCATTACCGATGGTTGTGAGCCACCATGTGGTTGCTGGGAATTGAACTCAGGACCTTTGGAAGAGTAGGCGATGCTCTTAACCGCTGAGCCATCTCTCCAGCCCCCTATCCACTGAAATGTTAATAAATGGAAATAGCCTACGGTTGACGACACAGAGTGACAGAAGTGTGTGTGTGCATGTGTGTGCGTGTGCATACATGTGCGTGCATGTGCGTGTGTGCGTGCGTGTGTGTGTGTGTGCACAAGAGTTGACTGTATCCCTCTGTTAACATAGTACAAATACTAATAGCACATAAAATCACATGTCTGCCATTTGCAGCAGCGCATGTGTATAAAGATATAAATAACTACTCGGCCTTTCACAATCCATCAAAAACACAAAGATTACTAAATTGGCTTTTAAAAACATTAGAATCCCATTAGGGCAAATTCAGCTACTGACTACAGAGCCAAAACCCAGCCACAAGAGGACTCTAAATTCTCGCTTTGGGACTGCTGATAAAAGTTAAAGGTACCATGCTTCCAACCAGGTTATGGGGTCTGCTGGTCGGTCGGTCGGTGGGTGGGTGGGTAGGGGTGGGGCAAGCATTAACCTTTGCTGGGGAAAAGAGGGCCTATTCCACTAGACACATAGAAGGATGCTTCTGGGGGCCATGTCCAGTTGAGGGAGTTATCAAAGCACAGCATTCCTTGAGGAAGCTCGGACGCAGCTCCATGGTTCCCAGCTCCCCACATGAGCCAGAGTCGGAGACTGGTGTACAGAGATCACCTGTGTCGTTGCCTCTATATGGTGGCTCCAAAACACATATCTGCCAAACCCCCAAAACCTGTGAGTGGGACCATATTACATGGGCTTGGAGTCCTTTCTCAGCCTGGTGGCAGAACAGCAGAGGGAGACCAGGACACATCGATTGTTCTAGTTTCATTTCTGATGCTGTGATAAAACACTCCACCAAAGCAACTCTCAGAAAGAAAGTGTGCCAAGTGGTGGTGGCACACACCGTTAATCCCAGCACTCAGGAGGCAGAGGCAAATGAATCTCTGTGAGTTGGAGGCCAGCTTGGTCTACAGAGTGAGTTCCAGGACAGGCCTCAAAGCTACACAGAGAAACCCTGTCTCGAAAAACTAAAATAAATAGAGACAGAGGGCAGGGGGAGAAAGAAGAAAGGAAAGGATGGAGGGAGGGATGGAAGAAAGGAGGAAGGAAGGGTTTATTCAGTTCACATGCCAGGCTATAGGCCATTATGACAGGGAAGCCAAGGCAGGAACTTGGAGCTGCTGGTCACATCCACGGTCTGGAGCAGAAGGAGATGAATGTATGCAAGCTCAGAGTACCCAGCCTTCCCTCTGAGTTTACCAGTCTAAGACCTAGAGCCAGGGAAAGGTGCTGCCCCAAACAGGCAGGTCTTTTCACCTCCACTAACACAGTGGAGACAATCCCACCCAGACACACCCACAGGCCAACCTGATCTAGACACTTGCTCTTTGGGACTCTCCTCCCGGTGACTCTAAACTGTCAAGTTGACAATTAAACCATTACACTGAAACATAGAGACAGCCTTGTGAAGAGGGGAAAAAGGATTGGAGTGGGTATCTACAGGTCAAAGGGCAGCCGACAAAACTCGGGAGAGAAGATGCCAATCCTTCCTGGCAGCCTCCACAGTAACCAAAGCTGTGGATGCCTCATCTCAGGCTTCCAGCTTCCAGAATACAAGAAAACACACAACTGTGCTTAGAATCGATTTTGTCTGCAGCAAGAGCTGAGTTCTCTCTGGGTGTTAAACACATCTGACTGCTCTGAGCCAAGAGCCCATGACCTTCCTCTCCCGCTTCAACAACCTTCAGTGGCTCCCTATTGCCTAGAGGATGAGATGGAAACCCTCTACCCAGGGCTCAAAGACCTCTGTGGCCTCTGCCTGGTCCAGCTGTCCAAACAAATTCCGTCCTACTCACCAGCCCACAAAGCCACTGATGTCCCTGGATGTCTCTGCTCACATTACTTTTCTTGACTCTAAGCTGTTCCCTCAGTTTTCTCCAGGAAGACATAGTCTACTTTTCTGGGTATAACGCTACATTGTTTCCCAGGGCAAGCTGACCCAGACTCCCCTAAGTGCCCCCAATTCTCCATTTTACACAGCAGGATTTGTGAAAATGACATTTGGGTGAGGACAGAAAATAATAGTACTCATGAAAAATAGGAGTTAAGATCTTTGTGACAATTCCTTCGAGCCAGGCACTATTCATGTCGTGAAATATTCTAATCCTCATGTCTCTAAGTAGTTTGCTTGATTATCATTGTACAGATGATAAAAAAGGGGGCTCAGAGAGGTTAGGTTTCTTTCCAAAGGTCACACATCTGGGGTTACAGTAGGGGTTGGGAATTAATCCATTTAACTTCAGAATTTGCACTGCTCAGAGAGAAAGGCAGGGGCGAGCTGGGAAGGACACGGAGGCACGTCTGAGATCAGTGAAAAGCCAGAAGTAGAGAAATGACTTTGGTCCAGAGTGCACAGAACCAGGCTGCTGTTAGCAGCACAAGAGAAGATAAGAGCCTAGGCCAGAAAAGGGCTGTGGCCAGAGCTTCACAAAGTTGGGCCTGTGCGGTGGCTGCACCAGAGGCACCTAAGAGTTCCAAATAAGCCAGAGAGCCTCAGTAGGGTAGAGGCCTGGTTGCACAGTCCTGCCCAGAGAGGTGACTTCTGTAGCAGGTGGGGCAGAAGACACACAGAGTCTTTGGAGACCCATCAAAGCTACACAGCTAACACAGCTCAGGGCTGGTCTTGGACTGACTCTGAATTCCAGATCAGGGACTCTGAGCTTCATAACTGGAAGTCACAGGTAGGTTAGGCTTGAGGGCTAAGAATCATTCCCCTAGAAGCCTGGAGTATTGGACAAGATGGCTGTGGGTGCAGGGAGCACCAGTCAGGTAAGCAGGAAGTGAGAGGAGGGTGTCTGGGAGTAGCAGGGGTGTGCACTAATCTGCAGAGGTGCTTGTCATGCCCCCGGTCCCAGGCACACTCAGCAGAGGCAGGTCTCAGTGGCGACAGGCTCACAGTGCCCCCTCCCATCCAGCCACATTTGAAGGATGGTTGACCTTAGGGAGCAAGGAGCTGGTTAGAGGAACATGCTTTCTATCTGATCTTTGCAAGCAGGTGCTTGCGCAGACAAACACACAGCCCCTGTGCCTATACACACACATACAAGCCCAGTTGCCTATGCATTTGCTGTTGGCATGTGTGCTCAGCTATCTTCTGGTACAAAGCACCACGCCACAGAGAAAAACGATCCACTCCTCTCACTGAGGGAAGTTTCTCAACAGATGTGATTATGCATCTTCAGAGTTTGTGTCTGTTATTTAGAAGCAGCGAGTCATGAAATCACAGGTCCCCAAAAGCTGGGAAGCCACAGATATGAAGTACAGCTACTGGAGTCAGCTGCTGGCATCTCCAAAAACCACACATGCCATGGTGGTCCTTTATCAGAGTCTACGCTTTTTCATCGTGATAAGCAAGATCCAGAGAGGGTAGGGAACTTCCCTAAGGTCACACAGTGTCAGATAATGGAAACTTGCTTCCAGGGGGGGCTGATATATCAAGCTGAAGGAATCAGAATGTGGGGTTGTATTCCAATCTCTATGGCCAGTGGAGTAATGGTCTCCAAAGATGTTTACCATACACTCACCAGAATCTATGGCTATGCAAGGGGGTTTCAAAGTGGTGGGTTGAGCCTCTCTCTCGGGTTTCCAAAGGGACCTAGTGCAGTGAACACCTTGCTTTTAGCTCACCAAGGTCCATTTGGGCTTCCTACCTCCACAGCATGAAAACTGGGTCATTCTGCCAGGAGATTTGTGTGGTGGTCATGGGAGCCTCCGCATTCATGTTAGACTGAGCCACATGAGAGGATTCTTGGGTGCTGGATCTGGTGGGACCATCCTTAAGTGAGCATCACTAGCCTTCCTGGAGGCCTGGTCATCAGCTGCATTGATTTACACAGTGGGACATGGGCACACAGGGGATCAATACCTTAAGACGTGTACCAGCCGCAAATGGGAAAGGTTTTCCCGCAGTTCAAGAAGTATGCATTTATGGAGCCCCTAGGAGGGGACTGTGGGTTTGGATTATGACATCCCTGCTGTCCCTCTGGCCCCTCTGACTCCTGTCAGAGATGACTATCTCAGGATGGTTGTGCCCAGTTCTAGTCATACTATAGTCTACATCCCATGGGGGTTGTCACCTAAGGCTTCCGGTAGCCAGGCCTGGCAAGCCCAGCTATGACCTCCGGGGCAAGTTCTGGCTAGTCTCTGATTCAATGCTGGTCTGCTTGCATAGCGTATAAGTGTGGGAACACTGGTGTGGTTGTGCCAGGAAGGTAGGATCTGGCTCCCTCACAGGCTGAATCCTTAGAGGAAGCAACAGCTGATTCAGAATGAATCATCTCCAATCACACTGTGGGGCTGAAGCCAACTGAGAAAGGCCCGCCCCCTTCCCACTGCCTCTTCCCAGATACCAGAAGAAAGAGGGCTTCATTGGTGAGGACACCCAGTGATGTGGGGGAGCCTCGGACTACACAGGTCCAGAGAAGCTGGCTGCTTTGGGATCTGGGAGTCCTGGCTACCCTTTCCAGTCCCTTCTATAATGGGATGGTGACCACCAGCCTATTCCCTGTCTGCAGGTCCCAGATTACTGACAGCATCACTGTGCCTCTGTAGTCACCTAAGAGGAGCTGGAGCGAAAAGGCCTGTTTTGCAGGTTCTGAAGGGCCTGTGACACCACATTCCATGCTCTGAATAAGAATGAGCCCCATAGGTACATTGCCTCTACCCAAGGACATATCCTACCCCACATTTGTGCAAGTAACACAAATTAAATGTGGTGATACACACACACACACACACACGACTGGAAGTAGTAGGGGGACTTGGGACAAAAAAAAAGGATTTGGTAGGAGGAAGAAAGGCATAAGAGAAGATGATGGGAGAAAGACTTTGGTCAAAGAACACACACACACACGAAGTTGTAAGAGAATAAGCAAATTAATGATTCGCAAAACCTAGAGTGATCCTCAAGGCCCTGCTCCTAGAGAGGCTGGGCTTCCCTGAAAGTGCTTAGCAGGAAGGGAAGGTGCTGCCTGGGGACAGTTCAAGCTCTGGGAGGTGTCAGGGCAGGAGGTGGGCCTTTGGGCAAAGCTCAGCTCCGTAAGACAGAGCAGGGTGAAGGTGGATTGGCCCTCAGGTGTCTGGAGAACACTGTGATGACTTCTTGATTCCTGGCATCTGACAGCTGGGGCCACCTTGCTTCCTGTACACACCCTGCACGGTCGTGAGCCACCTGTGCCCTGGCTTATTTATAAAGCACTCCTACCTTTTGCCAGCCCTGGGTCTGGACAGCTCCCTGTTCCTTGCTCTTCATTCCCCACCAGGCCCCTGATAGCAGAGAGCCTGTCATAGCCCATCTTCTTTTTTTTTTTTTAAATATTTATTTATTATGTATGCAGTATTCTGTCTGTGTGTATGCCTGCTGGCCAGAAGAGGGCACTAGACCTCATTACAGATGGTTGTGAGCCACCATGTGGTTGCTGGGAATTGAACTCAGGACCTTTGGAAGACCCAGCCCATCTTCTTGTATGAGTTTGGAGACTGGGGCCTACATTTGTAGGCCTGGATCTGGGCTGCTTGTTGCTCTATGAGAATCCCACTACTCTGCTCTAACTAGGACCCAGAGTTCAATTCTCTTGTTTGAGTCCTTTTCTTACCATGTGGTTCTAGCAAGGCATTCTTCCTCTCTGAATTCCTATGACTGTAGAGCAAGGAGGATAACACCTCTCACAGTAGGTGTGTTATGGGGTCTGAGGTGTCCTCACAGGGTAGCAGCTTCTTAAAGCTTCTCAAAGCCCTATGGCTATCAGTGGCCCCTGACTGTCATCCCAGTGGGGTGTGTGTGTGTGTGTGGGGTGTCATAAGGGCAGTGGTAAGAGGATCAAAACTTAGAGTCTGGGCTATGGGATTTGAGGCTAGCTGGGGTTACTGGAGACCCTCCCACAAACCCCAACTACATGCCTTTTGTTTCTAGAAGTTCAGATGACCAAAGACCAAAAAGGACAGAAGTCCAGTGGGGCAGCTGTTCAGAGAGGGTCTATCTGCACCTTTCTGGCTCTAGGCAGATCGCATCTGTGTGTGCAGAGAACCATCCAGTCTTTATCTTCTAGTGGCATCCTCTGTGTGTGTGTAGCTGTGTCCAGAGACCACTTTTAGGATTCTTGCCATGATGCGTTAAGGCCTATCTCCTCTTAACCACTTGTACCCGCAGGGATCCTATTTCCAGAGGAGATTCCATGCTAAGGCACTTGGGACTTCAGTATAGGAATTCTGGAAGGGGGCATGTTCAAAGTGTCATACTTCAGAAGAGGTAGTGAACATAAGAGATGCTTGGGTCATTTTCCTTCTGCACCACAGAGCAGCCTGAGGCCGAGACAGTACCAGTACTTTGGGAGTGCTCAGTTGATACATTACCAGCTCAGATAGCTTTGGAAAAATGCTATTAGCCAGTGCTGTTAGGTACCCATCTTCATGTCAGGGTCTGATTTTGCCCAGAGAGATGCTTTGCCCAAGGAACACCTCCATGGCTCACAACAAAGTGGCCGCTACAGCTTCCCTTGTGGGGACAGTAAAGGGAGAAAGCAAGGGCTTGGCTCTGAACAGCTCCTGTATTTCTGGCCTTGTTTGCCATGCTCCTCCAACAGCCCCCAAGGCAGCCTTTCTGCTGTGGCTTGGCCCTAGGGAGGCCCACGTGAGTGTTTCTGGTCTGTCTACTGTCACTCTGATCCTAACAGCTGCACAAGAAAATATCTCCTGAGCTCAGGTTCTGCTGTGTTTATTAGTATAAGGTGCCTTCACAGCCCTTGGTGCCAGAGGGCATAAGTTTACCTCCAGGGAAGGCGAGTGCTGCCCAGGGGCACAAAGCCAACAAACAGTCAGAGAACTCAGCTTGAGGATTTCCTCCTTTGCCTGTCTCTGCAAAGGGCTAACTTTAACAGGCATGCTACTTTCTTTGGTTGTATTGAGTTTGGCTGGACCTCTGGAGGGACAAGCCTCCTACAAGCCCTTACCTCTTTCTATGAGGGATGAAAGGACGAGCTAGGAGCGAAGGCAGAGAGAAACACAAGCAGGTACCAGAAGCCTGGGTGGGAGGGGTCAGGCTTGGCTGGTCGGAGTGTAGCCCTTGCTTTCTGGTGCTAAAAGAAAAAAATGTTGGCTTTAGAGCCAGGGAAAACCACAGGCACACCCTGCTGTGTTCTGTGCCAGCCCGGCGGGGCCTCAGGCAAGAGAGCAGCTGGCATTTCTCCAAGGATCTTTCCCGTATTTGCTGCAGGAGAAGGCAGCTAGTACCTGGCAGGAGCATCTCTCCATTTTTTTTTTAGATAGAATAACTGGTATATGGTCAATAAATTGTCATCATTAGGTGTCAGTGGGTGGAGATGACAGTGGTTGTGACGGGGATGAGGGATCTCTCCATATTCTGCACCTAAATTGTCTTGAGCTTCAGCATGGCTTTCTGTCTCCTGAGACATCCGCATCTTCTAGCCCTCCCGTCAAAGTCTGTGCATCTAAGGAGGCATCAGCCCCAGTTCCTGCATGACAAGCCAATAGCCTATCGACTGCACTCGGCATATCACACTGCATTATGGGAGGGGCAAGGCTGTGCTTCCTCAGCCTTGCAGGGCCAGCCCTGGAGCAAAGAAAATGCCTGGCTGACATTCACCAAGAGAAGTGGAAAGAACAGGATGGATGTTTAGAGAGAGGCGACCCATGTCTGGTGCCACTCTGCTTTCTGTTTAGGAACCTCAGGCCGGGTCTCAGCCGAGTTGCTGAAGCACGTGGCTAAGGAGTTAATCTGGCTGATAACAGAACAAGGAATTAGCGCACGAGTGTTCTGGTTCTGGATCTTGGGCTTCAGCTAATTTCTAGCCACACAGTTGAATGGTCGTGCAGATCTGAGTTCGAATCCTTGTTTCAATCCTCAGAAATCCCGTGGCCCCATCTATTACCCCATGCCTGCTCATGACAGCTGGCAGCAATGATGAATTGTGCTGAGTCAAGCGTGGGGTGAACACGCTGCAGAGAATGGCTAGGGTGGCCCCACTCCCTTCCTAGGGAATTGCTATTGCTCTTTAGATGGAGAAAGGTCAATTTTCAAATTAACTTTATTTGGTATAGTTCACACCCAACATTATATTCATTGTTCAAAGTGCAGCCTGCCGAGTCTCAGCCAGTGGGCCATTTGATAACTAATTAAGCCAAGAACTCAATCGAGTCATAGCGTGCATTCATTACTCTTCTCATTGCCGTGACGAGACAAAAAAGCCATCAGAGACGAAGGATTTCTTTGGGCTCATGGTGGAAGAAGAGATACAGCCAGTCTACAGAGGCCAGGATGGCTAGAGTTGACTGATCACATTGGCATCTACAGAGAGTAAGGAGAGAGCAGAGTTCTGATGCTCAGCTTGCTTCCTCCTTTTTATCCTGCCAGGGACCCTAGGCCATGGACGGTGCCACCCCAGGGACCCCAGCCCACGGGATAGCGCCATCACAGGGACCCTAGCCCATGGGATAGTTCCACCACAGGGACCCCAGCCCATAGGATAGTTCCACCACAGGGACCCCAGCCCATGGGAGTGTTCCACCACAGGGACCCCAGCCCATGGGATAATTCTGCCACAGGGACCCCAGCCAATGGGATAGTACCACCCATGCAGGGACCCCAGCCCACAGAATGGTACTGCCCACACAAGGACCCCAGCCCACGAGATGCTGCCACCCATGCAAGTGTAGGGGCCCACAGAAGTGGGTTGGCTCCACCTTCACTGAAGGTCACAGAGCCTAAGCCTACTCTTGTTCTTCAAAGTTATTGAAATCTGACTTAAGGAGTAGCTACAAACAAGAGATCCTGACTTAGGGTGTGGTTTCTTAGTGTTTTGGATATTAAAAATGGTCCACAGAGGTGGATCTGTTCCACCTTGACCAAAGCTCAGAGAATTCAAGCCTATTCCTGCTCCTTCAAGCCTATGACAAAACGTTTGACTCAGGAAGTGGCTGCCTACAGGATACTTAGTCTAGGTGTAGTTGCCACATGTCCTGCCTAAATAACAATGCTTAACTCCGGATATAGTGGCTTGATGTCTCAAGTATCGAAGCAGGTAACTGTTCTGTTTGCCCTCTGTGTCATGTCAAAGCAGTCTTTTGCCTCCCCCCCTCCACTTTTGGAATGGGATGCATAAACATATGGAAAATAAACACGGCATATTCGGTATTCAGGATTCTCTGGATAACCATCCTGGATCTATTCTATGTCTCTGTATTTCTTTTGTATCTCTGTTCTTCCTACCTAATTTTTCTAATTCACACGCCCCTATCCTGGAACGTGTGAACCCCATGGAGGCTGGACCCCGAAAGATGTCGCCACAGTGTGTGGCTATGACATGTAGGGTCCCCAGCCCCAGGAATGGTACCGTCACCCACATTCTGGGTGGATCTTCTCTGCTCTGTTAAACCTTTCTAGAAACACCGTCAAAGAAGCACCTAGAGGTGTGTTTCCATGGTGACACTAAATCACATCAAGTTGACATGAAGATGAACGATTACAGGCATTTCCATCATCTCTGAACTTTGAGAGAAGGAGACTGCTAGCCAGCAAAGGGGACCATTGAGGCCTGAGCCTGGCTGTGACTCCAAAACCTAAACTGTCTCTCCCTCCTGCCCCCCCCCACGGGTGAATCTTCCTCTACCTCCTAGGACGTGTCTCTCTGAAGCCAGCTTCTGCACCTGAACCCTGCCTTTATTTCCACAGTGGCAAGGCTATCTTATTCCTTCCACTCGAGTGCTTCTCCCCATCTCCTGCTGCTTGAAACTTGTTAATATTCCTCCAACAGAGTCTCTCTGTCCCTGGTACAGCCACCAAGGCAGCCCGCTGCCCCCCACTGTGCATCGCTCCCTGATGTCAGCATCGCTCTCCAATATCAGCATCGCTCCTCTCCCCGATGTCAGCATCGGCTGCTCCAGCAGCTTTGATCCTTTGTGGAGAGTGATCAATCCCACTTGATCACCCCTCTTTGGGTTCTTGATCCCACTGATACAATTTTTTTAGAAGGGAACTCCGTGAGAATTTTTACTGAAGTTAGAGAGAAAACAAAAATCAACAGGGTGGCAATCTGGAGATCTTAGCAACCACCAGAAGAAGGAGAGTGCAACGGGAACCTTGGCAGACAGGGTGGCCTCTGTTCCTTTTTCTTTCTTTCTTATTTGACAAGACCTAAAATGATCCTCCTTCTAGGGTACATGAACTTTGGACACAAAAACAGCACTCTTTCTTTTGGGGACAGTCAAGGGGGCAATATTAAATATTTTTGGTTTAGTCTGTTAGCTAAGAGTTTATATGGACAGCCCAGAACTTGGACTGTATATAAGACAGGAAAGACTAATAACTCACTACATGAGTTGCTGTCAATGCACCTTCCAGTGTCCATACCCTTGGGCGTGGAAAGACAGGCTGTTTGCTGTCACGACCTTTCAGCCCAGCCATGCATTCATAACCTGCAGCTCCTTCCTTCCTTCTTCCCCCAATTCTTCCCTTTTCTTCCCCCACCCCTTCCCCCTTTCTTGAGACAGGTTCTCACAATGTAGCCCTCACTGGCCTGGGACTCACTATGTAAACAGGGCTAGTCCTGAATTCACAGAGACCCACAGACCCACTCTGTCTCAAGGTGTGCATCATCTTGCCCTGCCCTGCCCAGACACACCCCTTTGTGTGTGTGTGTGTGTGTCTGTGAGACAAGATGTCATGTAACCTGGACTTGAATCATATTATACATACGAGGATGACATTGAATTTCTGATTGTCTTGCCTTTACCTTCCTAGTGCTGGGATTATAGGTGTGAGCCACCCTGTCTGATCTATGCAGTGCTGGGGATTGAACTCAGGACCTTAATAAGGCTAGGTAAGCACTCTACCAACTGAGCTACGTCCCTGCTCATGGTTAAGACAATGTCTCTACCTGGGCCATTGCACATCTGCTATGAACCAGCAGCAGGAGGTGGGGAGGAAAGTCAGGTGTGGAGCGCCCACCAGAATACTTCCAGCTACAAATGTGCCGTTTCTGATTTCCAGCTACAAATAGTTTCACAGAAGCATCTATGGCGAAATAGTGATGGACCCAGCCTTCACAGCTAGACTACCTGGGTTCAAACCCCAGCTTGCCTACTCACCAAGCTGTGTGACTTTGAGAAAATTACTGACCTCTCTGGGCCTTGGATCTGTTCGTTTGTAAAATGGTGAGAGAACAGTACATCCTACTTAGAAGTGCTACAGAAGGTCCTTTTGTGAGAAACGTTAGAACAAAGGCCAGTACAGAACTGGCTGTGGGCATCAGTGATGCCCTTCAAAGCAAAGAGAGCTCATAACGCCTTGGCCACCAGCAATGACAAGCAAGGGGCTCAAGAACCCAAACACATACTTTATGTCATCTGTGTCCTTCTCCCCAGCCGTCTGCACTGCCCTGGACTCAGCTGTCCCTACCCCGCCACACCCACATCTGCCCCCAGTTGGACTTGGAACAAGAAGAATCCCTGCTACTGCCACACGCAGCAGAGAGCATCTCAGACTGGATAGATGTGTGAAGTTATCTTCCAGACGCGCGTGTGGAACACACACGCACATACACATACGCACACACACACGCGCGCGCGCACACACACACACACACATGCGCACACACGCGCGCACACATGCGCACACGCGCACACACACGCACGCACAACACACGCACACACACGCGCAACACACACACGCACACGCGGATGCACGCACACACACGCGCACACACGTGGATGCACGCACACACGCGCACATGCGCACACACGCACACACATGCACACACACGCACACACACGCACACACATGCACACACACGCACACACACACACGCACACATGATCTTTTCTAAAA
Source organism: Neodon shergylaensis (assembly GCA_025134845.1). NCBI lineage: Eukaryota > Metazoa > Chordata > Mammalia > Rodentia > Cricetidae > Neodon > Neodon shergylaensis. The sequence continues at coordinate 672,918 of JABTXL010005037.1, forward strand.
ATAATCCCCACTATAGTTTTGTACAGTTCTGTAAATATTGTTTTATAAGAGAAAAGCTATGTTGCATGTCAAGAGAATTAGAAAAAATAAAAATAAATAAAATGATGATCTCATTTATTGCCCTGCAGGTATAATTCCCTCCTGGGCTGGGAGAATAGATGATTTATGGGAAAGACTGGGTGATTTGCTTTGGAAGGTCAAGTGTTCTGCTGTTTTTGTTGCTTAGGTCTTCAATCTGAAAACACACACAAGCACACACACATACGCAAACAAACACAGACGCATGCCATGTGAGCACACATCCATGCAAATACAGACACATGGGTATACACACCTGAATATACAATACATATACACATACACACACCATGTATGTGAATACACACATACTCACAGTGCACCCCATACAGACACACACATGCACACACAGACACGTTCCTGTATGTACACATATGCAGACATATATACACTAGCAATACAGACTTACACACATACATACGTACACAGAGAAACACATGCACACATGCACACTTACATACGCAATGCACACATAGAATCACACGGTTCCAGAGTCACAAGAGCTTTCCTCTCACATGGACTGAAAGGCAGATGGAATACTTGTGCCCCCAACACTCACATCTGCTGTCAACCAGGAGACAGCAGGACCAAGGGCAGATGGGCCATACTGACGCACAGACGTGGGAGTGGTAGAGATTGGTTAGACCAGTGACTTTTGGTGTGTGTATGTGTGCGTGCATGTGTATGTGTGTGTGTGTGTGTCTTCCCACACATGCTAGGCAAGCACTCTTTTTACTGAACTCCTAGCCCAGTTGTTTAATCTCGTAGGTGATTGCTGGATCTGCACACCATGCTCCTCTAAAAGGCCTATGTGGTGGGATAGCCCCCACGTGTACATGCTTGTACATACAAACATGCGCATGTGTGTATGTACATGGTATATAGAATTCCTCAGGTCTTTGTAAGTGGGGCTGTGACCCTCACAGTTGAAGGGGCTCCCTCCCTCTTTCAGGCTTTCTGTTCTGACCATTTGGTTGCATCTTTGCCTGATACAGCAGGAGAAATCTGGAATTAAGAATTGGAACACCTGCCTGAGGTTTGGGCTATGCTGCTTCTCACTCTAGGGCTTTGGACAAATCTCACCCCACTGTTCTATTGGCTTTGAGCTTCAAGGATCATTAGGTACCGGAAAACCCAATGACCTCTTAGTGTCTAGTTTCCACCAGCCATTACATCCTGGCTCCCTGCTGCAGGCTGAGCTCCCAAAGCACAGCATGTCCTTTGCTCAAAAGCATCTCGTAGCTGCAAGAAAAAGGGCTTGCCTTTGTCACGAAGCATAGTCTACAATCAGGTGCTGCTTTAGACTCCCACCTACTTATACCCGAGTGAAAACTAGCGACTTTTGTGACTAAACATTTCCGAGCTTTCAACCTTTGTGTCTTTATTCTTGTTCCCTCTGTCTCACGTACCTTTGTCTGGCCTCACTTCTATCTTCCCCTTTCTAGGCATGCCACCAAGTTCACCTGCTTTGGTGACCCCCTGCTGCACCTGGTGTCACCCAAAGCAATAGTGTCTGACCTAGGACCTCCCTTACATTAGCTGAGAACCAGGGGCGTGAGATAGGCTTCCCTGGATCATGTCCCAAAGCCACTGCTTTCTGAATTCCTCCCTGCATCTCCTTCTCCTCAGCTGAAGATGTGGAGCTGATAAAGCCGACAAGTCAGAGAATTTCCATTTTCATCCCACCCTGTGAAGAATCGAGCCAACGCATGGGATCTCATGCAGGTAGCAGATGCTGAGTGCTTATCACAGGAAGTGTGCTCAGTACATTTCTCTACTACCATTGCCATCTTTATTGGGCCCTGGAGAGAGGTTAGGAAAATAGATATTCCCTTGGGGCTAAGGTGAAACTATAAAAGATCAATTAGAGCACACAGACCAACTTCTAATTCCACACTGGCCTCCAGAGGAGGGAATTAGAAACAATAACAGCACACACCTGCTTGGTGCTTAAAACGTACCAGATACGTCCCCTGTATTTTATGTACACTGGCTCTAATTCCCAAAGCAGCCCTAAAACATGGAGGTCATTAGTGTTCTGTTCGCTTGGTGGACACGAGACGCACACCTAAAATCACCCAGCAAAGCTGAGACTTGGTCTCTGAGCCTCCCAACCCCATTGTGATGAAGAGCCCTGTGTCTATACAGGCTAAGTGTGTGAAGGCTCCTGGCATGCAGATCCAAGAAGCCCGAGGGAGAAAACAGTAGCAGAGGCTGCAGGGGAGCTGCAAGGTGGCTCTGTGTGAGGTTGCCTGCAACCTCGCGTGTTTAGTCTGAGTTCTAGCCAGAGCCACCTGAGATTGGCTGCCAACTTGTAGGACCAGAGAGCAACTGGAGGCCGGATGTGCCCACCATTTTCTGAGGCACGTCAATGTACGGACCACTTTTAAAACCTCTCAGCTCTTAAAGCTTTGAATAATCCTTTCTGGGGAGAAAGAAGAAGGAGGTAGGGAGAAAGCATCAGAAAGGCCAACTCCGTGCAAGTCTCAGGAGCAAACTTCATTTTCCCTGTGAGAGTAACACTCTGCAGGGGCAGTCCACACAGAGATCACCATGGTTCAGGACACATTAGGGCAGAGCTGGGGCTGGCAGGGCTCAGAGCCAATTATGAGGGGTCATGAGCTAAGAAGGTGGGAATTGTTCTCAGTATAGCGAAGACACGGCTGTAGACTCCAGGTGGCTGTTCTCCGGTAGGCAAGATCAGAGAGGTTTAGGCTGTCAAACGAAAGCACATGCATGCTATAACATAAAGATCGGGGAGGGGTGATATTAGATTATCGTTTGGGATCTGAAAAGGCAGAGAGTATCACCAGTTATCCATGGTGATGCTTTCTGTATCTGGATTAAGACTTTTTTAATTCACTCATTTATCAAATTCTACTCAAATGATTTCTTAGCCATTCACTAACCCAGTACTGCTAGAAGCAACTCTGTGAATGCAAGACAAGGAGCGGGAGACACAATGGTACGCGAGACCTCTGTGGCTCTGGCCTTTGAGGGCCAGCCCCTCTTGCCATGTAAATAGTCAAAGCTTTTGAAACCAGACAAGATCATGTCTCCTGAATATAAAGTTTAACCGTGTCACGTCCCAGCTTCCAAGTAACCATGCATACTATCAACCCCACAGCAATAACGCCTGCACTAGCTTGATTGGAGTAATGTGTAGACATGTTGGGCTGGACATCTGGGCCCTAACACGCCACTCGCAGCGGTGCCTTGAAGAAATGCCAGTGCTCATCACAGGTATGAGAATTCTCATCTAACAATCCGTGGCCCTGGGAATGACTTTCTCTACTCACACAGGGTGCATTCTGGATTTGAACATCTTGCCTGCTGCCTTAATTTTCAACTGTTGCTTCCCAAGTCGTGTGATCCCGTGGATCTGCCGTTCATGCTTCTGGAAGAAGCATTACATGCAGAAAAGAGGAACCCATGTCTGAAATAACTGTTTCTACTTTTCAAGATTTGTTTTTTATTTTTAATTTTGCAAATGTGTGTGTGTGCGTGCACACACACACACACACACACACACACACACACACACACACACAAAGAGGGCATTGGAGAACCTGAGAATAAAGTTACATGAGGTTGTAAGCCACCACATAGGTGCTAGAAACTGAACTTGGGTCCTCACAAGAGCAGTATGTGACCTTAACAGTGACATCTGTTCACCTGTTTGCTGACCTGATACCGGTGACATCCACTACAAACACCAGCAGGAGAGAGACCATAGTTGCCCTTGACTTCTCTTTGGTCAGAGGTGAGACATGCAAATGATCTTCTGTCTTCTTCAAGGCAGGAGGCCCAGCACCAGAAATTTAAAAATAAATTTTATTATTTTATTTTATGCATATGGGAGTTTTGCCTGCAGGTGCGCCGCGCCTATGCATCACGTGTGCCTGCTGCCCAGGGAGGTCAGAGGAGGGTGTTAAGATCTCCTGGGACTAGAGTTGCAGGGGGTTTGTGAGTCATCCTGTGGGAGCTGGGAATCAAATCCAGGTCCTTTGGAAGAGCAGCCAATGCTCTTAACTTTTGAGCCAGCCTGGGAGAGCCTGGATTTTAAAGCAGGAAGATGGAGCATTTTCAAACGTAGGGAATGGACTCATCTAAATATCCCCAAGGAGCCAGCATGTAGCAGGGCCCTTCCTGTGGACACAGACAATGGAAATTTCCTGAAAACGGTGGCTGCCCTATTCACACTGAAAATACAGATTCCTTTCTTTTGTGTATGTGGCATATGTGTGTTTATGAGTGTATGTGTATGCATGTATATAAATGAGTGTGCACACATGTTCATGTGTGAATAGAAGCCAGAAGCTGATATCAGATAACTGGATCAGTTGTCTGCCCTTTTATTTTTGTTGAGACAGCATCTCACACTTAACCTTGAGCCCACCCATTTAGCCAGATTGGCTGGCTGCTGAGCCCCAGGGATCCTCTTGGCTCTGTCTTCCGGCACTGGAATTATAGGCGCATGCTGCCACATCCATATATTTTCATGGATACTGGAGATGTGAATGTAGGTTCTCTTGCTCTTGCAGTAAACACTGTACTTACTGGCTGGGGGATGTTAGCATCTTAATCTATCTGGCAAAAGTGTGATCCATCACTTAATCCCTAGCCAAGGAGGAAGAGGAGAACCAGAGCCTCTGATGCTAACACAGCTGGCTTCCTCGAGAGAAGATAAGACCATCTCTCCCTGGCAGTATAATCCCTTTTGCATTTGGTAACCTTCATCTGGTGTTACGTGCTTTGATGTCAAAAATTTCCCACAGTGGCCAGGGGCACCCAGGGGAGGGCCAGGGAACAAATGAGGACTAAGGAAGGGGCCATGGCCTTTATGTCAGGAGCCTTGAGTGCAGGTCCTGGCTTCATTCATAGACTACTTTATGTCATGGTTTTCTCATTTTAAAAGTGAATACAACAGAACCATCTGCACAGGCTTGCACTGGAGAGGAAATCAAATAGCCATGTAAAGGCCCTCTGGGGGTTCAGTTCACATAAGTCATAAGGAGACCCTGGTTCCTTTGCTCCCAAAAGGTCATGGCATCCAAAGGATCAGTCAGCTCTGCAAGCAGTCATCTGTGATCTGCGTGGGGAAACTATAGTAGAAAAGATGGGACACGGGGCTACCAGGCCAGAGATTGGTGTGGCAGATGCTGGAGAGTGGAAATGGTTGACATTCACCCCCAGGTTCTGATTCTGGCTGCTCTGAGCACCCATTGGTCAGCTGTGCTGTGTTCCACATCTTGTGCCCACCATATCCTTTGGTGACTATGACACCTTGATAATCCAGGTCCTGTGATCCCTTGCCTTTATAAGTGAGAAAACTAAGACAGGTCAAGATTGGGTCACACTTTTACCCTAAACCATTGCTCTTCTTGATCATGGACCTACGGAGCTGCTATCCTCTGAAGATCACCAGAGGGAAGTCAAAGCAAGCTTAATCTGGCTGGAAGGTCCCTGCTGAGTGGAGTTAAAGGGTGCATGGCAAACCAGCAAGCTGAATGCCAGGCAAACTAGGGGCTTGTGAAGTAGCAGACTTGGGGGAAAGGTAGAGAGTAGTAGAAGCCATTGTGGATAAACCTCTTCCTCATGGGGCCCAGAACGGACCGAGTTCATATATTGACTCTGCACAGCAGTCACATACAGACCTGGATTCATCAAAGTCACTCCAGGGCTCTGGATTATTCTCTTCTCCTCACAGCCTGCAGAGTAAGATTTAACTGGGGAGGTGCAGTGGTGGTGGCTGAAACCCACTTTGGCAATGCACCAGTCACCCTAAGAGGCTGGGGACAGCATTGTGCTGGAGGCTGGTGGCCTTCAGATCCTCCATGGCTGATATAATGTATTTCCTGTCCTTCCAGGGTCAAGGGCTCCCAACCTCTAGACTTTCAGGATTTTCCCTGATGCAGCGCCTCATCTCCTTTCCAACATCTGTGTCCAGTCTGCCTTTTCCAGGGCTGAGCTGCCGCAGAAGAGGGCATGCTCTGGCCTCTTAATCTCTGCCCAAGCATCCCTGCTTCCCCTGCACCACTCTGAGCAGGGACCTGCAGTCTGGAGAAGCACTCCCTGACATGGACTGCTACCTTGTTATAAATCTTCCCCATTGTGGCACCTCTGCTACCTTGTTATAAATCTTCCCCACTGTTGCACCCCAGGGTCCGGACACAGAGGTCATGCCCTCATTAGGGAAATGGCGACTCTTAGTGGCAGTGGACAGCAGGGAGCCCTGCAGAGGGTTTAGCTTAGAATCAGTGGTTGGCTGACTTGTGGGCGGAGTGTCTCCTCTCTATCCCACACTGGATGTCAAGTACAGAGGACTCAATCGTTCATCCCCTGGTGTGTACTCAACAGGACAGTGTGCACAGTCGTCAAGACGATTTCTAGAATAGTCACAGCAACACTGGAAATAACCCCAATGGCCACTCACAGGAGAATAGATAAACCAAAGTGTAGTTTATTCACCAGGGCCTAAATCCAGCCAAGATGAAGTTGATTCGACACCAAACAAAGAGAATCAGACTGTAAAGACAAGTCCAGGCTGCAGGAACCTCTGTGTCTATGAGTGGGGAGTGTGTGTGAGGGGAAAATGGGAGAGATGGGGGTGGGAGTGGGATCTGTCTGTTTTTCTGAAGCCAGGGCAGAGTGGCGCTGTGGTGGTTACCTAGGGATTAACTACGCCCTGATTCCTGACCTCAGGGCTGCTTGTTAAGTGTTTTGGCTGACATGAAGGTACTAGGGTGTCTACTTCTGATGGTCACACTTTCTGTGTGTAACCAATCACACCAACTAAAAAGAAGCCTCCCCCCAGATAGGTTCTTGAGTCAAAAAAGTTACAAAGGATGACCACAGCTATAGTCTTGGACTAGTTACTAGTTTGCCTTGACCTTTCCTGCTCCCTGGGCTTCCCAGACCCTTAGTTCTATCCCTCTCTCTAAAGGAGGCATCAGAGTGGGGGTGGGGTGGGTGGGACTGAATTTGTTGATGATGCCAAGAGATGCAAAAGCCAAGATCATACCCCAGGTATACCTGACTTCCTCAAATGACCCACTCATATCCCCGGAGACAGTTGAACCTCACATGCTAAACCATGCATGCTCCATCTATCCTGTTTTGTCAAGAAGAAAGTACCATACACAGACGGCTATCAAAAGATCAACGTTCAGAGTCTGCTGGACGTGTGTCACGTGGATATGACCGTCAAGTCAGAGAACCGGCAGCGGAACTACCACAAGCCAAGAATCCTCTGTCCAATGGCTTTCTCTCCCTTCATCTAGGCTCTGTAAAGGGAACCCCAAGTCCCCCCTGGGCCTGTCTTTGCTTCATTTCTGATGCTCTGATAAAGCACCCAGACAAAAAGCAACCTGGGGGAGAAACAGTTCTTCAGCTTACAGTTCCAGGCTGCAGTCCCTCGTATCGGAGAAGCCACAGTGGCAGGGACATAAAACAGCTCATCACCTCCATAGAGTCTATGAGCAGAGAGAACCGAGTGTACACTTGCTTGTACTAAGTCCAGTTTCCTGCTCCTACACAGTTCAGGAGACACTGCCCAGGGAATGGTGCTACCTTCAGAGGGCTGACTCTTCCCATATGGATTAATTTAAGACACCTCCCCCACACCCCAGACACACCCACAGGCCAACCCAGTGCAAGCAAGCCTTTGTGGTTCTAGGCTGTGTCAATCTGGCAGTTAAAGCGAACCATCACAGTTCCCGACCCCGAGATTCCAGGAAGTGAAAGCAGACTCCTTTTCTGGAAGACAGTTGGGTTTGAACCTAGTCTCCTTATCCCTGACGCTAGGCTTTCCAGCTTGCGTGGCTGTGACGGTTATTTCTCTGTGCCTTAGTTTCCTCTGCTGTAAAGTGGGGTAATAGTGACTTTAATAGAACTTAAGTGAAAATCCAAAGAGCGAGTTAAAAATAATAATTACATGTAGCATAAATTCATACAGTAACTCTGGGCGTAGGGCCCATGCGGTGGCTGTTATCGAACCCCGCTGAAAATGCTGCACTCTGTCTTTGTACTTATTGCCCATCCACCATGCCACCCAGCAATTTATTATTGATTACCTGCCTCCTTCATGCCTGGCATGCTCAGTGGGGCACAGCTGTTCCCTCTGACAGCAACAACTGTTCTAAGGTGCCAGGGATACCTCTGAGAATAAGACATCCACACCTCACTGTCCATCACCCTCCCCAGTCAGACCAAGATCTCACGTCCCCCAGCTGGCTGGTGAGGCTTCAGGGTCCCAGCTTCCCAGATGGCTTTAATGCTTTCTTTCTTGTGCCTCTGCTCTGGGTGGGTTTTCCCTTCATTTCTGGCCAATATCCCAGGGAACAGAGACAACCTCACCCATCTGAGGCTCAGTCAGCCTCAGCCTGGCACTAGGAGAGGTGCCACCAGGCCAAGGGCAGTTAGTCTTGTCTTTAGTTAGCAGTCACAGTGGGTGACGAGGCCCAGGGGTGACCTCACAGATGGCAGCCTGCTCTGCGCTGGATGATAGATTGAGAACATCCAGGTCTGTGGAGGGCGGTGTCCATGCTGGCTCCTGAAGCTGCCCTTCCCACACCTGCAGCCCAGTTACCACAGCGTCCAGTCCAGGCCTTCAAGGACAAAAGACTCTGGCCAGAATGGGGGTGGTACCCCTGGGGTGGCTTACCCAGCCACTCAGATGCTGTGGGAGAAAGGAGCTTAGCATTTATTAAGCCCCACCCAAAGCACCTGAATGAAATGAAAAGTGAAATGTTTGCCCTGGCAAAGCTGAAGCATACATGGACAGCCCATATATGGCAAATAGTGGTTCTGCTGAACTTGTCCATATTGGGTTTCATGGTCTAAGTTGATGAGGACAACTGACCAGGTCTCTTACTCAAGAGGCCACCAGATCTCATCACAGATGGTTGTGAGCTACCATGTGGTTGCTGGGAATTGAACTCAGGACCTTTGGAAGAGCAGGCAGTGCTCTTAACCATTGAGCAGTCTCTAGTAATGGTGATAGCTAGCATATGAAGTTGCTGCCTTTGTAGGAGGGGCTACATAAGACCTGCTCATTAACTTTCTACACTGGGTGGGAGGAGTCAAGGGTTATGGGGGGATGAGGTGTTACATTGCCCTGTGGTGTAGCCTCTCATAGTCTGTTTTATCAAGGATATAAGCCCCTGCCTAATGCATGCAGGCAACTGTAACTAAAAGCAAGGGTTTGGGAGCAGAGAGAGACAGAGAGGGAATTGTGAAGGAAAATAATCTGGTGGAAGGGGGAAAGAGGATAAGATAGGATGGGGGGACTTTGATTAAAGAATATCACATATGTGTATGAGATTATAGAAGAGTAAATAAGTGCTCCTGGGTCATGAGAGTGGGAGAGCGGGTTCTGTGCATTCCCTGTTGCAGCACTCAGGAGTGCAAGCCCTGCACATCCCTTGTCGCAGCACTCCGGAGTGCAGGCCCTGCACCTCGCCAGGGCAGTATAGTAGAACACCTATATAAAAAGTGCTTGGCGTGGCCATGCATACACCTGCAATCCCAGTGCTCCATGGCCTTGGAGATAGAGAGTTGCCCACTGTAGCTCAGCTGCAGGGTCAGTGAGAGACTCTGTTTCAAGGGGATAATACGGAGAGCGATAGAACAAGACACCCAATGTCCTCCTCCAGCCTCCAAACATACCCATACACGCATGCTCTCTGCCTGTCTCTCTGTCTTTGTGTCTCTGTCTCTCTTTCCCATGCATGTGCACTAATCTCTCTCTCTCTCTCTCTCTCTCTCTCTCTCTCTCTCTCTCTCTCACACACACACACACACACACACACATACACACATGCTAAATTGAATAGCATCTTCATATGGATCTTAGGTATCAATCTATTGTACTCTCATGATCAATATAATTGACCTGACACAGATGGCTTCGTAAACTTACAGGAAACCCATGAAGTGCCTGCTGGCACTGTGCCCATTTTAGGGCTCAGTAAGTCAACTCCCAGAAAGACATCTCGTCAAAGACCAACCAGAGGGCAAATACAGAATCCAAACCAAGCTCCCTGGTGTGGCATTCAGTTGCAAAGCCAGAATGGTGAGCCTGCTGAGCACAGCCATCTCAACACCATTCTGTATGTGGAAGCCTGCAGCCTATGGGAGAGTCATTTGGTTCCTGTGATCCTATCCTGGGGCTGTGGTAGAGGGTCTGGAGCTGCCTGTACCTGGGCCAGGGGAAGTCAGGTTGCCATGCCACCTGCTGCCCCCCAGGCTTCCCTTCTCAGTAATGGGATGGTTGTCCTTGTTTTCCTGCAGGGTTTTGGGATCTATCTCACCACTAGTTCTGAATCAGAGGCTGTAGGAAGAAGGACGGTATTAAAGAGATTCTAACATCATTATTTTACAGACGACGATGCTGAGGTGGGGACGCCATGCCACCTGGGTGGATACTAGGCCCCAAGATCAGTCAGCCCTGCTCATGTCTGCTGTCCTGTATTTTAACCATCCCATCCGGAGATGGGCATGCACAGGCAGGGCTCCAAGCCTTTATTCCCTGGAGGGTGACAGGCTAAGCGACTGTGAGGTCTAACTGCTGTAAACCATGGGCTTAAGACAGCCCAGAAAATGGCTTAATGTTAAATACTCTAGAGTGAGATAGAATGAGCACCCTTCTCTGCCTTCTTATCCATGTCCTGTTTGTTTTTACGCAATGCACACCATCCTGGGAAGGGAGAGTAGTTAGGGGCTTACCCTTTTTCCCATCAGCATGTAAGCCTCACAATGGGAGCCTTCCCTACCCTGCTCCTCCTTCTCTGCCTTGCCTATAACAGCACCCAGCACACAGTAGGTCCTCTGTAAAGACTCATGGAATAACCTTATGGATCAAGAAACAAGAGCACCTGCCTTCCACAAGAAGGAAAAGCCCGAACTCGCAGTTCCCATAATTCCCAGCAGTTGCTCTTTGTGGCTGCTTCTCTCCTGCTCCCTCTCCTCCACTTGGTTGTTTGATGTGGTATTGTTTGTTTTCAAGGTCGTCCTCAAAGGCTCTCATCATCAGCCTGCAAATCTCCCTCCCCCACCCAACAATGTGTCTGGCTCACCGAGGTTCCTGGCTGTTTTATTTCTCCTAGTCAGAAGCCAGATGGAGCTCCTTTAAACTCTACCTAAGAGGTCACTGGCCAACTTCCCTCTCTCACTAGCACAAAGGCGAGGTGTGTCCCCCTTCTGCCAGGCCCAGAGTAATGGAAAATAAACACCCAGATGACTGGCCCCACTCCACCTGCACTCCAGCCAAAAGCATGCTGGGTCTTCAGATCCATCCGACACCCTATTCGATGCTTGAACACAGTGCCAGCTGGTTTCTTTGCCCAGGCTTCTGAGGGGTGTGTTTCTTTACCTCAGTTTTGCTGACCTCAGCAAATGCTGGCAGGCCTGTGTGCTCAGCTCAAGCCCAGGGATGGTTATGGTGTCTCCTGTTCAGGGAAAGCAGAGAGGAGCTAGCAATGACCAAATGTATGTCAAGTGAAAGCAATGACAGAGGTTTGGCTTTGTCATTGGCCTACAAATGGGAAGGGAGCAAGTCACAGCTGGAAGAAGCTGTGGACACATCTGGAGCCAGCCAACTCTCTGCTTTTTGTTTACCAGTGGGCGGCCGAGCAGCTTCCAGAAGGGAAACCTTTGAGGGAAAACACCCTTCACACACAGAGGAGACAGCAACCTTGAGGAACAGCTCCTTCTCGTCCAGTCCCTTCTGTCACAAAATAAATGAACCTGGCTTAAAGGCACAGATTCCTCTGTAGCCCAGAGAGTGTGAAGATAAAGCTGGGTCTTAGCATCTGTGTCTGTGCGCACACACACATGTGCAAAGCACATGCGGGTGTGTTAGTGTGCACCATAGAACCAAAGGATCCCAAAGACTCCAGGAGTTCCTTAGGCAGGTCTTGACCTGGCCTTTACTTGGACTCAATCTGTAAAATTTAACTCACTGAACAATTATCAAGTGTCCCTGTTCATGTGCTGAGGACAAGAGGGTGGTGACAGACAGTCCTGGGCTTCTGGAAACTCCCAGAAGCTTCCAGAAGCTATAACTCAACAGGCTAAACCAGGCCTGCTGCATGCATAGGGTGCTTACTAGGAACAGTGGACTGGAATATGGGCATGACAGCAGCTCTCAGAATGCCACATGCAGTGTGCACGAGACAGTAAAACGAAGGTCTGATTTTAATGTCACCTCAGCCTAGCAAAGAGCTTTTCACTCTAAGGAACCAATGTTTTTACCAGCCTCAGCAGCCCTGTAAGGAGACAGAACCGATACGGTATTCACAGAGCCCTCAGGTCAGAGGCGCTCCAGAATGAAGGAGCTGGGAGATCCCGAGATGACACAGCAAAGGTACTGTGTACTGTATAACGTGTGTTTGTGTGCACATGTGAGCAGGCATGCATATGTGCATGCATGCATGCATGCTGTGGATGTGTGCACATGTATGTGTGCATGTGTGTACAAGTGTATGTAGGTGTGAATGTGTGTATGTGAGTGCGGAGGCCAGAGGTTGTTATCCTCTTGTATTTTATGAGACACATGTCCTCCCTGTCCTGGATCTTGGCAAGTAGGCCAGCTGGTTGGCCACTGTGGGATTCCCAGAATTGAGATGGCATGGTCTGGCTGACTTTTATATTGCACTACTCTTGCAGAAGATCCATTTATGAAGCACTGGAGAGCTTCACCAACACTTCAAGCAACAGCCTCAGCAGGATCAGGGACTGTGGAGAGAGAGAGACTTGTGTTTGGGCATTAGGACTAGCTGCTGAATAAATTTGTGCTGACCGTATGGGAAAAAAGAATCCTCCGATTTCCAGAGCTTTCTGGGGTTTGAGTTAAGAGCAGGAGGACTTGCTCTGCAGAGCAGAGTGAGTTGTGGGCACAGGAAGTGAGTTGGCAGCAGCAGACAGGCTGGCTCTGGAACCAGTGCTCAGCATCCAGCCCTGCAAAGGTTCCTCTGTGCATGTGTGTGTGTGTGTGTGTGTGTGTGTGTGCGCGCGCATGCGTGCTCTGGAGGACTCACAGACACAAGGCTAGCAGTTGCTCCCAGCATGCCCTCCCAGACTTCTTCCTTTTCCCGGACCAGTGTTTCCACCCTAGGATCCAGTCACACAATTTGAAGCAAACCAGGCCTTTGGCTCCTCTTTGCTTCGTAGATATTGTTCCAGAAACCTTGAATCCCTTCAAGATTGCTCATTGATGGGGCAACTCCTATTATCCTTAAAAGGCCCTTTCTCTTGGTGAGGCGTATGAGGATCCTGATATCCCTCTTGGCTTGTTGTTCAATGGGTTAGGAACACCTTCCCGTGAGCCGATGCGTATTAGGACAAAGGGATGCTCACAGTGTAGGCACACAACTGTTCCCAGTAAAAGGCAGAGCTGCAGGAATGTGACACGCCCACTCTTGTGAGCACTGGTCTCACGCTGACTTTGAGTGGCTTTGGAATCCCCAGCTCTGACTGACTGGCTGTGTATGACTCTGGCCACAGGACTTGACCATGTAAAATGGGAATGATCAGAATTGCTCTCTTAGGAAGATTGTGAGATGAGATACAGCATGTGAGGTGCTGAGCAGGGTAGATAGAGCAGGGTAGCCAGTGTATAGCATCCATTACTTTATCCTTCATCACTATCATCATCGTCACCAACACCAGGGATGCAGGGCTTGCTGTGTGAGCCTCTGCACTTACCACACACAAGCCAATACACAAACACGCCAGTACATACACATGCTCACACACACACACACACACACACACACACACACACATGCCTGTGTGGCCTTAAGCTTTCTGCAGGCAAGAAAGTGCAAAAGCAAGCAAGTTCCTCGGATCCGCGAATCTCCCCCTATCTTCTCTGCTGAAGATATTTCTAAGAGAGTTCCTTTGTGTCCCCCAGAAGGGACACCCCAAGCAGGACAGACAGATGTTCCTTTCCATTCAGATCCCTTCTTCCTGGAAGCCCCCTTCTTTGTGCAGCCAGAAGGTGCTACCGGAAAAGCCCCATCCTACTTCCTTAGATACTTTTAGAGACATTTGGCTTTCTTCCAAAGAGGTTATGCTGGGGGTGGACACTTGATCATACCCAGGATCCCTAGCCCCAGTCCTGGCTTCTTTGATGTCTCTAAGGGTGGGTGTGGATGACTGGTTCACTTTCCCGACTCTAGGCATATCCATGCCCCCACACCCCAACTTCCTTGTCTCCGCCCCAAACTGTCTTCTTTTTCAGTGCAGATCTGGGACAGATGTTTCAGGCAGGAGGTATCAGCAGCTACAGGAGTCAGGGGTTTAGATGACAAGGATAGGGGACATCTGTTTCTGTAACATATTCTAAAAATTTGGGTGGTTTGTCAGTCTGATGGCCAGAAGTTAAGGTCACAGTGCCTTCATGGTTGGCATCCTTACGGGGGCTCCAAGAGAGGGTCTGTGCATGGCTGATTTTGGGGGGGGGCAATGATTTCAAGAATTCACTTAGTACCTCTTCCGGTAAGTCCCTAATGTAGAGCAGAAAAAGACAGTGAATTACACAGAAGCAACTCTGTAGCCTCTACAAGCTGCATTTCCATCCAGTAGCTCAGCAGGATGACTATGACCTCAGAAATGGAATGGGTGTCCTCTTCCTGCAGTGAGGAACATCTCGGGGAGAGCTTACAGCTTCGCATACACAGCTGTTGAAGAGACAGCTGGGCCTAGAACCCAGGCCTTCTTCCTCAAGTACAGGCCTTCCACACATCTTTTCTACATTACCTTAAGTGCCTCTGGAGTTGTGTGTGGCAAGGTGAGGTTCTACAGGGAGACTGTGGAAATGAAGCGGTGGTCCTAGCAAGAGCCATTGGGTCACTGACTGTATCTTGGGAAGGATTAATAGACAAGAAATGAGGATGTCTCATGTTTGCACTCCCGTAGCGAGATGGGTGGTTTTTCTCTGACACTCGTTCTTGCCTTGCCACAGGCCCAAAATCAACAGGGTCAGTCAAGCACGGATCAAAACCTCCAAACCCATGAGCCAAAATAAACTTTGTTTCTCTGTAAGATGATCACTTCAGATACCTCTCACTGTCTCCCCCATCCACCAGGCCAGGAGGAAGGGAGACAGGTTGGGTACAGGTAGGGTACAGCCTCAATGATAAGGATGAGAGAGAGAGGAGGAGAGTGGAGAGAAATGTTGGTCTTGTGTGCTATTCATTTAATTCTCCGCAAGTGACTGTTCTAATTTTCAGAACAAGAAATTTCAGAAACATTAAGCAATCTGTCCAAGGTCCACGAAGCTACTAAGGACGGAAGATATTTGAACTACCCCCCTTCCACACACGCACCTATATTTTTCCTGCTGCCAAAGCCTTGGTCCTCACTTGAAAGCCACGGACCCCGGAGTCCACTCAGCCAATGGGCATGCAGGCAAGTTGGCAAGCAGTGTGCAGCTGGGGCCAGACCTACAGGGCCCTGCTGGCACTGCTGATCTTGACAGAGCTGAAGGGCTCATGTTATCAGTATGCCCAGAAGGGTTCTCTCTATCTCTGTTGGGAGCCAGGATGGCTAAGCCCACGGAATCCTTCCTGTTCTAACAAGTTTGGATGTGGCTAATCTGTACCTAGAGACCCCCATCCATGAGTTGATTAAAAGCCATAGATCAGCCTGCCTGCTACTTCCAGTGCCATTATGAATAAGAGCCATCAGGAAAGCTTCCCATGTAACCAATGTCCTCGAAATTGCCATGGCGACAGTTAATAAAACTTTGGAGTATATCAGCCAGCCCGCTCTACTGCCAGGCAATAAAATTTGGGATTGCCTTTGAAGCAGTCTGTATTGAAATGAACCCAGAGTGCCATATCTCAACATTCCATGCCCTCGGATTAAAAATAACCATGGCTCTCATCAAAGAGGATCTTGTCAAGGATTATCAGGAGACAGGACTGACAGGGTGGCGACACATGGTCCCAGAGACAGGCTGCCCAGGTTCAAATCCAGGTCCTATCTCCTCCTAGCTGTTTGACTTGAAGGAAGTTACACAACCTTTCTGGGATTTGGTTTCTTCATCTATAAAATGGGGCTAGAGTTCAGTAAGTGCTTCAGCGGGTGGTTACCAGGACCAGATGTGTCAACATAGAAGAGGCTAAGAGAGGGATTGGGACACACAAGTGCCTAATCATTAAGTTAATGAAGATTATCTATGCACGTAGCCTTCCATTCCTTATCTCTCTCATCTGGACTGTTTGGTAGTAGCCTTCCAGCTGATCCTCTGAGCTGAGCCTTGTGGTTTCTTTGGCCAAGAGAATGCATTATGTGTGTTGAGCTCCAAACAACTGGTCAACTCCACTCCATTCTCAGAGCCCTAGAGGAATCACTGATCAGTTTCAGGAAGGGGATGTGATGGATTCTGACTGTCCCTCTGAGGATAGTACTGTCTGCAGGCAGCTGATGCCAAATTTACAGAAGCACCCAGCGCAGAAAGTACAGCTGATTCTGGTCTGTGAGTGACCTAGAAGATGTGCACTGAAGGCCAGCTAGGACCAGCAAAGTCATTAGCTAACCATATATGCTTATTGCTTATATCTATTTAAGTCTAGAGGTGGCTTTTCACAAGGCAATATTTCACTAACCCAAGATGGACCGAATCCTAAAAACCATCATATGTATGGAGGAGACAGCAGAGAATGTGATGGTACCCATAACTTGGGGGACTTGTGTAGTAGCATTTCATTTGTATTTTTAATAAATAAAGCTTGACTGAGGATCAGAGATTCAAACAGCCACAATGACCAGCCTTACAGACCAGGCAGCAATGACACACACCCTTAATCCCAGTTGCCACACTAACTTGCCATAGAAACCAGGCAGTAGTGGTGCACACCCTTAACCCGAGAACTAGAGAGAATTATAAAATGAGAGAGATAGCTCTCTGTCTCAGTCTCATTCTGAGATTCCTGGAGGCAGGATCACCATTTTGGACTGAGGTAGATGTCAGAGCCAGTGGCTGGCTGTTTTGCTTTTCTGACCTACAGGTTGAACCCCAATTTCTGTCTCTGAGTTTTTATTAATCGTGCTACAGGCTTGCAAACCTATAGGGAAACAGCACCAAACATAATCTCATAAGGCTGGGGAGATAGCTCATCAGTAAAGTGTTGGCCTTACAAGTCCAAGGACCTGAGTTTGATCCCTACACACTTTAGTAAAAAACAGTGCACATGGTGACATCACTTGCAATCCCAGTGCTGGGAAGGAAGAGACAAGTGGGTCCCTGGGATTCCCTGGTGGGCCAGCCTAACCTAGTGGGCCAGTGCCAGGTCACTGAGAGACTGTTTAAAAAAAAGTGATTGGCTCCTGAAGAATGAAGACAAGGTCATCCTCTGGCTGCATCCACAATAACCCTCCCTCCCACCCACATCCACATGTGGTCTGTCCCAGGTACTGGCTTCATAGCTATCAAGTGTCCTTAGACAGGGACTGACCTGACCTTGCTAAGCCTCAATTTATTCATCAGTGGAGTGGGGATGGAGAAGGCTACATCATGTGCCCAGTGACCACACAGACCCAGTGCTCAGAACCCAGCATCCAACACACACCATGGCCTGAGTGACTAGCAGCTGTTGGCGATTATTATTTTTATAATCCAAACTGACCTCCTGATTAATAGTGGTACAGATAAGAGCGGAAAGGCAGGGGAGTAAAAAATGTGATCCCTCCTGGGGTCCTGGGGTTCACTGGCTTTGGGAGTTGGAGTCCAGGGAGCAAGGAGTAGCCCTTCTACATGACGAACTGCCCCAAAAGGAAAAGACCAGGGATGAATTACGGCTGGAGTCCCTTCATGTGACCCGCCAGGTGGCTTCCACCTGTCCCTGCTGGGCATGGAACATCTGGAATCCTTCTTGATGCTATGGAAAATTCCACACCAGCCTTTGTCTCAGAAACCCTAGATAGACCTCCAATTGCCTGAAAGAGGTCAAAATCCTACGTAGAAGCAACACCAGTGTAGTGGGCTCTAAGCGGAAGGTCTGCGGCACCCTGTGCTGACCTTAGTGGTCTGCTGAAGTCACTCTGCATCCCACAATAATCTTAATAAGGGTCTCTCTGCACCCCCATTTTGTCTTGGGCCTTGTAAATCAGGTAAACAGGTACTCATTTTGGGGGTCTAGGCAACTGTGAATCTGTAGGTACCTTTAGGTCAGATCAACATAAACAGGGACCTATGTTCATTCCCTCGTTAGACAAGACGTGGGTACACATTCATTCAGCAAGTGCTTATAGAGTGTCTACTGTGACCCAGGCATAGGACTTGGTGCTAAGGGTATATATGAGTAACACAGGGTCTTTGTCCTTCTGAAATCACCTCGTACCAGCTGAGTTCATGATCTCTCCCTAAGCTTGGAATTTAGGTGCTCTAAGCGGTCACATCTCCTAGCACTCTCTGCCTTGGACTCAGTTTGGGGTATGGCTGGACATTCCAATTATTTCTGTTCCTGTCTCTTCTAATTTTTCAACAGCAAAAGCAACAACAAAAACTTACTTGTTTTGCTGAGTGGTGGCGCACGCCTTTAATCCCGGCACTTGGAAGGCAGAGGCAGGCGGATCTCTGTGAGTTTGAGGCCAGCCTGGTCTACAAGAGCTAGTTCCAGGACAGGCTCCAAAGCTACACAAAGAAACTCTGTCTTGAAAAACAACAGCAACAAACAAACCAAAACAACAACAACCACCTTCCTTATTTCTTTCTCAGGTAAAAAGACACCAGTGGACACGGGGCAGAAGGAGAGGCTAAACTCAAGCTCCGTGCTCCAATCTCTAGACTCATGGTCTGCACTCCAATCTCAGCCTCAGATTCTGTGCTGCAATCTCTGCTGTCTCGATATGCACCCTGGCACAAATTATTTAATCTCTCTGGGCCTTAATTTCTTCATCCAAAAATTGTGGCTTACACCTGCAACTCCAAATGATTGCTGGGAAATTTCAATGATTGGATACAGTGGGAAACACTTAAAATAAGGTGGTTTTGTCTGTTTGTTTACTTTCTAACTCTTTGAAAGATGGCCATCCACTCAGGATCTCAAAGCTCCTCCTAGCAATCCAGAACTGTTGGTTTCAGACACTGAAGGGAACAGAGGATATGACTCCAGACTTTCCTGTATAATGGGGAACATTAAGCTGATTTTGGAAGCCATCTATCTCTCCCTAAACCCTGCCTGGCTCTCACATGGGTGGTTACCTGGGATCTCAGTGCTCCCAACCTGCACCCCGAACTGGGGATATAGAGAGCAAAAGACACCCTGAAAACAGCCAGAATGCTTCTGGAACAGCTCTTCTGTATCTGAAATTCAAACAGTTGCTGCTCCCTGTGCTGCTTCAGCAATAACCAGGTAGATGGCATATGACAGAACTCCAGGTCAACTCATGTAATGGCTTTGTCCACAAGAGTTATGGAGCTGTCTGGGGGCCTCTCCTGCTGGGAGGGTGATCAGAGCCTCCGGATCAGTCTCTTCATTAAGACTTCCAGCAAGTTACGATAAAACTTGGACGTTGTGGACCGAGCCAAAGAACTTGAGCTTGGACCTCTAACCCTGCTCCAGGTGGGCCTGGGGATGCCTTTCAACCTCCTCCCAAATGTTTATGCAGGGGTTTCGTGGGCCGGATATGAAGCTGTGCTGAGTGGGGCTCAGGAATTTTCCCAAAGTATGTTCAATGAGCTCTGGATCAAACCCAGTGGCTCTCAGTTTTACAGGGTCTCCAGGCATTGACTGACTGTATTGGAAAACCATCTTCCACGCTGGGCTCTGCCCCTTAAGATAAGCAGTAAAGACTACCCAACTCTGGTTTATTTCCAGCTGAAAAATACAAGCTCCCACACTGACTGAAGAAGTTGCTGTGAGCAGGGACAATTCCGGGTATCACTCCATGGGCACTCAACGAACGGCGGCCCAAAGTCTGCAGCAGACATTGTTCTTTCCTGGGGACCGTCATCCGGAACCTGAACTCTAACACTGACACTTGCGACCGTGACCCCAGAAACAAAGATGATGGGTTTCTAAGACATTACAAAAGATAGGAACAGGGCCCGGATATGGCTCAGTTGGCAAAGTGTGTGCAGTGGACGATAAGGACATGAATTCAGACTCCTGGCATCCATGCAAAGGCCTGGCAAGCGTAACCTCAGTACTAGACGTGGGGGAGAGGCAGAGACAATCACGATCATAGATGAGCTCCAGCTTCAGCAAGAGACCCGGCCTCAAAAAACAGTTTGAAGAACGGTTGGAAAAGACATCTGATGCCAACCTCTGACTTCCACATGCAGGTGCACAGACGTGCACATGCACACACGCCTACATGTGCAGATACCCACATGAAAACAGACATCAGAGAGAAAGGAGGGAGATTGGAGAACGAGACAGGGGAGACAAAACTCCGTATCTAGCCCAAGACAAGACCAGCAAAGCACTCTGCTTCAGCCTCATCTTCATCATCTAGGTTGTAAAGCATTTGGGGCCAGGATTCCATATTTTCCTTGCCCTCTGGACATCTGCAGTCCCAGCCCAGGGTCTTGGGCAGGGGATTCCCTGAGTGATAATTCTTGTCTACTAGTGGTTGGGATAGTTACTGTTGCTGATTATCGCTTGTCTTCACCAATGGAGACCTGACTGTGGTGTGAGAGGGGTACTACTGGCGGAAAGGAAAGACACAGACGTAGACATGGCCAATGAGACTGGTTTCCAGGTCTCCTGCCTGCCTTGGTGGTTCTAAGTGGAGCTTTCCAGAGAAGCTCTGCCGCACATCCTATGTGTGTCTTCCTCTCACTTAAATATTCCATGGCTCCCTCTTACCCTTCTTCCCTATCTCTCATTTCCACACTCAGCACCTCAGTACATGTCACAGGAAGTCAGGCCTCCACCTGCCCCATTAGTGACACACGCCTGCTCTTCATTTCCACAGGGCGAGGGAAGCCTCCCTCTCTCCCAGAAAGGTAGAGAGCAAACTTTTGAGGTTTTCTCATTCACAAACTGAGCATTCTGTGGTCTACAAATCGGTACAAGTTTTGTTCTCAACTCACAGATGTGAGGATAGGAACTGACTTCCTTCCCATTCATTGTGTGGCTTCTACATCAAGTTCACAGCTTCCCTTTACTCAATCTTTCTAATGTATAAATGGAAAATGGCGACAGCTCCCTTGGAAGCTCTACAGTTATTTGTTTCTTCATCTACTCCCAAGTTCACATTTTTCCACCGTTTATTTTGTGAGACTCACTAGACGAGCCATGGGAGTTCTGACAGGTGCTAGCTGCGGGGCTAATGGGTCAGGGTTCACGGTGAATCTGGCTAGTGTCTGGAATACAGTGGGGAGTCAGTGGGATACTGGCTTAGGGGAGGTTGGAAATAAAGCTCAGTAGAGGAGAGTAGCTGCCTATCATATGCAAGCCTTGGGTTCAGTCCTCAGGACTGTGGAAACTGAGTATCAGCACACACCTGCTATCCCAGCGCTTCAGAGGTGGAGGTAGGGGGATCTGAAGTTTGATGCCATCTTCATTACATTGCGACATCAAGGCCAGCTTGGGTTATATGAGACTATGTATCTCTCTTTCTTCTCTTTCTTTCTTTCTTTCTTTCTTTCTTTCTTTCTTTCTACACACACACACACACACACACACACACACATTTTTGTTCCTTCTTGTGTAACATGAATTCTGATTATAGCAACAGATAAAGTATAGCAAGAGCTGTCTAACTTGTTGAGTGCATGCATGTATGCATGCATGCATGAATGAATGAATGAATGAATGAAATGGCTTGCTCTTCCAGTTGCATATTTCCCAGTTGACTTTTCTGATTTTCTTTTAGTTCCCTGACTGTTTATTTCTCCCTGGTGGCAGACAGTTTGGGGTTATCCCAGCCCTTTGGCTCTGTCTGTGGTCAGGAAATTGCTCCCTTATTCCTCACTATCATTTGCCTAAGTTTCCCCCTTATCCTTAAGAAACAATCTAAAAACACAGATTTGTTTGCTACAGGCTGTTCTGACCAGAAGCACCCCACTCCCCATATCTGTTTTACGGGACTGTGACTGCTGTCATGCTGTATTCTGGTGTCTTCCTGAGTTCCTGTGTTGAACTCCTAGTTCCCAAAATGATATAAGGAGGTGGGGCTCTGGAGAGTGCAGAGGTGGTGAGGGCAGACCTCTCGTGGATAAGATGGAGGCTTATAAAAGAGACTCCCGCGAGATCTCATTCATTACTC
This sequence comes from Neodon shergylaensis, assembly GCA_025134845.1. Classification (NCBI taxonomy): domain Eukaryota; kingdom Metazoa; phylum Chordata; class Mammalia; order Rodentia; family Cricetidae; genus Neodon; species Neodon shergylaensis. The sequence goes on from JABTXL010005037.1 coordinate 695,223, forward strand.
CCGGGGAAGCGCAGTGAGAAAGATAGTCCATGAGACACAAAGGGGGCCCTTCCTACACAGCAAATCTGCCATAATCTTGGGCTTCTCAGCCCCAGGACTGTGGTGAATAAATGCCTGCTGCTTCTAAACTGTTCAGTTCGTGGCACCTTGTGACAGAAGCCCAGTCAGACAAAGGCAGGTGCCCTGGGAACTACACACAGCAAGTCTAAAAGATAAGGTTCTGGGTGGCCAGTGGCAGAGTCTCCCCACCCCTCACCCCTTCCTGGTTGTGCTTTCTTTGAGAGTCCTCCTGGGCCACTGTAGAGTGTAATTACCTCATGAGATTTAGAGTCCCTTATCACCTACCCAGAAGCCATGACTGTGGGAAGACAGAAAGAACACAGAATGCACCTCCCTTCCTGAAATGCTGGAGCCTGCTGAGGAAAAGGCTTGGACTGTTAAGATGTAACATAGTAATGTAACATAGTAACACCCCACATGCATCCACCAGACCCACTGCTAACACTTCCACAAAGAAACGAGAGTGCTGGGCTTCCAATAGAAAAGGAGGGAAATCAAATCCATGGTCTTCTCTACTTTTCAAACCCAAGTTAAAATAGAAAATGGTTAGAGCTAAGACGGTTCCATTCTAGCAGGATTGTTTTGAAGATTTCTTTCTTCATGGAAGAAAAATTCCAAAAGGGAACACCCCCTCCCTCCCTCATCTTCCTGAGTACCAGCTCTGTCCCCTTCATGGTGCCTCAGAAATGCAGAAAACAGCACCTCACTGGGGAACAAGAAGTAAAGATACTCTTCAGAATTTAGACCTGGGGTTTCCTCAAAGACTGCTAACATTAAAACTGCATTTTAAGCAAAGGCTCCTGAGATCTGGCAGGAAGAGAGGCTGGGTCTTTGTCTCCTCCAGGCTGGTGGAGGATGTGCTAACGAGCTGAGCTTTAACTGACAGGAGCCTCATTTTCCTCATCTGTAAAATGGGAGGAGCAAGATGCACTTGTTAATGACATCTCATTTAATGGAAACCATGGTTAGTGCATCGTGGGCTCAGGCCTCCACTCTTGTAGTGGTTACTCTTGTTGCTTCCTCTCCTTTTCCTTCTGTTCCTCGCTTCCCTTCTTTCTTCCTTCTGTTTGAGAATTACCATGACACAGCATTTCATTTTCTGGAGCCCTTGAGGACAGCTGGGACGTGGCTCCCAGTGTAGGAGAGCAACACATATTCTCCGAGAGAAGAAGTCAAGAAGGCTTCTCTGAGGAAGTAACAGGAGGGGAAAGGCAGGCGGCCCTTAAAGGGGCTCAGAGTGCAGAACCTCCCTGGAGCAATAAAATGGGCATGTGTCCTGAGTTAAGTCAACGTGCTCGAGGGCACTGGAGGAGGGAAGTCAGTGTGTGTGAGGTAGGATGACTTAGGGAATGGGTGGGACCTGGAGGGGAAGGAGAAGTTAGACACAGCTGTGCAAGCTGGCTGGTGGGCCTCCCTTGCACCCAAATGAGTGCCCATCAAAACCAAGTGCACCTCATTTTGATGCACCAATTGTGTTGGGTGCTGCCCCTTCACTGCTGAGCTGCAAGAAGTGAAGAGGGCTTCTCAGACAAGGGCTGGGCAAGACTTTCTTTTAAGAGCCAATAAGGACCAGCTGAGTTTTCAGGCCATCAGATAAACCCTATGAAGGCAGTTAGATTTTATTATAGACGCCACAGGAAGCCACTAATGGGCAAACAGCAGGGTATTAATGCCAGTAGATTAACATTTAAAAAGCCCATTCCTACCAAATTTTAAGAATACACACAAGACCCAACAACAATAATAAAGGAGAGAGGAGGAGATGGGGGTGGGGGGTGATGGATATGTGTGTGGTCCTGATGTGGAGGATTTAACAGATGTATATCCACAAACCCTTCAACATAAAGCACATGAGGCAGGCATAAGCCAATCAGACCTCAGCAGAACAATTTAGAGATGAAATAAAAATTCCATTAGGGTTGCTGTGTGAATATGAACCAAGGACAGAGGGGGAGTGAGGCAGGGAGGAGAGGCCTCAGTGATGTGTCTGGAGATCCCCCTGTGTAAGACCAGAGCAGAGGTGCTTGGGAAGGAGAGATGCAGGGCTAGTTCTGAGCAGTTCAGTATGCTTCCGTGGTACCCAAGCCCTGCTCCTTGCTCCCCAGACAGCTACCAGAGAGCCAGGCGGCCTTGAGAGCCTGTCTGCTACTCCTCCCCAGAAGCAGGAGACCTGGAAACTAGTGCTAATTGGTATGAGAGTTTCCTTGCACATCCCCAACATTCTCAGAGCTAAGTTCAGAGCAGACCCTGTCAAACGAAGCCCGCCAAGCTTATTGTTAAGCCGAGCATGTCTGGGGAAGGTTAAATCGAGGAAGAAAAACACCAGACTTCTCAAGTGCTGTTACCTGCGAGCTACGGCACCATTAAAGAGGCGCAATTATTCGCACAGTACACGCGGTGTCTGTCTTTATGCTCAGACAACAAACAATTTTTTTCTTCGAGACAAAAATGCTAGCCACACTTCCAAAGCTGTTAACAACTGCAATAATAAAATAAAAACCAGTGATGCCTTTTTTTGTTTGCAGAACACAATGCCATTTGCTAATTGCCTATTATTGACACTAGTGGGAAGCGTTTTCTTTAGCACTAGCTAAACAGACAGGCAATACCTTTTTTTTTTAAACTGGTCCTTTGCAATGGCTTAGCACCCAAAGGCACCTCACCTGGAGCAGCTGCTTTCTGTCAGGAAACATCTGGAGCCCTGGTTACTTATTTACTCTTGCAATGCTGAGACTGAACCCTGGATCTTACACATAGTAGGCAATTGCTCTGCTAATGAGTACATCCACAACACCCCCATTTACATTTGTGTGTGTGTGTGTTGGTGTGGGGGAGTATGTGTGTGCATGGCTGTGTACTCTAGTGCACATGGCATGCCTGGCTTTTCACATGAATTCTGGGGATCCAAACGCAGGTCATCATATCTGTGCAGAAAGCTCTCTTACCCGCTGCGGCATCTTTTTACTTCAAGACCAAGATCTCACTAAATCGCTCAGGCTGTAGCCAGGTAGACCTTGAACTTGTGACCCGTCTGCTTCAACCTCCTGAGCAGCAGGGACTGTAGGCCTGCAACACCATGCCCAACACACTCTGGTGCTCGAGACAACTCTCTCCCATCACCAATCATCATAGAAAGCAGTGTGGTGATGATGTTAATGCATCTTTGTGTCTCATCGGCAGTGGGAACTTTGGGGATACAAACAACGGTCACAAAACTCAAAGTGGGAATATGAGCCACAAGAGTCATTCATTCATTCAAGAGAGAAAGAGGGAGAGGTTCTCAGAGTGGGATGTCTTTTATCTGCCAGAGGACATTCCCTAAGGAGAAGCCTGTGGCTTGTCAAGCATACCCTAATATTCCCAATTCTGCAGCACGTGCCCTGGAAGGCGAGCTGGGCTGTGTCCACACTCAGCTGCACTGGAGTTAGGTCTCTCATCAGGAAGAATCCACCCTGCAGCTTCTTTTCAGTAGGATGTGAGGACTACCCACCCCAGGTAAGTGGCTGACTTGCAGTCTCCCTGTTAGCTTCTAGAAAAACATCACAGTGCTCTTGGTAGGACAGAATCAGAGGCTCTGGGCTTGGCTACAGTATCTGAGAGCTGAGTTAGGCCTTGCCCAGGGTCTCTGGATTCATCTTCCAGGAGAGAAAATCTTCAGCACAGACCTCAGGAGTCAGAGGGAGCAAATAAAACATAAGCAGCAGTCCCCGTGGTTTGGACTTAGCAATGGTCATCATCTTAGTTACTTTTCCATTTCTGGGCTAAGGTGCCATGGCCAAAGCAGCTTACAGAAGAGCAATTAACTGGGGGCTTATTGTTTCAAAGGGTTGAGTCTATGACTATCATGATGGGGACAAAACAGCAGGCAGACAAGCATGGAGTAGTGGCTGAGAGCTTATATTTTTCTCTGCCACAGGTAGGAAGCAGAAAGAGCTAACTAGGAATGGCATGATCTTTTGAAATCTCAAATCCCACCTCTAGTGCCATATCTGCTCGAACAAGGCCACACCTCCAAATCCTTCCTAAACAGTTCCACCAACTGGGGAACAAGCATTCAAATATATGAGCCTATAACACTGTTCTCATTAAAACCACCATACTCATTACTACTCTGAGGCCGAGTCAAGGTAAAGATAAATTACCCTTCATGCCCATGGAGTGGATTGATTGCTAACCTGGAAAAAAAAAAGGACACTGGCATGTTGTGACATGTTCATAGCTCATGTGAATATTACAACCACATTTTTCACTGCCTATATTACCTAGAAGAGACTCCATCCTTGATTTATCACATGACCATATTCATGGTATAAAAAACACAATCCTAGACTGGACTCTCATCCTGCCTTGTGCTTCTTTGGTGGTCTTAGATCAGGTTTCTTTTAGTATCCGTGTCAAAATGCTTGAAAGAGATATGGTTGTTGGGAACTGATCTGGGGGCAAGGGAGGGTGGAGTGTCTTTTCTGAATTGTTCTTTCTACTACTCCATCTGGCACCCTGGAGAATACTCGGGAAGAACAAGGTTGGGAATCCCCCCAGATGCTTCCACCAAGGGGCTGGTTAAACAAGCAATATCAGCATGAAGGGGAAAAAATGACTCCCTCTTCTATTTGTATCTGCTCATTTGTTCGTCAACTATGTCTCGAGCACCCGTATGTACCCAGCACCTCTTGGGGGCAGAGACAGATGCTGACTGAGGTAGTAGCTATGCCTTTTCACTGCACAGCCGAGGATCCAGATTAACAAACCAATAAATGAATAAAGACGATTTCTAAATGTAAGTGTCATCAAAGAAGTCGAAACATGGAAGCCACAGAGTGATTGCCGGGGTTCTCGAGTGTGCTGGGACCCTATCCTTATGAACGCACACTGATGGACATTTCTGGATTAGAGCCTGGGTTTGGGAACATGTGTGCACAGTGTCACATCATGTGTAAGCAATAAGAGAAATGGCCGATTGTATTTCCATAAAACCATGTGCACATGGAATAGCACCAAAGAGAAGACAGGCATACACACATCTAGAATCAAGACCTGTGAGGTTTGGGGCTGTTTCTGTGATGCTGTTCAGTGGATTCATGTAAATAAGAACGGCACACAGTGCTCCAAAATTAGGACCAGGCCAAGAAGGATGAAGGACATGTAGCCAACAAGGGTGATGGGTGGGTTGACCACCAACAAATGACACTGGTCATACTCAAAAGGCCGGTTTGCCACTTCCTGAGCTAATTTCTAGGCAGAATGAATCCTGCCTCCAAGGTCACCTGCTCTTTCTCTTCTTCCTTCTCTTTAATGTTTTCTGGTGGAGTTCATAGGGTATTTATTTATTTACACACACACACACACACAGACAGACAAAGAGACAGAGACAGACAGACAGACCAACAGAGACAGAGAGAGAGACAGAGAGGAGGAAGTTAGCCGTCTGTAACCTAGTGGAAGGCCCTCAGCAGAACCTGGCCATGCTGCTGGCTCTCAGAGACTCTATTTCTAATTGCTGGAACCCCAGGAAATCCATTTCTGCTGTAAGACACCCAGTGTCTGTCGGCCGAGATGTCAGCTTGCTGACATGCTCACCATCGGCCTCATGTCTTTGTAGACACACTCACCCCTCTCTTTGGCTGTCTTTTCATTTCTGTATTTCTAGGGCTTACATATTTTCTTACGATCTGCTTCTTGAGAGAAATTCAGCCTAGGACAATGACCTAGCCTGCATAAGACTGTCGTGGAGATTCAGAAGAGACAAGCACGGCAAAGCATACTCAGCCCAGAGTGGGAGCTCAGCCAATCAACTTCCGTTCCACCGCCACACCTTCCACAGTTGTTCCACCTGTTTCTAGAGCCATCTTGTCTAACGAATGCTGCAAAGCCGAGCTGGACCATGCATACCGTGAGAGCTGATCTCCCCAACAGCTGTTTGAGTGATTAAAACTTCTAAGTATAGCTCATCTTTTGATTTGGATACATCTATTAGAGACATGAGATACCCCCTGCCCTGGTATCCCCTTTCCCTCCATGCTCTTCTTGCTTTGAGCAGGTTAACCCGGCTCTTCCATAAAGAAACGGGTGTATGCGGTGGTTTGAATAGGAATGGGCCCTCATAGACTCATAGATTTGAAATGCTTGGCCATTAGGGAGTGGAGCTGTGGACTAGGAGGTGTGGCCTTTTTGGAGTAGGTGCATTGTTGGGGAAAGTGTGTCACTGGGGGTGGGCTTTGGGCTTTCAGATAACCAAGCCAGGCCCAGTAGTTTTTTCTCTTCCTGATGCTTGCTGATCCAGATGTAGAACTCTCAGCTGGCTCTCCAGTACCGTGTCTGCCTGTGTGCCGCCATGTTTCCTACCATGATGATAATGAGCTAAACCTCTGAAACTACAGGCCAAGCCCCATTTAAATGGCTTCCTCATTAAGGGTCGCTGTGGTTATTGTGTCTAAGTGACCAAGATGGTACAGCAGCCAATGAGCTGGCTGTGAATGAGGAAGATTTTCCTAACATAATCTCAGTAGGAACGATCACCCAAAGCATTCCTCTTTAACGGAAGTCCGCATGAGAACCTCGGAGGACCCTGTTGTGAACATGTAACTGAGTTTCTCTCTACAGGTTCTGTTATGAGAATCTAGATAACAGCCAGGAATAGCATTTGAGCACTTTCCTCAAGGGATTCTGATGCAGGGATCTAGAGGATGTTATTTATAGTACATATGTTTTGTTTATTTTCCTTACACTGATGGACTACTGCTGGACTGGAGTAAATTCTGATTCATTCATCCTTTGATTTCTCTTGTGGACACCTGTTCTGTCTCTTCAGCTGGGGGCCAGGGAGATGACTTAGTTGGTAAGTACTTGCTGCAGAGGCAAAAGAACTTGAGTTTGGTGTCCCACCTTGAAAAGCTAGGCACAAAGTAAGTGTGCCTCTGCTATTTTAACACTGGTTGGGGGCGGGGGCAGAGACGGAGAACCTCACAGAGTCCATACATAGCCAGTGTAGCTGAACTGGTGAGCTCCACATTCAGTGAGAGACCATGACTCAAAAAATAAGATAGAGTCATAAAAGGTGTGCAATGTCACCATCTAGCTAGTCTATACACACACACATACACACACAGACAAACACATGGTCAAATGAAGTCCGAAGCCTGTTTGGCTGCTAGTCACAGACCAGGAGGAGCCCCTTTAAAAACATGAGCACTCAGTAAAAACTAAAGAAAAGGCCTCTCCAATGTCAAAGAATCAAGGAGGGAAGTTAATTCTTCCCACAGAGTAGGCAGGCCTGCCTCATTGTGAATGCAATGCACCTTACAGTGACTTTTTTTGGAGTGGGGTGGGGTGGGGGTGTCTTCTAGCTCCACAAGCCTCAAGTTTAGAGTGACCTTTGACCTATAGGGCTTGGCATCTTGAGCTTCATCTGGCCAAACCAAGATGACGGACAGGTGGAGGGAGGCCACAAGGCTTAGGTTTGTCTGTCTACATAGACCAGGCTTACACTTGTAAGGCTTTCTGGAAGAAAAAGTCACCCCATGCGGCGTGGTGCAGTATTTTGGGCTGACTTTTTTCAAGTCCCTGCTATGTGTCAGAGCTCTCTGGAGTGCACAGGTGAAGAAGCCAAGCCTGCTTCAGGAAAGGGTTAATTCCTGTGTGCTTTGCTACAGGAAGAGAAAGCTAACGGAATGAGCCGTGGTTTTCAGCACAGAATCAAAGCCCTGGCCTGGGTTTGACAGGATCCACCTCTCACCCACATAGACCCCAGTTCTAGCAATCCCTGGATGGGGAGCGGGGGGCACAAGCACCTCCCATCTGTGTGTAGATGATGCTCCAGAGAACGAAGTGCCAAGGAGCCTGCGGCTGTAGTTCAGTGGTGAGCGCTTCATGTGAAGCCCTGGGTTTAATCCTCTGTACCACAAAAATTTAAAAATATCAATACAAGTTAGATTTAGACCAGATGTGGTGCCATGTACCTGTAATTTCAAGAACGCAAGATTCTATTTCAAAAACCACAAAACAAAAAAAAAATTACAGCAATAAGCCTTGACTAGGAAGAATTCATTATGATAATAAAGTGTAGCTCAAATTAGGAGATTAACATAATACATCTCAATCACAGGAGATTAAAAGAGATAAATGATTACCTCTGTAGACGGCAGTCAGTAATTAATTTTCTTTTTAAGAAGACTTTAAGAGAATCTGCTTTAATATTTGAAAAATTAAAAGCAGAGGGCATTTTCCTAATGGAATCAGGAACATCCAATGATCAACGTCATACTTAATAATGAAACCCTAGTGATATCCTGTTCAAGTCACACCCAAGAAAAGAAAAATGGCAAAAATGGTCAGTTGTTGATTTAAAATGTAATTCCAGAAGCTGAGAAAATGATGGACAGATAGGTGGATGGATGAGCTTGTGGGTGGGGGATAAACACTGGGAAGAGGATAGTGAAGCTGTCCTAAGAAGCTGAGATGGGTCCACTGTGAAATTCTGATTACTGGAACATAAATTGTACAGGACTTGCAAACATAATAGCGAAACAACAAACATCAAAAGCCCTTTCCACCCTTTACAGTCCAGTAATTGCACATCTACAAACCTGTCTTCAGAAAATAGTCTGAGTTACACAGACAAGGACTTCACTGAAGGATAATCAAAGTTATAAAAGAGCAAAGGCAGAAACAAATTAAACATCCAATAAAAGGGGGGTGAGCAAATTCATTAGGGTTTCTCCAGGATAAGCAGAAACTTAAAACAACACTTGAACATTAAATTTTAGGCATGCAATATTTATACCAAGAAAATGGCCATGATGTCCTACCAAATGAAAAAGGAATAACAACAACATGCATGCTATAATATGATTTTGTAAACTATTGCTACAACAAACAACTAGAAATCAAATGCAAATGTATAAAATGTTTATCTTGGTGTTCTGCAGGTTCCTCTTTCTTTAGACTTATTGGTAATTAATTAGAAAGTAAAACTATGACATTTTAAAAAATAAGTTGATGGGGGCTGGAGATGTAGCTAAGCTTGGAAACTGTTTGCCTGACGTGAACGAAGCTCTTGGATTAAGTCACATCACCGTATAAAACTGGACGTGGTAGCAAAAGCATAGAATTGTAGCCCTCAGGAGACAGAAGCAGGAGGATAAGAAGTTCAAGGTCATCCTCAGCCATGTAGAGCTTTCAAGACAAATTGATGTTGCATGAGATCCCATCTCAAAACAAAACAAAACAAAAAGTATCAATTGATACAATGTGAAGTTACAGTGTGTACTTTGTGCATTGCTGGGTTTATGTCTAGGGTCACTCCTGCTGTTGCCAGCCAATGCCAGAGAGTAAAACCCAGGCATGCATGGTGACTGATAGCCCAAGAGCTTTTCTACTTTATGAATGGTAACTTGCACTCTGTTTATCTGTGAAATAAAACCAGAGCTACAGTTTTTCAAACAGATGGCCTTGCATGCATGCTGAGCTTTGGTAAGAATCCAATCCTTTGGTTGAATTGTTCATAAAATCCCATCCACCCAGAAGCAGAGAGAAGAATATGAAGAAATAAGAAATACAGTCTCTATGGTGCTGACCTAGAGATTCAACCCTGGCTCCTGAGAGTAAATAGCAGAGCTTCTGAGATCCCAGTGCACAGGGTGAGACAGTTGTGATATCATGCACAATCCATTTCATATATCCCTCTGAGGAGGGAAGACAGGGATGACCATGAAATCTGAAAAACTGGCATGGGTTGGGAGTGTGGTTGATCAATTTGTCTGGGCTGGTGATGGTGCAGTTTTTCATCCCAAGCTTGGAAGAGGAGACAAAGCAAGTCACTGCTATGCAAACTCTAGGAATAGTACTGGCCAAGATCAGCTTGGCAGCTGGTCCCAGGCCCTGACACACACAGACTCTTTCCAGCTTGGGGAAGAACTGACCCAACATCTAAGCAGAGCAGATCAGAAACATGGTGCCCGCCTGCTGGTACTGAAAAATTCAGTGCTTTCTTTGCTTTCTGTGTTGCAAGCAAGAGAAGGAAGCCCAAACCACTCCCACCCTCAGTTTGTATAGGAAGTCCTCCTAATTTAGGGCTTGTCCCTTCCTGTCCTGCACTAATGTGTGCTGATAGCACCTTGGTGAAGCAATATGGCGGTTTTGTGTCTTCCAACCATCCTGTCCCCTATTTTCTCATCTATAAAGAAAGAAAGGTAAGAATGCGCCTGCCTCATACTGTGACTGTTAAACAATACGAAGGGTCTGCCACTCGTGAAGAGTCATCAGTGTTGACTTTCGCTATTTTAACTGGATTTTTACCTCTTCACAGTATTTGATATTTTACGTCAGATTCTCCCAAAAGCTGGCGCTTGGGCAGAGATTTGGCCATGTTGGTAGGCAGATGTTGGAACCAGGCGAGGCATGGAATTTATTTTCCCAAAACACTCCAAAAGAAGAAACCAACCCTGCTATCTTCTGAATCACAAGTGGGTTTTATTGGGACTTCCCACTTCCATGACAGTAAGAAAACACACCTGTGCCGTTTTAAGCCACTTTTGTGGTTATTTACCACAGTAGCAACAAGGAGGGAAAAAAATAGCTCAGAGGATGGAGAGGAAAATGGTTGAAATGGGAGAAAATGTACAGGAGTGAGCCGCTTTTGCTGGCTTATCAGCAGTGCGGACCTAGGGGTAAGACTGTAGCAGTGGGCATGGGGAAAAAAAGACCAATGAGAAGAATTAGGACCACAGAACCTCCCAGGACTTGGCAGAGGTTCAATAGGAAGATAAAGAATAGAATGATGGCAGAGTTTCTGGCTTGGACCATGCTGGCAGCTAGGAGAAGGCAAGGATGAATTCCTGGCCCTCTGGTACCAGGGCACGGCCGACGACCCTCCCCTTCATAATGCTTGCTTCTGCACTAGCTGATCAGAACAAAGCCAATGTGAGTGAGCCATTATCAATCAGCAGTCCCAGACTCATCAACATTAACAGGAGACCCAGATGGGGAAGTGCAGGGGACAGCATCTGGATGTTAGGAGGACTCAAAGAAAGAAGGGTTTGAACTGCATCAGGAAGAAGTCAGCAGTACCCCTTGGTTCTGCCAGAGCTGGCCAGGAGCCCCCTGGAGGTACTTCAGTGGAGTAGTCCCCAGCTAGGTTCCCAGACTGCAGGCTCAGAAGCTCAAGCCCAATCTGCAGCAGGCTCACAACTCCCCACTACAGGACTCTATGCCCTGCCTCTTCCCTGTCCTCGACACAATGAGGCCAGCAGGCCACTACTTGTCTTTAATCATTCTAAACGGCTTCAAGAAGGGGAAAGGGGGACAACATCCTGCTGCGAAGTGCTGATGGTACAAAACGGGAGAGAATAGTAAATAGAAGGGAACACCCATGAGATGAGCCAAAAAGAGATGCCAGCATTTATGCAAGTAGGCCAGAGCTGCAGGGGCGGGGAGGCGGAGGAGCTGCGCTGGAATGCAAATACCTTCTGCTGCAGCTAGGATGCTCAGCTCTCCAGGGAACCTGCAAGGCTGTGATAGACTGTCAGACCCAACTGTGGGGAGGGCTTCTCCCTTCTCCAGAACGTGAAGACTAAGAAGGGCTGAAGAAGATGAGGACCCAGGAGGAACACACACACACATACACACAGACATACATACACACACAGACACATACACACACACACAGACATACACACACACACACACACACACACACACACACACACACGGAATAAAGGAACTAAGTGGGTTTTAAAAGGCCAGGCTAGAACTTTGGATGACAGAAGGTGGGAATGGCGCCACCGTGGCAAGAGAGGTTCATCCTGCCTGTGTGTTTCAAGAAAGCATCTACAGAAGAGGCAATTCAAGTCTCTCTTCCGTAACAAACTTGAAAGTCATGAAACATACAATTAACCTTTAAGCGAACGCTGCGGTGGCAATTTAAAAATGCATGACTGTATTTAACCACCACCCCTAGCTTGTTCCCAACCATTCTCATCACCCTAAAAGGAAGCATGTACTTGGTCAGTCGTTGCTCCTCTCGCTCGCCCCAACTCCCACCCTGACCTTCCATGACTGTGGGACTGCGTGAAGGGTGGGACCAGACCTGTGACCTGCAGCACCTGCATAAAGCAGGTGCTGGAACATCTTCCTTTGAATGGCTGGGTAGCAGAGGAGATGAATTTTGAGCAGATCTTGAACAACGAACAGGAACATGGAAGCAGGGACACAAAAGAGAAATGGCCTAAGGTGATGGAGGAGGAGGAAGACAAGAAGGAAGAGACACTAGGAAGGGATTAGAGGCTTGAAATGAGGTTGGATCATGGCAGAGTATGAGTGGAGTGTCCAGAGACAAACCCTGGAAGGCAGACAGGGCTGGGGGCTGGGGCTTTGCCAGGGTAAACAGAACCCATGGAAGACAATAGCGGGCACGAGGTAACCAAGCATTCATGTTAAAAATGATCTCTGGCTGCTGTGTGGACCGAAGCAGGGAAGCCTGTGAGGCAGCTACCAAGAGGTGCTGGTCCCAGGAAAGAGCTAGGTGACACGGGAGGACTGGCCACCTGACAGGTGTGTCACACTCCCTTTGGAACTGAAGGAGACAGAGATGCAAGCGTCTCCAATGCGCCTTGGGAGGACCTGGAGGGATACGTAGCAGCGGTGGGGGGGAGAGGTGTGTGACTGAAGGAGACAGAGATGCAAGCGTCTCCAATGCGCCTTGGGAGGACCTGGAGGGATACGTAGCAGCGGTGGGGGGGAGAGGTGTCCTGACATGGGGGAAATAAGCTTTGGGCTTGTGAAGGACTATGTGGTGGATCCGGAAAGATTTATGAAACTTGCTTCCGTTCCTGACACTTACCTCTTGACATGTGCTGGGTTTCCGTTATAGATTCAGACCCTGGAGACCTTGGAGACCTAGGTACCCAAAAGAGAAGTTGCTAGTGGCAGTACTAACGCCAGCCAGCCTCACCCCTGCTGATTCCAAGCTCCAGCCTCCTCCAGGAAGGTGGCTGGCTGCCTTTGAAGCTACCACTCCCTTCTCTAATGCTATTTGGCCTTTTCCCACAAGGAATATGGCCCAGAGCATAGCAGTCCTTCCTGCCACAGCCTTAGTCAGTGGGTGGGGGGAGAGAAAAGAGCAGAGGCAGAAGGGTGTGTTCTCCAAATAAACACTTAAAATTCCCAAAGACCCACTGAGGCTGTAACCGTGCCTCCATCAGACCTCAGAGACATCAGGATGAAGCAGCCACAGATAAGGTAACCAGGGAGACGTCCCCAGGGTGCAGAGACTGACTATGTATCTATCTTTACACCACTTCAGAGCCCGCTCCGGCATCTCAAGGTAATGGCATTAACTGATTCCTCCCGGATCACGTGAGCCAGGCTTACAGTACCATTGTGGGGAGAAAGGCGCTAGCTGACAATTTCACGGATAAATTCGAGGCTTTGGGGACCTTCTTAACGGGTGAGAATAAATCCACCCCAGAGGCCAACAAAACCCAGGCAAGACTGAAACTATCCAAAGCAAACAACTCCGGGAGGTGAGGGATGTCACTGACAGCTAGAGATGCCTGCCAGGGCTGTTATTTTAATGAAGTGAACCAGGCATCCTCTCAGAATGCTCTGCCAGTGAGCGCAGGTCGCATTCTCAAGGCCAAGCCAATAAAGCTGCCAAGGATTGGCCTTGAAGGGTATTACACTGTCCCTGAATGTTCGTCTAAATAATTCACAGAGAGGTAGCTCTCTCTTTAACACAAAACCTGATGTCCACAGCCATTAGGCGTCGCTGGCTCCAAATCCTGGCTTTATACGATATCCCTGCTGTTGTCACAGCCAGTTCCTCTCTGGTCAATCCCCAACCCTACCCTCCCAGGGCTATTATAAATCTTCATTCTCCTCCATACAATGGCTGAATGGGAGAGATACTGTCTTTCTTTCTTCCTTCCCTGGGTTTGTCAAGTAGCTGAGGAACATGTGATTCTCGGCTTTTCAGGTTCACGTTCTTTTGCTTGGCATGGAGGTATGGTGTTTGCGGCTGGATAAAGAAAGTACGGGGAAGCTTCGAGCGGTGCTATCAGGCAAGCTGTAGCTCTCATTGCTATGAGGCCTTTTTTAATGTCTCCCGGAAAGCCTGCTCCGTGACACAGAAAAATGAGCAGGCAGGATCCTCATTCATTATAAGAATATTCTCATTATGCCTTGGTTGTAGAGATAGGTTATTTTTGCCTACACAATATCCATTTTCCCTCACTTCTAGTACTGCACACTATGGGGGTGGGGAAGCATCTTCTGTACCACCTCTGATTCCAGATTTATAGTCACATGGCCAGACTTGGTCAATCCCTGTCTTTCATTCCCTTGTGCAGAGTGATTGGGTCAGGATGGACAGTTGAGGGTTGGGCACGCGTGATTTTGGTGGCTTTATTGACTAAACTACCAAAGAAGAAATAGTTGTTCTTGTGGTAATTGCCATTCATGGAAGTCTAGAGATTCTGGAGATTACCCATGAGGAGAGACACCAAACTATGATGCCACCCCAAGACCACTTATACCTGAAACCCATTGCTATGGCAGTTAATTTGACTTGGGTTTCTGCTTTCATAAGCAAAAATTCCTAACACAATCCAGCGTAGAACCCAGTCTACCAGCTACCTGTAGATTCTCCTGTCTTTGCCTCCTGGGGAGAGCTGGGATTTCAGCTGTGCACCTGCACATCTGGCTTATTCCCGGGGCTCTTGGGCTTGAACTCAGGTTGTGGGGTGTGCTAGTAAGCTGTCTTACCTGCTGAGCCACTGGTATGGCCCACAGATCTTCCTAAAGCTTCATTAAGATCTTGTCTCTCTGTTGCACAGAATCATTCAATGGTTTCAATGCTACTTTGTATAAGATTCAGAGGACTTTGGCAGCCAGTGGGTCTAATCTCAGCTGTGGGACCATGTTGACCAGGCCCTTACCTATCACACTTGTCCTAGCTCACTGTGGCCTGGCCATGCTAGTTTTTTTTTTTCTGGACTCCCTGATGGCATGGACACTCAGTTTAAGCCCCACTCCACGATTCTTCAGCCTGGAGACCATCTCTCCCTCCATATTTCTCTGGATTCCTCTGCTCGAATTTCTCTTCCAGGCCCTTCTCGACTGTCTCATCTAAAACATTCTCTCTCGCTCACTGCTGCAGCCTAGAATAGCATCTGGCTCGACACAGGGCTTCTACAAATATTGTTTTCTTGAGAGAATGAGTAGGTGCTGGGTGTGAATGAGTGACCTTGGACACAGCAGCCTCTCTGGCCCTCTGTGTTTTCCACCTGCATTACACAAAGTCTAGATGAGATGCAGTCTCTAAAGAGTAGATTTTCTTAGACAGGGAATGAGGTAAGCCTCTGGGACTACTTCCTTGCTTCAACCAAGTTGCTAGCTTCAGCTTCATACATTGGGGTGTGTTCTACAGAACTAGTTTCATGCTGCTATCCAAAGTGGTTTTTTTGCTAGGACTACCAACTCGTGGTGCTCCCCACCTCCAGGCATGTTCTTCTAGCAGAAGAGCTGTGTGGGCTTCTTATCTTTGCCTTAGATGCTAAGTAAGGCTAATCAGATTCCCTTTCTCTTCATTAAAGAGGCTCCCAGGGAGCATTCCTTCCTTCCAGCATTGATCAGCTGGTCAGCACGCGCTGTCCAGGCCTGCTGTCCCAGCAAAGAGGCCTTTGTACTTTGAGTACTAAAAGGGAAACCCTCCCCACCCCTCAGCCACAGACCTCTCCTTTTCTTTTATTCCCTGTGGTTTTGACACATTGGCAAATTTCTCAAAAACCACTGAGGTATGAAGTTAAAACAGAAAGGAAAAAAATCAATCTATGGATGAGGCTAATTAAAATGCCTCTCCATAGGACTGTGCGGCTTCCTATCCCACACCTTGGAGGCAAAACCAATCTCAGCAATGCTCATCATAATGAGAGATATGTGTGGGGTGGGAATAAGTGGAGTAAGTCTCAGATGACAGCCTTAGTAAACTTCTCCCAAGGACCAGGGCTCTGGAACTGGATTATCTCCCACAACAGCTCAGGAGCTTCAAAAAGAGAGGAGAAACATTCAGAATAAAGATGGGAAATTGGATGGCATGGGTCAATGCGGATCCCTTAGAGAGACTTACAAGGAAGGCAGGGAAGAGGCGGTCATGGGGTGGGAGGTGGCTCTAGCATACTTAAAGCCAGTATCCAGAGGGTCTTTTAATCTCTAGGCTACACACACGCTTCTGAAGGCAGCAGGTCCCACAACCCAGACAGTGGCAGGGCTGTAGGTGGACTGTAGTTATTATACCTTTTTAGTCTAATGTAGAACTACTCACAGGCAGAGACACCGAGAATCCAGAAAGAACGGATGGATGATGTGGCCATCTGTAGAAAGACGTCACCTAAGACATACCACCTTTGCAAAATGGGGTCCCCGCAAGAGCGGTTCCAATGGCATAACTGGGTTTATTCCTCTTCTGCATGTAGGGAAAATTGCTCAGGGCAGTCATCCCAACATGCAGATCTGATCATGTTGCCCTGCTGAGAATGCTCCCCATGACTACCTCCTACCTGGGCCCTGTGGTCTTTGTGGCTTTCTGTTCTCCCATCCACCCCTCCTCCACATTATACTTTACTAATGCCACCCCCATCGGCACTTCCCAGCTCACAATACTGGGCCCTTTTATTTGCTTTTGCTTTTTCCCCTCTGCTAGGAACAACACCTCCGAGCCTTGTCCTCATCACAAGAACGCTTTGGCTGAAGCCTCAAGTATAGGTTAGCAAATCTGGCCTCAAACTAGCAGTCAGGATGATAACTGATGATAACTGACATCCAGGAGATACCTCTCATATGGTCTGACACTTGGCATGTGTGTGTGCATATTCCTTATATTTACTCACTTAACCCTAGCCACGACCCCACATGGTAATGCATCATAGTGTTATAATGTCATAGGTGAGAAGCCAAGACACAGGTCCATCCAGCAGTGTGGGGGAAAGATCGGATGCAGCCTTTAAACTGGGACTGAACGAAGAGAATGTGACCATCGTGGGATTATCCAGGAAGAACCATCCAAGCAGCTAAAGCAGCAAATGCTAAGGTCCACATATTGGAGAAAGATGTTCTCAGGCAAAAGAAGATGCTAGACAGGCCTGCAGAGGTGGGAGGTCTGGACCACATGCAGCCTCAGAAGGACTATGAGAGAGTCTGGATTTTATTCTGAGTGTCACTCTGATATGGGTGAATCTTACGTGAGAAAAGCAGGTGAGTACCTGGAGGGGTGGGATGCCGGAGATACCTAAGAACACGTTTCACCTGCCCTACGGGCCCCGGCACACAGCCCCACAGGTCACAGGCTGCATCCCTGGTTCACCTGTATCCTGCTAGGCTTTGCACCTCTGTGACACTGCTCCACCAGCCTTCAGTTCCCTGCCTGAAAGCAAGTGTCCTCAAAGTGTTTTTGTTTCTTAATTAAATTCCAGCAACCTGCTCCTTTTAATTGCATCAAATTATCAGGCCATCTGTTACCTGGGCTTGCACAGAGACTGGGAGCTGCTCCTGGAGAGGCTGCTGTACTCTCACAGGCATCTGGGCCCCACAGAAGAGGATTCTGGGAAGGGTTTTTAAAGCAGCCCTGCTTTTATTTAAAATGGTTGGAAATCAGCTGGCTGTTTTAAATGAATGCCATCAATCTCTATCTGCACCTCCATGCCTCAGAGAAGAGGCGAGTCTTGCTCAGAGGCTTAGGAGGGAACTTGAGATCGGGGACAGGTGCTTCTGCCAGCTCTTAATCAGGGTCAACTCTCCTCTTGCTGTCCAGTTTCTAGGCTACCACAGGCCACTGCCTCAGCCGCCACAGCTCTGTTGTGAGCATGCCCCTTCTGCTCAGGGCACGGGAAATGTCTCTGTCAATTTCACTTCTGAAAAAGATCAGAGGGTTGGGTGGACCCAATGCAGAAAGGATGCGGGCTTGAGATGACTTCCAGCAGACAGGGACTCATTTTCTCTGCCCCCACCAGCCTGGGAAAGGTGTCATGAGATGGGCTGAAGAGTTAGAACTGTCTCTATAGCTTTTCTCTATGGATGGAGCCGTGGGTCAGATATACAGGGAAAGTGGGTTTGGGGGGCTGTCAGGCATTTCCATCACAGGCAGAGGTGAGTAAGGCTCCTCTCCTACAACATTCAGAGGAAGTGCTGGACCCCAGAGAGACCGACACTTCCAAATCAACTTTGTTTGTTTGTTTGTTTGTTTTTAAGCGTGCTCCGTTTGTGATAGTTTGTTGTCGCAAGCCTGGGACAACAAGACAGATTTCAAGGTCAGTTGGTGGCAAAGGTGGTTCTGTTTGACCACAAAGGCTGTGCTTTTAGCTGTGGCCCCACGCGGGTGAATGGATGCATGCAGGCACAAGGAAATCTCCTCACAACATAATTACAGCAATGTCGTTTTGGTGACTGGGTGAGGAAGAGGAAGACACTGGCAGGAAGAAAATCAATTGCTAATTTATTTGCCTTCAAGTGTGAACACAGGCACTTTCTATGCTTCATGTTGCTTCTCCATTAGGAGTCCAGAGCTCAGCAGAAGGGACAGCAGGTCTTGCTTAGAGAGGCCGTGGGTGAGAACAAGATGGAAATAAACACCTGCCTGGGCCAAGCAAGCAGCTACATCCAGATCACCTGCAGGTGAGTGGCTTCCAGGAAGAGAAAGAAGTAACATGGGTATAGGATATGATGGGTTTCGCAACACAAACTCCCGATGAAGCACCTGTAGATTCAAACCACTGTTCTTCAAAGGGTTACAGGACCTTGGACATCCTGATGTCCCCTTCCCTCTGGCTAGAAAAGCAAAGGAAGAGCCCAGATAGCTGGACGTCCAGAACCTGCTAACAGAAACAGTTGAGTCCAGATCCTGAGAGATGCTCATTGAAGGGAGGGAAGAAGTGGATATTGGCATCTCTCTATATATTGGGTATTTATTTATATATGTAGTTCAGGCTGGTCTCAAACATCCTATGCAGGCAAGGATAACCTTGAAATTCTGATCTTCCTCTTGCCACCTCTGAAATGGTAGGATTACAGATATACATCACTATATACAGTTTATGGGACCCTTGGATCGAACCCAGGGCTTCACGTTTACTAAGCAAGTTCTTTATGAACTGAACGTCTCCAGCCTGGGTGATCAAGTCTTGAAATCACATTCTGATGCTATATTGACAACAGATAGGAGGCCGGAAGGACTTCCTCCTGCACAGGCACAGTGGCCCCGGTACCCCATCTTTACACTCTGGGCTTTATTATGCCACCCAGCCAAGTGCTTCTGTAGGCTGCCTCCTGTGACTGAGTGACCACAGACTTCTCCAATTTTCGGCTGGGCCTGCCTGAATTCTTCCGGAATCTGAAATTTATCCAAGCTCTCATTATTGGTTGGCTATGAAAGAGAGCAGAAAATGCCAGTCTTTCTTCTTTCCCATTCCACAGTGAGAGGACACAACAGACCTCGGATCTACACTGCCAGAGTCTAGACTCAAAGAGCTGTCACCAGCCTCTCAGGGACCAGGGCAGCCTGGCGCGATGCGAAGAACCTTGACCTGGAGTCCCAAAAGAGAAGGGTTCAAAGTTCAGCGTCATCACTGACAGACAGTTCAGCCTAGATGACTGTGTTGGATGATAGCACGGAGCCTTTCTTTCCGGGTCAACACCATTCCTTCCTGCTGGAGGAGGAAGGCCATGAACAGACAAGCCAGAAAACATGACAGTGGGAAGGGCTACTCAGATAATTCAAAAGAACCCAAACAGATAATGATCAACTGTGGCTCTAATGGAAGTGGGCATGGTAGGGCTCCCGAGGAGGTGACTTTGAAAATAAGACTTGACTGACAAGAAGCCATTCAGGCCTAAAGGCAGGCGGAGGAGCATTGAGGAGACAGCCAAGGCTAGTGTCATGTGTGAATCTATGTGGGGAATGGCAATGCTGGAGAGAGACTGGGGTCATGTTCTGTCATGGCTATAAGCTGGGGTGCATTTGAGGAAAACCAGTAGCTGCATTTACTATGCACATGATAGCCCACCCCACAGGCTCATCTGTATGACTTGGTTACCATCATGTGGGCTCTTGAAGAGCAAATGGGTCCTGAGGAATGTGACCTAATTAATACATTAGCCCTTGAAAATTCACAATATGATGGTGTTAAGTAGGAGGTAAGTCCTGATTGGTGGAAGATGTCCGTTGGGTGTCTATCTTTTGGTCAATGTTTTGCCCTGGCCTCTTCCTGCATTTTCTTTCTTTCTACTTCATGTCTGATAATATGAGCAGCCTTTGTCACAGACTCCTGCCACCATGATGCTCTGCCTCACTATGGATCCTGAAGCAGCAGGGTCAAATAGTATGGATTGAACCCTATAACCGTGAGCCAAAACACTGCTCCCCAACACACATGGGTACATATGTGGGCTTATATAAAGTCTAACACAGTATCTCTTTTTGAATCTCAAAGTACAAGAAGGAAATTAAATGTAGTCTGACTAATGGCTACTAGACCGTCTCTCCAGTTTCCAAAATTAAATGTAGGCCTACTAAGCTACTCCTACTAGACTGTCTCTAATTTCCAAAAGAATATACATCTAACGATGGTATACTCAAAAAAGCTGGAGGTGGGAGGACTTATGAAAAGTTTAGATGCCTCCCATCAGGCTCTGAGTGAAAGTGGGGAGGAGGAGGGGGAGCCTCCAAAGAGCTTTGAGTAGGTTAGGAACTACATTCTCTGTTCATGTGACCCTCACATGATGTGATATTGATTTCATTGCAAAAGACCAGTCTGTCTAAAAAGTATCAGAACTATTACCAAATACAAAATTATTTTTAATTCATAAGTCAACCTAACAAAAAGTGTTCATTCTCATTTGGGTTCCAAATCCTGTCCACTTCTAACTTTCATGTGGCTTACCCTCATCTCCTCTTACGGAGACACATGCTGTTTATAGCTGTTTTTTCTGGCCTTCCCTACCCATGCCATCTTTTCTCTCTTGCATTTCTGATGCCCAAGCAATGATAATTCCCTTTATTTATTTTTTTTTAGAGATTTATAACATACACTGGGCACTGAAGCCCTGTGAAGCTGCGTAGTGGAGAAAGATCATCTGTCTAGCTTTGTCTAGCCCAGTGTCTGGCAACCGGGCTACTTGCTGGCATTTCTTTGGGATCTTTATAGACTGATTATGTCTGAGGCCTGCTCCAGAGAAGGACATGGGAGTTTGACCTGGTAGAAAAACTGTCAAAAGTTCCCTGAGGAGCCTGGTGTGTAGGCACACTGGGACTCCTCGAAAACACTAGCATCCAGCTTCCTCCAGCTCACTTCTCTTGCAGAGTCTTTTATGTAACACCTATCTAGCCTCCATAGAATCAAGCAGGTACTCTATGGAACATACTTTGGGGAACACTGGACCAAAGCAGGGTTTTGCAAATTGCACTTTATCCTGCAATCATTTGGGGACTTTAAAGAACCATTTCCCAGTTTCAGCCTTAAGGATCCACTAGTCTACAACCTGTGGTAAGTTTAGACAGGTCCTCCAGGTGACTTGGGTGATCCTGAGTTAGAGGAGCATCTATTGACAAAATTGGGATATTAGACAGGGATAGTGAGGAGTGTGGGTACACGCAAACTGAGGGCAAACTCCCTCAGTTCAGAACTTCCTTATCTGGAGGATTCTGACCTTTCCACAGCTGTACCCCACATTGCTGCCCCATCAAGAGGGCCATGGTAGAAGTGGATACTAGGTTGGCACCAAGCTTTTGATTTGACTAGGTGCTTAAGGAATGAGCCGTGAAGCTCCCATTCAAATCTCCCTGTGTTTTTGTGTTCCTGTCAATGAGACTTCATGAGTGACACTGCCATTCAGAGGACAGTGGGCACTTCCAATCCCTTTCACTGGTCCTTCAACCTTGCAAGACTGACATGTCCTTGGATGAACAGCATCTAACAGGGGCTGTAAAGGCCTTGGACAAGCTACTTGAACTTTTCAGATCTCAGCTCTTCCACCATTGTAAGAACAAAAAGAGGGGTTTTTTACAGAGCTTCATCGAGATTCAGCCCAATGCCTGGTTCCCCTGGAGGCTGATAAACGTCCCTTGTTGATGAACATAGTAAATAGTACCAGGGCACTCCTGAAATGTGGTCCCTTGTACAAAACTACCAAGTCACAAATGATGCTCTTCTCTCAGGATGAGTAGGTGGATGCTGGGGCCCAAGCATCTTTGAAGAGGAGCAGACACTGCCTGCTCAAAGAGAGCCATAGGGCTACAGGACATCAGAGAATGCACTCTCAGTCCCTAGAACCAATGGGCTGAACAAGAGTAAAGAGAGATCGTAAATAACACTATCCACTAAACAGCATGGAGCATGGCTGTTTAATTTTTCCAGGCTGAGGAAAAACAGGGGAAGCTACTTGGTATAACCTATACAGCTCTATGGGGCTCCCAGGCTGATGGCTACAGGACCAGACGTGGAAGCTCACAGACTCACAGTCCTTACAAATTGGAACACTAAGCGCTGGGGATGCAGTGAACCCAGCAAGGTACTGTAACTTGCCAGGTGAGGGCTGTAACAAAAGAGGGAAGGAGACACTAACTTATCAAGCACCTACAGATTTTTCTACCTCCTGGAGGTATTTTAGATTGCTAGATGCTATATTGACTGCCTCACCAACATTATGGCACTTAACCCGCACAAACAATACGCCCACAAGGTAGGCATTACTGTTTATAAGAGGCAACAAGAGAAGCTTAAGCAGACATCAATAAAATGAATACAAATCACATTTCAGTTTATTTAAGTACTAATAACCACATGCCACTTGTCTCTTCTCCCTGAGTTTATATAAAAGGTAAACCATTGGACTACAGAATAGTCTTTGGGAGTACAATTGACCACAAGCTACCCAGGGACTTGTTGACTTTGATGATGATCCATGCTTCTGCAAGCAGCCCTAGTCAACTCACTGAGTCATCAAAATGGACTCGGGTAGAATCCTTTCTTTGGTCTTTGGTGTCACTATCTAGGGTAAGTAGATGTTTTTGTCTGTCTCTCCAGGAAAGACATGTGATAAACTGTATTTATTTATTCATTGGCATGTATTCTACACAGATGTGGAGGGTCCCAGGTGGCTGTGGTTCATAGTCTCTCACATAATGAAAGGGTTTCTAGAAGAAATGGCTGGAGCAAAAGAAGGGACCTCAGCTGGGGCCAGGGCTTCACAATTGCACACCTGTGCAGCTGTGTAAGACCCTGCACATAGAAAAGATCTGTGCTGTCACCATCTTAAGCTACCTAACAAATCTGAATGAGAAGCTCCATGGTTTCATGTTGCACTGCAGCATACATCCATGACTGGGACTGTTGGAAGCATCTACCCAGGTCTGCCAGTGTAGTGGGCATCTGGATTCCAGATATGAAAGATTCTGAGAGTGAGAACAAATGTTACAAAAAAAGTGTGTGAGAGAGGAAAAGAAGGAGAGGGAGGGAGAAGTAGAGGGAGAAAAAACCCTGGGTGAACAGGAAGAGAGAGAACCCTACAGCCTAGCACCATTCTTACACCAAGAGAAGTCCACTCAAGTCCCTTGTTGAAGGGGCCTTTCCAGACTCCTGGTTTCCCCAGCCATGTGTCCTTTGGACATTATGTCCCTTCCCAGAGGTTCTATGCTTTAGGACAGGTGCTTATGAATCCCTCAGAGCAGCTACTCAGGCTTTGCTCACTGTTTGTACCTTTAGGACACAGCCCAGGATACGTATACCCACACTGTCCAGTTCCCATTTGTCCAACCATACAAACAGGGAGGTCGGAGTCTACTGTAGCCAGCCGAGCTTGGCCCAATCTGCCTGCTTCTGAGACTCAGCTCCCCCACAGCACTGGGAAGCAGTGGGTGACATAAAGTCAGTAGTGGCTTCCAATGCCAGCTTTGCTCTGGACCAGCTAAATGACCCTGGGCAATCTCTTTAACCTTCTGGGCACTCATTGTCTTCAACTGTAAAATGGAAATGTGAGAATAATGTCAGAAAAAAATAAAGTACATGTGAAAAGCACTCAGAAGAGAGGCAGAAGGAGGTCAGTAAATGTCAGCCATTCCCATCTTTCTGGATCTCCGTGCACTCTTCCTTCTTGACCCTACTGCCTCCCGAGAGATGAGCCATCCCTTGTCAGCTACAGTCATAAGAGTCCCCTGTCATGCTGAGCATTTAAACCCATTTCTTGACAATATTTAAATCTGCAAATTAGAAGTGCCAACGCTCTGCCTTGAATGAACTCACTAAGGATGTGACAACAGCCCTCGGGGCTCTGGGTTTTAATAAAAGGAAAGATAACCAACAATATCAATTTTTTTTTCCAAGAGCACCTGATGTATGCTTTCCAAATCACCATTCTGCATTTCCCTGCTCTCTGTGCACTGGAGTTAAATTACCTCGCTCGGAGAAATCTCTGCTACCAGGAGCCCACCTGGCTCCTCACAAAGCCAGTTTTAGCATCACTTGGGTTTCATTGTGGAGAGCACAATGCTCAGCAAGAGACAGTTCAGCCTATTTGGTCAGCTTGCCCCAGCTGACAGTTTTACTTATCTCATAAGGAGAGAAAAAGGTTTGACAAGGAATTAGGAGTCAGGGTGCAGTTCAGTCCCATCCTGCTTCCACCCAGCTTCCATTTTTGTACAGTGTTTTGAGGGGAGGAACACCCCATTCTATGTCCCAGGAAATCTGGGTGCAGAAAGAGTGCTATGAAGGAAAAATGTGGGTAGTGGCTGAGCTCTTCTCTGGCAGTACAGGAGTGGGGCATACAGGGGACTTCCTTGAGGAAATGCCCAGTTTCTCAGGGACTCTGGGGAAGCCAGGTAGATCACCTCACATTTCTTCACACTCCAGGTCATATGACCTGACAGTTCCCTTCATTACAGGGAGCTCTTCCTCAACCCTCTTATCACTTGGGATGTGTCCAAGTGAAGGTTTCTCTGATCACAAAAGGAAGCAGAAGCGCTGGCCCAGTCCACGCCTCTCCAGATCTTGCCTGTTCTGGCCCTACACCTCCAGAAGTGAGTCCCCTCACAGCTGTTCTCATACAAGTCCCCAAATAAACATGGGAGTAGCACAAAGTTCTAATAGGTCTTAATAATAAAAGCCTAGAGTCAGATATTGGGGAAAATGCTGAGAGATCAGAGAGATGAAGGGGCAAAATCATAGCCACTTTACCTCTCAACTTCCTAGCCAAAAAGAGACTGAGTTCCTGTTTCCTCCCGCCTTATCACTTCCTCTCTTTGCCCAGTCATATCATTTCCTGTCTGTCTGTATAGACCCCCAGACCTCTATGGTTAGCTAGTAGCTTGCTCCACCCTCTGATCTTCAGGCAAGCTTTATTTGTACAAACAAGATGTCACCAATCATGGGTTGTGAAAATCTGAGATCAAGGCTCCTTGAAAACTCAAACCATACTGAATCAACACCATCTCCTAAAATATCTGTTGCCTCACCAATCCTCAAGATCTGATGCCATTATAGACAGTGTTATTTTATTCTTCTTCTTTTTTTTGTTTGTTTGTTTTTCAAGACAGGGTTTCTCTGTGGCTTTGGAGCCTGTCCTGGAACTAGCTCTGTAGACCAGGCTGGTCTCGAACTCACAGAGATCCGCCTGCCTCTGCCTCCCAAGCGCTGGGATTAAAGGCGCCGGCCCGACAGTGTTATTTTAAATCGTTAAGTATTGAGACGATTTGTTATACAGCAAAAGCTAACAAATATGGGTGAGGAAAAAGAACTCCACTTTCTGTGCTTAACTCTGAGAAATGTTTGCCACAATGTTGCCTATCTAAGCTGGCCATGTGGCTTCTGACTTAAACATTTCCCAGCCTGAAAAAGTGAAATGCAAACACTAATTTTAGCAAATTCTTGCAGGAAGAAGCAGGCGTTAACTCTCCGAACCCCAAGGGCAGTCTTACATGGAGGAAATGTTATCTTAAGATGAGAAAATAAGGGTCTGGAGAGATGGCTCAGCAGTTAAGAGCATTGGTTGCTCTTCCAGAGGACCCAGGTTAAATTCCCAGCACCCCCATGGCAGCTCATAACTGTCTGGAACTCAAGTTCCAGTGAATCTGACTCCCTCACAAGGACATGCAATGCATATAAAGATTTTTTAAAAATTAAAAAAAAGATGAGGAAATGAGAGAGAGAGAGAGAGAGAGAGAGAGAGAGAGAGAGAGAGAGAGAGTTGCCCAAAGTCTTTGACAGGTTGGTGAGGCAGAATTAGGATTCAAAGTGCAGCACAAGGGACCCCAGAGCCCAAGAACAGTGGGAATAACTGGAAGGACCCAGCCCAGAGCAAAGCATAGGACTCCAGGGGACCAGAGCAGGAGAGAACGTGAGAATTTAGATTTTATACCAGAAAGGCCTCCAGGGACTCAGGGTACATTGTTTATGGATATATTTTCCCTTGCTTTTGTTTAACACCTGGCTTTTCCCAATGCATGGCGGTATTTTCTGCCCACTTTGGCCTTTTATACATCCAGGGCACTATGCATGCATGGTATGCCATGGGAACTCTGAATACTATTGAGAGCATGAAAGATGGGCCATTGGGTGGAATCCTGGGTTAGCTAGGGCCACTGTGAACTCTGAGCTCCCCTCAGAAACATATCCGGTGACAGCTGGGAATGAGGGCCAACTAGACTCAGAGGGCCAGAGCTATGGTGATGATTTTCTTGAGGAGGGGACTTGTTAAAGAATGGCTCGGTAAGAAAATGGGGGCGCTTGGGGCAACAAGAAGTCTCCTCTAGATTGGTAGCTAAGTGCATTGGCTCTCAGCTGAACTGAACCTCTTTGCTCTCAACACTGATCAGGAGCCTCAGGGAACTCCCTGAAGCCCACTGTGGTGTGACTGTGCCCATCTGAGAAATGAACAGTTGAATAGTGGCTTCCCTGTGGCTCCTGAGCCTATAAGCAGCATCTGCCCCACCCCCAAGCTGGCACTCAGGATGGAGTGGCCACTGTGATGTGGGGACAGGGAATCCTGTGGGTCACCCTAGCCAGGAAAAGGCTGCACCATCCATCAGGGCTCCCTGGCAGTGAAAAAGCGCCTGTCTTGCTGGGGCGTCCCTGCACCATTAATCAGTGTTCCCCAAACCAGCAGAAAAACTGGGTAAGCATCATTCCTGGAAGCCAGAAGAGGCCCCTGGAGAGTTGAATCCAGCGAATTATTAATAAAATACTCCATCTTTCAGGGTGCTATGCGAGGCACGGGGTGGGGGTGGGGGCCGCTTTCCAAGGCATTAAGAGCAGCTCTGTCTACCCTGAATTTTAAAGAAACAGGATGAGGTGACAGGGAGAGGCTCCAGAGAGGAAGAAGAGCTGTACAGCCATCTGTCTTAACATACCGCATCTTCACGGACCAGTTCCCCAAACTGTCATTTTCTCTGGTCCTTTTCCCCTGCTCAAGAGGTTATGGAAAGCTTTCACTGTGGACACAGATCATTGGAATAAAATCTGCTTGCCAGCAAATCCACTTTCTGCCTAGATTCCAGACTCTAGGCATCTCACCAGGCCCCCTTTGACGATGTGCTGGACTTCTTCACCTGTTTGGTTAGCGGTATTGTTTTTTTGTTTGAAATGGGATATTGCTATGTGGCTCTGACCGGCCTTCAGCTCCTGCTCCCTGCTCCCCCACTGGGACCACAGAGCTGTACTGTCTCACCCTTTGGGTTCTGATTTGGATGGAAAGCAGAAAAGGAGGGTGTCTCGCTGCTGCACTGATGTTTCCTTGTTAATAGAGGCACTTTGGAGTGTGCGTTTATTAGCTTAAGGATCCTCTGCTCTCCGGGATCTGCAAATGGCAGCCCAGACAGGCCACAGCACCCCAACTCCCCTCCTCCCACCATGAAGTCAGCGCCCCAGGGAGCTGGCTTCTTTTCAAGCAAGATTCTGCTATATTGATGGAGTTTTTCCAGCCAAGGTGAATGGCCTTTGTTACATGTCTGCAGGAGGTGACTATCGCAGACATGATCTCATTTTGTTCTCTTCTGCTCCAGGATCACTCCTGAGGACCTGCAGGCCCACCTGAGGGATGAGCAAAGCAAGGTTTGCAGAGATGGTGCAGGAGGTACACCCTGGGTAGAGGCAACTGACAGAGACACACTTCCCCTGCCCCACTAACGGGATCTGGAAATGGACAAAGCCCAATACAAGGCTGAATTCCATTCTGCATGTGCTGTGCCAGGGTCTGGGATGTGACAGGCCTTGCTTCATTCACCCCCAACTGGAAGCTAAGGGGTCCCAGGCAGGGCAGTGCTTACATATGTGACATTACAGGTCCTTTGTGAAGGCTGTTTGCACCATCAGAAGTTGCTGATGCCATGAGTCCAAGGTCTATGACAATAACCTTAGCCTGCTCTCTCCCCTCTGATGTTTGGCCACTTGTGATATAGTGCCATACGCAGTAATGTTCTTGGGCTCCAGGATCTCTGTCTCTCTGTGTCTCTGTCTCTCTGTGTCTCTGTCTTTCTCTGTCTCTCTGTGTCTCTGTGTCTCTGTCTCTCTCTGTCTCTGTCTCTGTGTCTCCATCTCTCTGTGTCTCTGTCTCTCTCTGTTTCTCTGTGTCTCTGTCTTTCTGTGTCTCCATCTCTGTGTCTCTGTGTCTCTGTCTCTCTGTGTCTCCATCTCTGTGTCTCTGTGTCTCCATCTCTCTGTGTCTCTGTCTCTCTCTGTCTCTGTTTCTGTCTCTCTGTCTCCATCTCTCTGTGTCTCTGTCTCTCTCTGTCTCTCTGTCTCTGTCTTTCTGTGTCTCCATCTCTCTGTGTCTATGTCTCTGTCTCTCTCTGTCTCTGTCTCTCTCTCAGTTTCTGTCTTTCTGCCTCTCTCTCTCTCTCTCTCTCTCTCATTCTATTCATCTGTTTCTCTCTTCCCCCTATGAATGGAGCCCAGACATTTGAATATGGTAGGCAGGCAAGCATTCTCTATCTCTCTATGCTAAGCTATGTCCTAGGTATTAGGAACCTGAAGAGGACCAGTTATGGGTGGGCACGAGATGAAGAAGTGCAAAGTGAGGCTGGGAGCTCTCAAGGATCCTGCAGTGGTTGTTACAACTATGTAAAAAGCAGAGGCCAAGGCTAAAACCACTACACACATGGGGCTTAAGAGAATGGTTCCTTCTGTGCCTTGTTATTTTACTTTGCTAATGATGATGTTCCTTTCTGCATAAAAGGCAGCAGTTCTCAGCCTCTAGGATTCATAAGCGAAAAAACTGTCCCCAGAGAGAGAGACCAGCATCAGAGCTGACTCCGTGCTGCATCAGAATGACGCGGGCCACCAGGACACAGCACCATCGCTTCACCTTTCTAAAGGGGAAAAAAATTCACATCAGGGCAAGATCCAGCTGTGGCCTTTAAAGAGACTACGTTCTGCACAGCGGGAGGGCTCACAAGAGCTCTGCCTCCTTCTGCAGTAGATTGCCAAAGCCTTGGGTGGGCCTAGCCAGGCATTCCTGGTGTTGAATATCCCCATCTGGCCACTTGGGACTCTGGGGTCTGAGGAGGTGTCTGTTTCCTACAATTACCAGGCTTTAATGTAATCACTGAAGTGGGGAGCCAGCTGGAAAGGATGGAGCCTGACCTCCCGAAAAGACAGACAGCTAAATAAGTCATAGGCCCACAGACAGCCCGGCTGCCAGGCTTATGTAACTGGCTCCCCCTGGCTCCCTTTCGGCCAGGCTCTAGAGCAGTCTGGTCTTTTTGTGTGTGTGCTTTTGCTTTGTTTTCTGAGACTTTACCTCTACAACAGGCAGGGAAGAGATCAGACATGAAAGGGATCCCAGTGGGGGACACGATACAAGTGCTACTTCATTTGTCTTCAGGCTCAGAACCAAACCCCAGATTTCTGTGGGAGCCAGAATGTAACCAGGAGAGATGTTTGGCATTGCATGGCACTGTATGGCTCTGCATGGCACTGCATGGCTCTGCATGGCTCTGCATAGTTCTGCTTGTGAGGGATAGGAAATTGCTGCAGCAGGGGCTCTGTTTGGGGAATGCCTGTAGGCACACGACACATGCTAGGCACATGATACATGCTAGGCACACAATACATGCTAGACAATGCGAGGCATTTTCCTGGGGTGATCTCAACTCTCACTGCACTGGTGTTAGCCTTTAATCTCTTCCCTCCTACCTTCAGAGGTCTAACTTGTCTAGTTCAGACTAAACATATCCCAGGCCTGAGATCTCCAGCCTCAGCAGTACTGATTCCCAGAAGGTAAGAATGAGAAGGTCACACTATGCTACCCCCTGTTAAATGAGGTGTGTGTGGTCCAAATTTAAATCCTTTGTGTAAGATGTAAACAGTCCCCCAGCCTCCCTTGTTGCCCCCACCAACATAGAGGTTTCCTAAATTGCTGTTTGATGTACTGGATTTTAAATGAAGTAATACAAAGCAAGAACGGGGTACCTATGTGACACCTGAGAATACAAGAGCTACAGCAGGAAATGAAGAGCTTCTGGATGCCTGAGGACTTGCAAAAGTGATGTACACAGGCCACAGCAATGTGGAACGTAGCTTCATGGATGTCACAAGCAACCAGTGTTTCAAGTACCGGCTCACCTCAGGCTAGCCTGAGATCCCACGGGGAACTTAGTTTCTACCTCCTCTTTCATCTGGAGGATGCCCCACTTGCTCTGGCAATGAGACTTGAAATTCTTCTTGGAGGAACCAACTTGTGCTGTGGTTTGTCTGTGTTATCTAATCTCTGTGGGGGCAGGCCCGTGGCTATGGCTCAGCTGCTTTGGAAAATGCCTTGATTTGTGGTGAGAATGGGCAAGCAACCACACCAGGCTTCGGCAAACAAATTTAGTATTTGTTCTTACACGGTCAGTGTGGCTGTCTATGGCGGCTTGATGAGTCAAGCTTTCTTTTCCCAAGGGGTACCCACCCCAAGCCAAGCCCAATGCCAGGGAAAATGGTGCATGCAAGGTAGTCAGGCTACATAAAGGCAAGGTCTATAGTGCCCAGCAAAACTAAGAAAGATGCAGAGAAGGACCTGGTTAAACCTGCAGCCTGGACTTGTCTTGTATGTCCCTTCCTACAGTTAAGAGTAGCTGTCCCTGCTTAGACAGGGACAACCAGAGCACATACGAAAAGATGTTCATATGTATAATATGTTCATATATACATCAGTGTAGTGTGGACCCAGCCTCTCAAACTGTGGGTTGTGACCCCATAAAACCAGCGAACAGTGAAACGTTGTTCTTGCAACAAGAAATCAATTCAAAACTTGAAAGCATTATGAATCTGAGATGTTTCTGGTCGTCCGACTCAGGTTGTAGCCCCTGGGCTTCACTACAGCTTTGGTTGTAAACGTACAGCACACATCCTTAGTGTCGGAGTTACTTTTCGACCACTGTGATGAAACATTGTGACCAAAAGCAACTTTGGGAGGAAAGAGTATAT
Organism: Neodon shergylaensis; assembly: GCA_025134845.1. Lineage (NCBI taxonomy): Eukaryota > Metazoa > Chordata > Mammalia > Rodentia > Cricetidae > Neodon > Neodon shergylaensis. Next base: position 726,722 of record JABTXL010005037.1, read on the forward strand.
TTCAGCTTATGACTTATCGTCTGTCACCCAGGGGAGCCAGGGCAGGAGCGCAAGGCAGGAACCTGGAGACTGGAAATGATGCAGAGGCCATGGAGCAGGGCTGCTTACTGGCTTGACCCTCTCATCCTGTTTTCTTATACCATCCAGGATCATCTTCCCAGACTGTCACTGCCCACGCTAGGATGGGCCCACCCACATCGATCAGTCAAGAAAATGCACAGGCTTGCTCACAGGCCAATCTAGTGGGCCATTTTCTCAGTAGAGGTTCCTTCTTCCAGAATGACGCTGGCCTATGTCAAGCTGACATAAAATTAAACCAGCACACTTAGCGTTACGTGTGCCACCGTACCATGGGATACCAAGGAATGCAGCCCCAAGCCCTTCAGCTCAGCCAGGGTGGTCCTAAGTTCTGAACTGCAGTTCAGTTTCACGGTACATAACAAAGTTTCCTGTGCTGACAGAAACGGAATGGCTTCCTTATGACAGACGGAGGCATTTACTACCTTGCTACCACAATCCCTTAGCACGTATCAGGTCAGTATACTTCTGGATTGTCTTCGAATGTTTGATTTAAAAAATTTATCTTTGAGTTACTAACTTAAGTCTCATTAAAAAAAAAAATAAAACCTGTTCTGGTAGGTGAAGTTTAGCTGGGGGCTAGGACAGAATTGCCAGCAATTTATGCAGTTGTCCTGAACACACTCCTGCCATTTTGTACTACATATTTATGTAACAGTATTCCCAGGGCTAATGATTATAAAAATCAAAATGTCAACCAACTGTGAAAGATACTGCTCTATATCCTATAGTATTAAATATTCAGTGGAGATTTAATTCCTTATGTTAAAAATAAAGAGGCCACATGCATCTCATTAATAAGAAAATTTTCATCTTTAGTAAGTGATAAAATTAAATATGTAATAAAGATTTGATTTTAAGAAAATTTCATTATGATTTATTGCTAGTAACTGTTTATATATGTTTGATAGACCTATAGCCCCTGGGCTTCATAAACATTTGAGAAACAAAAGGGGTTGTGGCTGTGAAAAGTTTAAGAAATCCTAGTATCAAATAGAGCTGGCATTAAAAACTAGTGTGGAAAAGATGTGGGGCAAATGACCTTCCTTAAGGACAATATTAAAGCCCTATTTTTTTAAGATTTATTTATTTATTATGTATACAGCATTACTTCCATGTATGCCTGTGTGTCAGCAGGGAGTACCAGATCTCATTATAGATGGCTGTGAGCCACCATGTGGTTGCTGGAATTGAACTCAGGACCTCTGGAAGAGCAGTCAGTGCTCTTAACCACTGAGCCATCTCTACAGCCCCTAAAGCCTTATTTTTGCAGTACACAAAGAGATTAACAACCCATACATGAAAGGACAGCACAAACTTTACCATCATTATTAGGAAATGTTCTTAGAAACTTCACGCTTAAGAAAGTCATGATTGGGAAAAAAAAAAGATCAATTTGAACAAAACAGAATTTAATATCTTCCCTAGGACAAAATGCCCCTCAAAGAAAACTCAGCAATAAAGAATATACTGGAGGAAGTGTCCATAATATAAGACAGAATTTAAAAATCCTTTCCCAGCTGGATATTCAGAAACACAGAGAAGTACATGGCATGCTGGTGACCCGAGATGAGAGGGAGAAAATAAGTGTGAGACCCCACCACCTGTTTGGTGAAATTGAAAAGTCTAGTCGTAGTGAGGATGGGTGAGAATGTGACGGCCCAGACCCCTCAGAGGTGCTGTGTAACACCCTACACGCTCTGGAGTACAGGCTGGCACAGGCCAGGCCAGCTGGCAGCTGAGCTCTCTGTGAGTCAGCACTTCCTCCTCTGGAATATCTTCCCCTGGAGCTCCTGGGGAGACACCGGGATGGATGGCAATGGCAGGGACTGGGGACAGATAGCAGACCACATCTCCATCAAAATGAGTGAGGAACTCCATGCTTCCGCACGGATTTGCTTGGAAAACCACATGGGGTCAAAAATTGAGTTTCAGAGTTTGCGGTTAAGCATGCAAATGTAACACCTGTATGATTTATGAACATACACACACAGAGGGAGCGTAACACAAAGACAGATTGAAAGACCATGCCCCAAATTCAAGACCAAGGCTGCCTCAGGGGAGGAAGGAGAAACCATAGGAACCATTACAGGAGGAATTTTAGCTTTAGTGAAAGTGTTTGACTTCTTTTATTTGAAAAAAAAAACATGCAAATATGAGAAATTATGAATCTGGTAAGAGGTTCTTACATTCTCTGAATTTTTAATTACTGAAAAGAAACATGAATCCTAAGGACAAAAAATTAAAAATTCATCATATGGGGAAAAATCATTTATGTCACTGTTCATCACAGGCCTACCTCCCCCTGGGTCGGGATGGACAGGGAGCTCCATGGGTACACACAGCTGAGTTGATGACCCTCCCCATGCATTGCCTCATTTCTCCTCACGATTACTAAGACAGGCCTCATTGACCCGGGAAGAAAGGGGTGTTTTGAGAAGGTTAAATGATTTTGCAATGCTCCATGGATAGGAGGCTTTGGACTTGAACTTAACTTTACATTTTAGATAGGTAAGGAGGGTTTGGGGCAGACAGGGAAGCAGATGCTAAAAGGACCGTGGAGATGAAGTGTGGGAGACACGGGTGTTATCTGCTTGGATAAACAGCACAGCAACCCTGTGCAAAGAGAAGTATTCTTTCTAAATGACATGCATTTGTCCTATGTATATGTCAGGGTGAGTTGCTATGACAATGTGCAGGACTTGCTTCTCTCCACCTTGTAGATCTTGGGGATTGAACTAGGTCATCAGACTTGGCAGCAAACACCTTCACCACTGAGCAAATTGAGCCAGTCCCATAAATTATTGCCAACCAAACCTCAACTCAAAGGTTGCTGGATCTTTATCTCACTACAGGGGGTTTGAACTTATGACATTGTATGCATGAACAATGAGAAAATGACTTATATTTAATATGGAGGAAAGTGAGGGGCAGTGGAAGGAGGTTCCAATATACAAGGGCTGGGTAAGGCACTCTCTCTGTTGAGGGATGCGCGCACCCAGGCTGAAGTCGTATGCGTGTTGCCAGGGGAACCTGCTGGAGTGAGAAGCTCAGAGAAAGCCTGTGCTTGCCACAGTCAGGTCTGTACCTTCACCTTGTCCTCTCCACTGTAGCTGAGGTTACACAGACTCCCTCTGTCCTTGGTCCTAGCACTTCCTCATCCTCCCATCCTGGAGTGCATCACACACCCTCTGAGTGTTTGTAGTCACTATCCACCCCCACCCACCCAACCACGGTTCCTGGGTTGCCTTAGGTCAGTCACTTACCCTTTCTGTGCTAGACAAAGATGGGGGGATCTAGGAACAGCAAGCAGAAGAAGGGAGGCAACTGGGAATAGAAGGGCCCAGATTGAGGAAAGAGAGGAAGCCGCCCCCTCCTGAGGGCAGATGACGTTTCTAGCATATCTGGGCAGTGTTGGCTGACTTGGGGGGCCATGGACCTACACTGAGTGGTCCCCAGGTGGCTTCTGGAGAGTGGGAAAATGCCGAGAAAATGTTAGTATCAAAAACTTGAAACAGCACCACACAGATTAGATGTTCAATAAACAAAAACAAAACTAGTTGGGGGCTCCAGGCTAGGGGTGCAAGCCATGCAAGCTGAGTGGTGAGATTGGCAGGGCATGAGGGAATGGGCAAGGGTCAAGGCCACAAACATCTTGGACAGCTACGCAGTTAGCAGGGATTCTAAATACCAAGCTATGAGACAGAGGCAGAAGCCCTGGCATGGGAAACATAAACCACATGTACACATGATATGCCTGGGCTCCAATCAAGTATACTTCCAGATGTCACCCGCTGATAAGGAGGGCACAACAAACACAAAGGTTACCTTGGTTAGAGACGGGACTAGACCTGGTATACACAGGGACAGTGGTGCTCAGGGGTTCATAGAGAGTCAGAAGACAGAGAGCAAAAGGAAAGGGTGGGAATAGCCTGGCAAAGAACTCAATTGATTGGTGGGTCACAGGCAACCCCCTTGGCTTGCCTTTCTGTCTTTTATAATACCACAGTGACCACAATGGCTTTAACAGTCCCACTACCCAAGAGCCTGCCCTGTATGGTGTCATTCTAAATGCTGTTATGCATTAAGTTATTGGATCGTATAGTAACCCTGTAAGAAAAGGATTGTTGCCTTGAAGAGGAAGCTTCTGTGGCACAGAGAGGCTGACACACATGTCTGAGCATGGTGAGAGCTGGGAACTGAGTTCTAAAGCTGATGTTACTAAAGGTTGGGCTCTACAAGTGGTCACGTTTGAACAGCTCTTTAGCACTTATAAGAGCTTTTTGGCTTTCCCCACCTGTGCCTGCAGAGGTCTTAATGATGTGGTCATCACTCCCAGGGTGGATGGCATCCATTGGTAATCTTGGTTGTCAGGAGGAACTACTAAGCCATAGAGAAGCAAAATTTCCCAAAGGAAATGCTGCATCTAATTCTCAGCTTGGCTTTAGAGCTCTGTCACCCAGGAGACACTGGTTGTCACCCGAAAGCCTCAGTTTCCCTTGCTGAAAAGCGAAGTAAGAAGAGCATCACCAAGGGCTCATAGGAGTCATTTGGGAGGATGTGTATGTGCTTGGCTCGCTGTCCCCAAGAATCCTTGATTTTTGGGATGATCAGTAGGTTGGGTTTCAGTAAGCCTTCCTATAGAAGCTTTTTTTTTTTTTTTTTTTTTTTTGAGCTGTGGCTTTAACTCAGGTGGGTCCAGGTGAGAATCTGGGCTCTGCCAGCCGTGAACTCTCAAGACAGTGGACTGACCTCTCTGTGTCTTTCTCAGGTGTACCAGTATCCCACCTGACTTGAGACTCACAACCAGGCAGCAGATGTTGCAATGAGTGTCCTGGGGGGGGGGGTCCCAGTGCAAGAGTGCCCCCAACTGGTGCAACCCCAGCCTGCAACCCTGGCGCAGAAACACCTGGGCTGAGTCAATCCCTGGTATTCTGAGAGATAACAAGCTTGTAGGTCTCCTTCACTGTGTTCTGGGTGCTCTGTGGGCAGCAACGGACTGGAGGATAGAGTGGAGCCAGCACAGGGATGGAAGCTGCCATGTTCAGCTTGTTACCTGCAACCTAAACAGTTACTCTTGGATGGGGGTGGAGAGCAGAAGGTCACTGTGCACAATTACACCGAGTGTGATCAGCATGTGGTCCTTGAGGCACATCCCTGCTTGTACCTCACTTTCCCACTCTGTAAAGTGTGATAACAGGGATGCAACGAATCAAGATTCAGTAAAGGCTGCAAAATGCCAGGTACGCAAGCGGTGACCAAAGGAAGGGCGGAGGTGGGGCTGTACCTGAGTAGCACAGCATTTAAAGGGTTTTGCTAAATTTTTCTTTCTTGCTAAAGAACTTTTTCTTTAAACACACTCAGATCTTCCTGCAAATTTGTCGAGGCCAATCCCATTAGCGTTGGTTCCATTTTCCTACTCTGAGTCTCCCAAATAAGCTTGTGATCTTTGAAGGACCAAGAAGCCACCCCAGTCACCCCAGGTCAGCAACTCAGGCCCGTTTCTCAGAGAAAGGAAATTAAAAACTTGAACTCTGATTTTTAACATCGATCTGCTCCAACACGGGGAAAATGTAAACTTGAGATTTTTCCATTAAGGAATACAGAACGCAAAGGCCAAATGCCACCCTCCTGCATCAGATCATTGCTAAATGAATATAATACCCACAGCAGAAATAGAGCCCCCAAAAGTCACTGTCATCCTGTCCTACAGGAGAAGCAGCAGAACTCGTTCTCAAGAACTTACCGAGAGCCAGATACTGCAATCACTGCACCTGGGCTAGCAGAGCCCTGGCTCCATTAAGGAGGTCATGGAGATCAAGAACACCCAGCAGAGAGACTCTAAGCGCTACAGATGCCTAGGCTTCATCTGGGACCCTAGGAACAGAGAGAGGATGAGGAGAGAAGAGGAGGAGAAAGGAGAGGAGGTGAACGACAAGGGAGAGGAGAATGAGATGGGGAAGGGGAAGAGGAAGAAAGGTTAGATGTTGATAGGAAGGGAAGAAAAAGGAGGAAGAGACAGGAGGAGAAGACACGAAAATGACAACCAAGAGAAATCCTCAAATCATTTGTTCGAAAGTACCAAACCCTTGAAGACAACATAGCTCCCAAAGCCCCATTGTTTGTATAGATGCTATACTGAGATAAATAGCAAAAGACAAGAGCTCCTGTGTCAATTCAAGAGAGTAGACTGTCTGAAGGAGAGACATCTGTGGCTGTGGCCAGGTAGATTGAGAAGGCCACAAGAAGGGGGTGTTCTTCACCCAGCACGCTGTCTGCACAGAGTATGTACCCCAAGGCACAGGAAGACAAGCAAGTGGGTGGACTTTGTAGATGGGATGGCTGCTACTCTTTGCAGAACCTGGAACACTTGTGACACATCATGTGGACATGTGGAGATTTGTGTAAGAAATGTTCTCTCCATTGAATGATCACCTGCATGCTGGTGAGAGCTTGCCTGTATTGCCACCATGGAGTCTTTTAGTACCTAGCCTGGCTCCTGGAATACGTAGCTGCTTAAGAAATACTTTTGATTTATGGACCATGGGCAGACTGCTCACATGAAGAGAGGCAGAAAGTAACAGAGGAGTGTGGGTGCTTGCTGTGGGTTTGGAAGGCAGCTGTCTGCTTCATCAATACCATCTCCTTACAATCGCATACCCACTTACTCATGCCTCTACCTCAGCTTATTATTCAGGAGGTCAAGACCTCTGTGGCACGCCAAGGATATCCCAATGGTGTTACATAATTTGGAAGCCATTTGTGGCAGACACAGGGTGTGTCTTCCAGTTCACAGATGGTAGTGACATAAGTGTAATTGGGGGACATATGGCTGATTGTCATCAAGGGTCAGGGAGCCTGTCTTTCCTCTTGCCTGTTGGGGTGGGGCTCCCAGAAGTCTCACTAAGGCTTGATGCTGACTGATTCAGCATGCCCTGCCTGGCATGCTAAGATTCCTTGGAAATTCCCCACTTTGGTGTTGTCTGAGGTCCTGGAAGTGTCAACCAGAGCAGCTGAGCTAGGATGATAGCTCCTATGGACCTGGGCATGCTCTATGGAGGGCATTCAAGAATAAGTGACCACTGCTTGTTCTTGTCACGGGGATGTCCTCTGGTCCAGGCTTTGCTCTATTTCTTTGCATCACCCAGCAGTGCTGGAATTTACTCCAAGAGCTGACATGGGTATTAGGTTTCTAGTCCTCAAGAAGGTGAACCCCTTAAAGGCAGCCCTCCTTCACTGTTGGGTCTGCAGCACTTGGGATTTATCTAGTCACACTGGAACATGAACTAAGTGAATAATAAAAACAATGAATGAATGGCTGCCTTCTAAGAAGGAAGATGATAAGTCCAGCTTGAACCAATGACCAGGGTGTTTGCATCACATTCAGATCAGGGTGGGGCAAGGTACCACAGTAAGTCCTTGCATGGGAATGGAAAGGAGCAGACATGCAATAACCAACAGGCATGCAAAAGAAAGTCACCAACATGGTGGGTAGAGACTGAGGAAAATAGAGTACATACCATAGCCCTGATTTATAGTTATGAAACCTGATTCCACAGAAGCTCCAAAGTGATCCATATTTAAGATGCACTCAGAGCCTGCAGTGTCCCTGTGGCAGAGGCTGAGGACTGTCTTATAAGCACCCACCATATTCAAGGACCTGGATTATCAGCTGCTAGATATCTTCCCAGGAAGTGCTCAGGCTAAGGGAGACCTGCATGAGGTCATGCCCTCCTGGGCAGTGGTATACTGTGACTAGTTGATATGGCTGCCCCCTTTCAAAGCAGGGACAGTTGTGAGGGGTGTTGCAGCCTCTGAGTTTTACGGTTAACCATGGGGTTGGCTATGGCTTATGTGGCAAATGTGTCCAAATTCAATTTCTCCCCTGTGTCTGGAGCTATACAACTGAGGAGATACCAGGCTTATACCCTAGCACCCTTCACAGGCACCTTAGTAAGCCTCTTCCAGGAAATACAAATTAAGATGATGCCCAGGGGATATTTTAAGTCATGAAAATTCAACTAGGGTTCTATTCGGCCTAATGGCATCAGCTCCCATCACCCCAGTTTTCTCTCCACTGAGGGGAACAGGGAAAAGGGGAGCCTTATTCCTTATCAGAAGTTGTCATCTGCTGGGTGAAGATTCTGTTGGTTCTATGCTGTGGTAACTCCTTCAGCCAATAGCCTTTAAGATACTTGTCCACTTGGGCATGGTCTCTTATACTATAAATGCCAAGGTAGAGCTTGCACGCTCTCTGGGCTGCTGGATTCGGTTCCTGTTCCCCACTCATGCAGAGGACTCTTGGTCTGTGAGTCTCTCCCTAAATAAAGAACCCTTTCTTATACTCCATTCTGAGCTAGTGTGGGACTATTTTATGGCATCGATCTACATCTGGCACCCAACGTGGGGTAATATGGGATTCCCCTCTGTATGATGTGAATGTTTTATTACCATTGGTTAATAAAAGAAGCTGCTTCAGCCTGTAGCCAGCCAGAATATAATCAGGCTGGAAGAGATATATATATAGAGAGAAGGCAAAATCAGAGGGAGGCCATGCAGCCACTGAAGGAGAAAGACACCTGCTGGAATCTTGCTGGTAGGTCACAACCTCATTGTGATGCACAGATTAATAGAGATGGATTGATTTAAGATGTAAGGAGCTAGAAATATGCATAAGCTAATAGACCAAGGAGTGCTATAATTAATATAGTTTCTGTGTGGTTATTTTGGGTCTGGGCAGCCAGGAAATGAACAAGCAGCTGCTGCCAACAGTTCTGGCTGCAGATTTCACCCTTCCTACTTCCAGAATTCTAAGCAAATCTTTTCTGCTTCCTCATTCTTCACTGGCTGCTAGAGGAAGTTCTAGAACACAATCTACCCATGCGCCAGGCATAGCAGTTCTCAGCGAGAGCCATTTTGCAAGGTGTCTGAGTGTCTTCTCAACTCCTGCAGGGACTACATCTTGCATGTCTGCAGTCCAGCACTCTGCTTTTCATGCTATGACAGAGGGCTGAGCATTTGAAGCTGTGTCTAAAGGGTTGCCTTCCTGCCGCCTCACTTCCCACGGGAAGCTTTCAGAATGAAAGATGCTGTTATTAGCCAAAGTGCCTGAAATTTTCTTATCGCTAATTCAGATCGTCCACGAACACGCCATTTCCATAAATCAGTCAGCGACAATAGAGTTGCCCAAGCCCAGCACAGCGACGACAATAATGAGCGTGTGTATTTATGCAGCGCCTTTGTTCCGCAAAGCCCCGAACAATCGGCAATCATTAACTCATTAATCCTACAGCTATCCCTGAAAGGCAGGCTGGGCTGGAACCTCTCCCTCCCAACAGGCAGGGAAAGAACATGGGGAGAACTGACCTCTGGTTCTGTGCTGGGCTTCTCTGCTCAAGAGCTTCGCAAACAGAACTCACTTGTAACTTGATGATGTAGGTACCGGTTGCTATGGCCCGAATGTAATCTTACCCATCCAGGACATGTTGAGATTTGATTGCCAAAGCAGTTAGGAGATGGGGCTGGTCGAGGGTCTAAGTCTCGCAGGTGAAACCCCATGAATGGATTAGAGCCTTTCTTATATAAATTCTTATTCTCATAGGACTGGTTGAGGAACCGTGAGAGTGGACGTTAGAAAGTGAGTGTTACTCCAAACTGTATAAAACAATGTCTTTTCAGAGTGTGCCTTGTCTTGACAAACTCCATTTTACGCGCAGCTTTTGACTCTATCTTGAGGGTGACTTTGCACCTATGTGGATACGTACATAGTTCCATCTGTCCAGCACCACCCCTCTGCACGGACTAACGGGAGAAGAAAGGATGCCACCCTATAAACTCATTGGGGTGAACTGAGGCTGTAGCAGCAGATGGGTCTACTGCAATCAAAGCAGGAAGTCAGGCCAGAGAACTCATCAGACACAAGAGACGGAGGAAGACATGTAATGCTCTCTCATCTATCTGCACACTATGGAGAAGTGGACACCAGCCTAGATAAGGTCCCCAGTCAGGCAACTGTCATCTGACTTTCCTACTGGGACAAGCAGAGAACTCCTAACTGTCACAGAGGCTTCAGTTGGACTCCATCTGTACTGTTGACTCATCTGGACTTGCCATCCATCCATCTGGACGTCTATCCACCAGGACCTGGTCCTGTCCTTCGCTTCACCTCACTCCTACAGCTCAACTTTGACCCCATAATGGTTTCTTCATCTAGTTTAGGGGTTCAGTCCATTTCTCACCTCCATAGAGACTACTCTGCATTTCTACCAGCTTCTTAACTCTGCAATTTTAGGCCTCTTTGAAGCTCCTTGCTTCTTTAACCCGATGTAGCCCTTCTGTAATTTACATATCAATAAAGGAGAGATAGATAGATAGATGATAGATAGACAGATGATAGATAGGTAGGTAGGTAGATAGATAGATAGATAGATAGATAGATAGACAGACAGACAGACAGACAGACAGACAGATAGATAGATAGATGATCCTGGATCATAGAGCAAAGAGTAGATTCAGGATCCAAGCCAGGCTGGCTGACTCTGAAGTCCTATCCCATGACACCTGCTCAGATGTGGTACTAATAAGTCACTTGCCCAGATGTGGTACTCATAAGTCAGCAGAATGCCAGAGGCCAGACCTGAGAATGAAGAACAGAAGGTGCAGGCTGGAGGCCAGCCACATGTGCAAGAGTTAGGATAGGTAGATCAGAATTTCTGCCTTCAGAATGGCATCAACCTCCAGGCTCCTACTTCAAACTCACTGAAGTCATTGAGAACTTGGTTTGAATAAACCTCAGTGTTCCCATTGACCTGGGTTGGAGAAGATTGAAAGGCCCTGGCAAAATTAGAACAAAAGTGTAAAAGGCAGGAAGGGCAGGGACAGTAGGTAGCATTTAGCTTCGCCAGTCCAGCCTCTTTCCTCTACTTTCCTTTCTACTCTTTTTTGTTAATTTTTTTGACACAGTCTCTCTACACAAACTTAAAATCTTTCTACCTCAGCCTATGATGTGTGTGTACTACCACATATAGCTCAAAGATCTTAAAAGAAATCAAATCCCAACACTCCCCAGGTTAAAGCCATCCAGCGTCTTCCTGTGTAAACCCCTTTTCCTGATACACAAACCCCCATTCTGGCCCACTTCTCCAATGCCCCTCCACTTCCCAAACACACCGATCCTTTCATGCCCTGCAACTCACTGGGCCTGTCACTTCCATATACCAGCTCAAGGAAGCTCTGGTCCATTCCAGACAACTTGACATGGATCCTCTTCCTGGTCTTACACTGGCTGATCTGTGCTTGCTAATGTTTTCCTTTGTTTATTATTTTTATTAAAGCATTAGCTCCATGCCTGAGTGCTTTACTCATGACTTGGTAATGATGCCGTACCCTGTCTGGAGAGCAGTTGGGTCCCTGTGTGTAATAACTAATCCCTCAGAACACTTATTACAGGAAACAACCCCTCAATTCACAGAAGACAGGCCCTTTCATCTCCCAACACCCTGAAGGGATGTTCATTATCATCCCCCACTTTACAGGTAAGAGAACTGAAGTAGAAGACATGATACAAGGTTTCTAAGTCACACCCAGGTCAGTGACAAAGCAAGGTCACGGATGTCAACTGCTTAGTCCACAATCCACATCACACCTCACCAAGACATTCCCCCTGCCTCTGGACTGAGCCCAAACTCCTTAAAACAAGGGGAAAGCCCACTGTGGTGTAAGCTTTCCAGTTTTGCCTACCATTCCTTGATGTATACAATAGGTGCCAACCTTGTGGAGCCTTCTAGAAGCCGCTGTCTTCTGTCAGCCATTTGCTTTAGCTGTATTCTACCTTAACCAGGCATCCACTTGCCTGACTCATCTACTCATTTCTCGTCTTTTCGGTTCTAGCTCAGGATGTCCCCTCAAACTGCGGGATAAAATCAACCTTCCTTCCTAAGTGGTTTTTGTCAGGCATTTTGTCCTAGTAACAAAAAAAGTATCTAGCACATCACTTAATCTATAGTTAACTATATGATAAGCTGATACATACGCAGTAGTCAATATGCATGTTTTAATGCAATATACGTCTGTACAGATGCACAGAGTCCATCATAAAATATACAAAAATATAAAGTGCTAAGTATAAGAAATTAAAAGGAAGTCATACTCTGGAACAATTCTTTAGTCCTCTGACATGCCATCCTGTGCTCTTATTTTGGAAACCAGATTATCAGGTTGGCTTGGTGTAAGAGGGAAAAGGTGCAAACACGGAAAGAAGAGATCCCAACACTGATCATCAGTCAGGCACCCAACAGTGATTCGTCCAATGACTCACACTATGAGCTTCAGCGACACTGGGTAAGTCTGGGTGAAAGAGGTCATTTCCTAATTGTGGGCCTCAGTTTCTCCATCTGTAAACATGGGGTGCTGTCTAAGCCCCCAAGGGCTTCCTTGAGCCCAGAGCCCACACAGGTACTGAAGCCTAGGGTCAAGTTCACTCTTCCTGAACTCAGCCACAATAATCCCATGTCCAGAAAGGGCTGTCTCAGTGAGATGTGCAGCCAAGTTCTTCTGTGGTCAACAGTTTTAAGTACTGGTCTTTTATTGATTAATTAACTCTGTGTCTGTCTCTTTGTCTGTCTCTCTCTCTGTGTATGTTTATAGAAAGAAAAAACCACAAACAAAAAAAACATTAATTTCATCAAATTATGCAAAGATTGGGGAGTATAATGAAATCCATAAAACACCGCCTGAACTGAGAGCCCTCCACCTTCCATAACTTTTGGTGATAAAAAACGAAACAGCAGAGCAGGGACATTGGTTCATAAATACCTGGTTTGCTAAACCAGCACTCAGAGCACACAGCTCACACAGAGAATCCAGTCAGTCACACTGGACGGAGGGAAAGCAGGAAGCAAAGGCAGATCCTTTATGTACCCAGGTAAATCTCAGCTTCACAGTATAGGGTACCAGGGCTCCCAGGGACCCAAGAAGTCTGGTCTGCTGTATGTTAGAGGCGGGGTTGGAGTTCTTCTTCCCTTACAAATTGCAGCCTGTGAGGTGCAGGGGTGGCCATGAGGTTCATGGGTGGCCTGAGAGGTATAGGGGTGTCTGTGAGGTCCAGGGGTGACTGTGAGGTGATGCGGTGGCCATGAGCAAGCACATTGCTGAGAAAGATTTTGAGCTCAGGAATCTGTTTCAGAGCTCTATAACAAGGAGGAGAGCGGGGACCCAAAGCCAGCACTCCCTCACACCCTCTTAAACCAATCCTACACACTCTTGAGCATGCTCCATCTTTGCTATCTCCGTGTCTCCTATTACCCCTGCATAGCCTTTGGATGCTCAGGCTGCAGTAGCTGGGACAGTCTTTGTTCTCAGTATAACATCTCATCTACCCTTCCTGGAACCCTATAGAACGACACCACCATCACCCTCATTGTGTGGAAGGGGAAACAGAGACTCAGGGCATCTTGGCGATGTAACCTAGGATCACTCAACAGGCAGCTGATACACCTAGGATGCCAGTTTTCACAGTTCTGGTGCTTATCCACCATGCCACAAAGCCTGCCATTGGGACCACTTCTTGAATTCCTTCTAGGACCTTCTCTTACTGTGTACTGTGAGTAGGAGCGTCTCTCATGGAAGTGGAAGCCTGTTTTACAGCCTCCCAGGAAGCCTGATGTTTGCCTACAGGGCAGAGCTTGTAGCCAACACCTGTGAGAGAATTATTTTCACAAGAGGCAGAAGACCATGCTCATTCCCAAAGATAAAATGTAGATTCAGCCATGCTCAGTCAGGATGGGAAACTAAAGGGGAACCAGAGAGAAGATTAGCCAGTTTGAGGAGGATGAAAACCTGTCCATGGACTAAGAGTGTCAAGGCAGGAGCCACAGAGAGGGAAAGATGGCCTCTAGGGGGATGACAGCCCTGACATGATTGCTTATGTGCTATGAGCTCTCCCAGAACCACAACTCCTTCCCTGTAAAACAAGGTTAACAATAGCACCCAACCTGGAGAGTGGCTGAGAAGAGGAAACACAGTCATAAATTGCTTTAAGCAGAGGGCCCAGCACACAGGAAGCCCTGAGTGAGTCATGGGAGCTGGCAGGAGTGGGATACGGTCAAGCCAAATGAATGCAAAGCAGGGGGACAGGGGATAAATAGGTGAGATCTAAAGAGAGAGCAATAACGTCACCTCTCAGCCGGGGGACATGAGCTTGGCGTATTATATCTGCATATGGATCAGGTGGGGGACCAAGGGACAGGCTCCTGCTGAGTCACAAGCGTTTCTCTGGATGGGAACTACGGCTGAGTCATCTGCCAGTCCAGCCTCTGGCACTGGCTTTGCACAGAGGGAGCACTCCACTAACAAATGAGAAATTTACAAGTGGCTGGATTCCCTGAAGCCTGTCTGTCAGGATTTTATACTCCTTCCCTTCTCCCTTCACTTAGCTTCCTTTTATTTCCCCGTTGACAATTCATCTCTCTTCTTCTTGAACTCCTATTGTGTATCACAATCCTTCTAGAAAACTAGGAGGTGCTTGAGAGAAGTCTAGGACAGAGCTGTAATTGAAACAACTGAACTTAAACAGTAAATAATTGAAACATGAAGTATTTATTACACTTGGCCACCTCTCCCTGCCTACGCCAAACGAGGTCTTTCCCTTGCCCTTGTGAGATGTGAGTGAAATCTTAAGAGGTTTATCCCATTTTTTTTTGTCTTGCTTATTCCCAAACCATCCAGGGCTTAAGAGGCATTTGACAAGGAAGACGTAGATGCAGCCTATCAGCATAGGAAATACCTAACCAAGAACATCGCAACTTAAAACCATAATAAGAACTGAAACAGAGCCTGCCACCTGAAGGTCACCTCCATCTGGCTATGACTACCAGTGGCTCTTCCCAATCCGTCCACCAGCACACGCTGGTCCTACAAGACCAAAGACATTCCTGTGGGGACCTAAGAGAGAGGTCACAAAGTATTCTGGGTTGCCCAAAGATTAGCAAAGAAAATGGAGATTAGCGTGGGAGGTGCTCCAGTGGGATACATACATGTGCAGTCATTCAACAATGTACGCGTGAGTTCTACCTCTGTGGTGGGGATGGGGGCAGCAGAACTGTATGGAGGGAGAAGCTGGGTTGTGGTGAATTCTCCATGCAGGCCTCAGCCCAGTCTCTAGTGTGCTGTAGAGAGAGGCGACATCTCCAGAGTTGTCCTGAGTTGGTGACTGCCATCGGGGGTTCTTATTATTTCCCATATCAATGGACTGTGGGTGTAAGTTTACCTAGAGAAAGGTGCTATTGGCTCAAGATCTCTTTTAAAAGGGCAACTTCCAAAGTAAACTGAACATGAGAGTATACAGCATTTAGCTTAGGAAGAAGCTTCACGAGGCTCCTCTGGAGTCAGGACAACCTGGGAGCTAGCCACCTACTTTTTTACTTTAGTGATGCGCAGACCACAAGCAGAGTAGTTGAGATGTTGGCCTCGAGTTCAGACAGGGCTCACATGGAACAGCCACTCCCTTATGCCTTTAAGCCCTACATTATTACAAATGATCTGCTACCACATATAATTCATGTCAGGTTGGCTGGAACAGTTCATATATCCAATACATTGATACAGTAATTGCTCCACCCATCAAAGGACAAAATGACTTCCTCCAGCCTTCCCCAAAGTCAGCTACATGCTCCACCATAAGCCCAGGAGCCCAGAATAGAGTAAATAAATCCCTGCTCTCCAGTGAGTTTGAACTTGATCATCAAAGCAAAGATTCACCCCTGGGAACAGCTGTTGCTGAGGTTAAGCTGAACAGTGCCCGAGGAAAATCCACAAGGAGATCTGAGTTACAAGCTAAGAAGCCAGCTGTTCACAGTCATCTTCCTCTGTGAGGGTCTCCGAGCAGTTGCTCTCTTGGTATGTACAAAAGATACTTGGAATCCCTGTGCTGCCAAAGGCTGGGTGGAGCCATAGCAGTGACAGAGAAAGACTTCATGCGACTCCTTGAGAAAATCAGAAGAAGAATGAGGTCACAGAGACACATGCAAATGCACAAATATGAAGGCCTGAGCTTGGTCTTGGCATGGGGAGGGTCCCAGGCCTGGAATAGGAGGCAAGGAGAAAGAATCCAAGCCAGGTTTCCAAAGTCAACCTCCTTGGAGGCAGGGAGATCCCTGCGGGGATCCAAGAGAGACCACATGCGTGAGCAGCCAGGCCACAGAAATGTAGGCTAGACAACTAGGGCAGTTCTGCGGCCAGGCTACGTCTGCTGCAAAGGCAGGAGGGCTGGAGCAGGTGGAAGAGGCAGTGGAGACAGATGGCAGGAGCTCTCAAAGCCTCAGTGCAGAAAAGGGTTGGAAGAGGAAATGAGGCACGACAGGTGTTGCAAGGTCACTGAGGAGGGGCTACAGCTGGCGCCAGCACCTTCCTTACCCACCCTTGTTACGGGAAAGCAGGACTCAAGGCTCAAGAGCTAGACGAGGTGTGGTGTGGCTCACCCAAACCTCCTCTGATCAGGAGATATGCTAATAGTCCTGTCCCAAAGGCCTCTCAGAATTCCTGCATTGCTGGGCTATGTATTCAATTCTTCCACAGATATGTAAGGAACATGAATAGAAGGACCTCAGCTAGGGACTGGGAAGAGTGCTGAGCTGCAGGACCACCATTCTTTCAAGGACTCCAAGGAGACAAAGGAGGGAGACATGTATTGTAGTCCAAACATTTGGTTTCATCTCTCTCTGGCTGTCCATGTCCATGGTTGGGCAAGTCATGAGTCCAGTGATTCCATCTCACATTCTTTGTCTGAACGATGGAGGTGCTTGGAGACAGGAGGAAGATAAAGAGCAACAGTGGCCAAGGTGAGCCTTCTTCTGAACATCAGGGCTGCCAGTTGGGAAATATCAACTGGTATGGGAGTCCCCTCTGTGTGCTGTGATTACCATTAATGAATAAAGAAACTTCTTTGGACCTACAGCAAGGCAGAACTCAAGTAGGCAGGGAAAGCTAGGCAGGCTGAATGCTGGGAGAAAGAAGGATGGAGTCAGGGAGAAGCCATGGAGTAGCTGTCAAAGTCAGACATGCTGAAACTTTACAGGTAGGCCACTGTCATGAGGCGATACACAGATTCATAGTAATGGGTTAAATTAATATGTAAGAGTTAGCCAATAAGAAGCTAGAGATAATGGGACAAGCAGTGATTTAATTAATACAGTTTCTATGTGATTATTTCGGGTTTAAGCTAGCCAGGCAGTGGGAAACCAACAAGCAGCCTCTCACTACATCTATACATGTACTCAATGTATCGATGCTTTGTGGACATTCTTTTGAGTCTCACAATCACCTCACAAGGTGGGAAGCCCTCTCCCTCTGTGTCTATATCCCACAGCAAGTGGGATTGAGCCTTGTATAACACCTGATACAGACATGGGCCAAGTGAGGCCAATGTGAAGTTGACTCATTCTCAACACACAGATTTGTTTATCATGTGCTCAGCATTGTTCTAGGCCAGTGGTTCTGAACCAGGGATGACTTCTCCACACATAGAAGACATTTAGCAATGTCTAGAGACATTAGTGATAGTTATGGATTGCCAATAACCCAAGAGGAGAGGAGTACCATTATCTAGGAGATAGAAGTCAAATGTTCCTTGCATTTAACAGTGCAAGGAGCAGCCCCACAACAAAGAATTATCCAGTCCCAAATGTCAGTAGTACGGGCTTCTAACAGAAATGTACCGACAGACCAGGTCTCATTCCAGGACAAGAGTCAGACAAATGAACAAATAAATGTCTATAGGTCCACTAATGAGAAGGTACTAAAAAAATAACTAAGAAAGAGTGGTGGAGTTATCAGAGACTCAAAGGAGGAGAGACTGGAGGAATGTGATGGGAGAAGACATAGATGCCCCCTGTGTGGGACAGAGACCCTGGGGTAGGGTGCACAAGGCATCCTCAGGTGTGGCAGGAGGACCAGATAATGGGAACATGTTGAGAGATGAAGTCAGAGGGTTACTATGACAACCTGGCTAGCTGTATCAACAGCTTAGGCCTCCCCAAGGACACAGGTCATTCCCAGTATCCAACTTCTTGGTGCCACACATTTTCTGGAACCAAGCTGAAGAAGATGCCAAGTTGAAGTGCACTTTGGCTCAAGGGAGGCAGCTTCCTGTATTATGAAATTTACATGAGACAAATTGTCCCTGCTTTGTTCTGTTCTGGGACAGGAAATGAATTTCAATGTGCTGGCATTTTTACCTTGTAATTGCTGGTTGGCTTTCATGCATTTGAGAATAGAATGTCTAAGGACACATACCATCGAAGAGTCAGATGCAGGATACAAAGTGATCCCGAGTACAATCTCCACACTGTCCTCTTAGACCCTATTGAGAAGACAGATATGTCCATTGATCCAAAACAAGGTATGAAGATCACCACGGGGCGGAGTTAGGATGAGGCAGAGAGGAATCAAACACAGATTGGAGTAGTAAAAATCTCAAGACATCTACCTAGTAACTTAAGGTAGAAAATACCAATTGTCTCGAGGTAAAAAGCACTATGAAGTAGACAAGATGATTTCACATAAGGCAGGGCAGTGAACAGCTCCCATCCACACGCCAGTTGTGATCAGGAGTGTCAAGAAGTCTGAAGTTCTATCTGAACTTAGTGAAAAGAAGTTCTATGTTCAATTATTTATGTCTGCCAGGTAGGAGGCAGATCAAGCATCTCAGCCATCTGAGCTTGAGTGGAGACCAAGGGAAAGGAAATGTGTATCTAAGAGTGAATTGTGTCCTTTTTCTGAAGATGTGGCAAGACTATACAGATAGTGCCACACTGTCAGTGTGGAAAGGGAGGAGCAACTGAAGCGTCATAAGCTGCCTTTAGTAAACATCTGCTTCCTCTCTCAGTGCTAGGAATCCCAAGAGAAGAAGAGGGACAAGCTGGGTATGGTGACATACACCTGTAATCTCTTAACTCCCAAGGCTGAGGTGAGGAGATCATCAAGGCAAGGTAAAGTAAGCCTGGGCTACCTTGAGATTCCCTGCCTCAGGGGAAAACTGGAAAACAAAGAATACTCTGCTACTAACCCAGTAACATGAGGTACAGAAGGCATGTACCACAGATAATGACTCAGAAGTAGGTCCAGCTCTGGGCCTTTAGGTCAAAATCCCTGTCCCCATCCTTCCTCCCTCCCCAGCCTATTTCCTGTTGCCCAGAGCAAACCAGGCAAGAAAGCATTAGAAGCTTACCCTAGACCTGCCTTTACCAGCCAAATCTCTTCTTCCCGGAGTCTTTGGGCCTCTACCTAACCCTAGCCATGGGGTCAGGCAGAGTTCCTATACCTCCTTTGATGGGGGCCCTGATCACACCCCTTCTACAGGGCAGTTTAAGTGCCCTACTAACATAAGTCACTTGGAGATGGGGTTTAGTCTTGTTGGACACAGCCAAGCTCCAGGATCCTTCTTATGTCTCTTAGTCAAGCTGGGATTGAGCCAAGAGCAGAGCATAGATCTCAGATCTCTTTCATCCAGAAAAAGATGGGACTGTTTCACTAACACCACAAAAAGCAGGGGAAAGTACAATGATTTTAGGTGCAAGCCACGGTTTAAAACACAGGTGATGGGAAAGGGAGAAGAGGTGGTGTTTCTGGTCAGAATCAGCTGATAATAACCTGGGGGCTGCCATATTGGAAGAGGTATCTGTCTTCTTGACCAGTGTGGAGAGTCAAGAATCATGGCAGGATAGAGGGTGACAGAAAAGATCCCTAGTCTAGGGATGAAGCACTTATATGATACAATTTGAAAATGATAAAAATCCCTTTTTGAAAGACAGCCAAAGCAATGCTTTGCAGGGCCAGCTGTGTGGTCTTTAAAGAATACCATTTCCCAAGAACCAAGTTGAGCAGTCCCATCATACGACTACTCCAGAGCCTGGCTACAAGGCCTTCCGTAACCCCCACAATTCCTACAA
This sequence comes from Neodon shergylaensis, assembly GCA_025134845.1. Lineage (NCBI taxonomy): Eukaryota > Metazoa > Chordata > Mammalia > Rodentia > Cricetidae > Neodon > Neodon shergylaensis. The sequence continues at coordinate 746,743 of JABTXL010005037.1, forward strand.
CATAGACCTTACTCCTGTTTTTATTTTTATTTTATTTTATTTTTTTGTTTTGGAGAAAGCGGTAAGAAGGGAAGGAATGCCAAAAAAAAAAAAAATCACATGTTTCTACACCATGTGCAGAAATGGCCAGGCACAAGGAATACAATGATGTGTCCAACACTTTTGATTGTCTACCATGTGCCAGGCCTTTGTCCCTAAGGCTGGGGAGCTACTTGGTGACTGTGAAAAGGGGCAGGGAAGGAGCTACATGGAGACTTCAGGAGAGCTGAAAGGGGTTCTGGTGGGCAAACCAACAGCGAGCTTCTGGGAGTCTGTGTAGGATATCACAAGGGTATCCAGGTGTAGTTGTGTGAAAGTCATGGATTGTCGGGTATGGACAAAAGGCAATGACATTTGGGGTCAATGGATCCTCCATTTGTACCACAATGAGGACTGGGGGAAACCACTTATACAGTCGCTGAAGTGATGATGAAGGTCCAAGAGAAAACAACACTAGCTAAGAAGTATGCTTTTAAACATTTCCCACCATTTAATTCTTACTACAACCTTCCAGGGTTCCTAGCACTCTCTCCGCTTTACAGAGAAATGGAGGCTCGAGTTCACATGGCTATTAAGTGATAGAGGCAGAACTGAGCCCAGGGTAGCCTGACAACAGTTTTATATTTGTTTATTGTGCCTCACCCTCTCCTAGAACTGCGAGGCACCTCCAAGATGTCCCTACTCAGAGCACACCACATAATTTGCAAAGGAAAATGTATTGCCTTTATGTTCTAAAAGTAAGGTTTAACAGGAAGCCCAGAGAAAAATAAAATGGTGTGTGTGTGGGGGGGGAACTAGCATACAGTAGAACTGATCTGTGATAAAGATGGGATGAAATGGGGCTGGAGAGGTGGCTGAGGAGTCAAGATGACCTGTTTCTCTTTCAGAGGACCCAAGTTTAGTTCCTAATACCCATGCTGGACAACTTGCAACCAGCTGTAACTCTAGCCCCAGCAGTTCTGACACACCCCTTTGGTCTCCAAGGGCACCACACACAGCTACATAAAGAAAAATAAGTCTTTTGTTTAAAATTTGTATAGAGGTTTGGTAAGAGAAAGATTCCACGATAATGCCTGGCTCCCTAGATGAACTTGGAACCTTCCCGTATATCACACATAAATATATATATGAAAAATCTGCATGTGATTCTGGGCATGTGGTGAAGTTGCTAGAGTTATTGCCTTGCATCCATGAAATCCTGGACTTAATTCCCAGCACTGCAATTAAAAAAAACCACCCCATTGTGATATTGCACACCTGTAATACCAGCACTCGAGAGGTAGAGGAGGAGGAGGAGGATCAGAAGTTTATGACAATCCTTAGATATAATTTAAGTTCAAGGTCAGCCTGGGCTACATGAGACCCATTCTCAGAACAAACGCCTACCTGTGAAAGCTCTAGTCTGAACAAGAGGAAGCACGAGGAATGTCTTTGTGGCTTATAAAGTCTTCCTAAATCATGTCCTCAGAGCACAGACCCAAAAGCAGTTATACAGCTTGATGTAAATGTATCAACAGTAAGGGCTTAGGTTCAATAGAAGACACAAAGTAAGTAAGAAGTAGCAGAGTGGGAAAAGATATTAGTGACAAGGATTCTGACTCAACAAGGAATTTACATCTAGCTATACAAGATCTCCAACTACCCAATAGGAGGGGCAGAAAATGGGTCAAAAAAATGGTTCAGGGACATGAATGGAAAGTTTATAAAATGGGAGTGAAATGGTAAGTACCCCAAATCCACAAAAATGAAGATTCCTTATTCTATTCAATGGACTGGGAAGGCCAGAATGCAGTTATCAATACTAAGTCCACATAAGCTTTATAAACTAACAATGCTGAGTACAGAGCAGAGATACTTGCATGAATCACACGGGGACAAATAAGAGGTTCTTCATGTCAGCATGGAGGTCTGTGGTGGCAGGAAACAGGAGCTAACCAAGGATGGACAGATACAAAACACTGCTGTAGCTTACAGTGTGATATAGTCACCAGATCTGCTTGCTGGTTGGTTCCAATGTTTCCCCCTGTTAGACTCCTACATGTGAAGTTGGGAATGGCTCTGGCATCTATTTGAGACCCTTTTGGACAGAAGAGTTCAAAAATCTTTATGCCATTTGCCCTCTTCTGGGCAAAGACTGTGTGGGCAGGTTTTATTTCCCTCTCTCTCTCAGTCGTGATGACAGTGGAGGCTCCAACAGCCCCCAGCTCTCAAGTATAGACCTTATTAAACCAATGGACAAGCCTTGTGACCAAGCAGCAAATCTCCATGGTTTCCAGCTGTTACTGCACATAACTTCACTGACCTTGACTGGTTCAACTATATACTTTTTAGAAATTGATAAACTAGTTATTCAGTCAATTTCATGGGTAGATCTTAAAAAAAAAAAAATAGAACACAAGTAAAAATAGAACAAGCTTCTCCAGGTAGTATAATTTCTAAAAGTCAACACACATACAGGCAAATACTCAATGTTATTGTATATTTTAAGAAGATATATACGTGCTCAAAGACATGTATTAAAAGCCATGATTGAGTGGAGAGGAGATTATAGACAAAAAGAAAAGCACTGCCAACTAAAGCAAGTGAGACTGCATGCTAACGGTGGTGAGGTGACCATGAACTTAGGACGGTGAATAGCTCAATTATCTGTTGTATCTGAGACCCAGAGAGGAAAAGGAAAGAAGAAAAATGTAGGGAGCCTCTCTTCCCATTTTTAAATCCTTGGTGTGAACCAACCACGTGCAAGCATCTGGCTTCCTCTTCACCACCAAGTTGTACCTGACCCCAGGAGCTGTTCACAATGTGGCTTCCAGGTGGCCACATCTTCTCAGAATGAAAGAACAGATTACATCCAGAGCAGCTCCTAGGGGTCCCTGCTACATTGAGACCTAAAGGAAGTTGTTTTTAGAGAGGACAAGACAATGCAACCTGGAGAGATGGCTTCATGGTTAAAAGCACAGGCTGTTCTTCCAGAAGACCTGGGTTAGATTCCTAGCACCCACATGGTGCCCCACGCTCATCTGTAATTCTAATTCCAGGAAATCTGACATCATCCTCAGTTTCTGCAGGCACTCACTGTACACACATAGTGCAAAACACACACACACACACATAAAAATGATAAAATTTAAAAAACTTAAGAGGGTACAAGACAGAAGGTAGACAGAGGGGAGGGCAGAGAACAGGGCTGAATCACTGTGGCAAACTTCAGGGAGGTTGCTCTAGCAGCCTGTGTCCTCGCTGTGAGGGGTCAGATCCACACCACAGGAGGGAGGGAGGCCCTCGGGGAATGTTCTAGGCCACCCTGGCATATTTGCTGTTCTCCTGGAGTGCCTGAGTTCTGGAAGATCCATCGTGGAAATCTGTTCTGTAGCTCCATGACAACAACAAGATGAAAGACAGGAGTGTGAGAGACAGGGGAGTTCACCAGCATTGTTTTCAGCCCTACATGGAAAGACAGACAGACCTTGGTGTGGATTCAGTCCCACCATTCTGGAGAAGGCATACCTCGCTGCATCGGCTCTGCAGAGGCAGGAAACAGGAATCACTCGACACAATATCTCAGCATTTCCTCAGTTTATTTAATGAATAAAATAATAATTGAATGAATTGCATTTTATTTTAATGGTCTCGATGTCCCCCATCCCTGGCACTGTGTGAGCTCACTCTCCGTGTCTAGCTCCGTGTGAGCACACGGTAGAAGCTTATGAATATTTTTACAGGCTACTTACTGATTTGGAACTATTTACATGCGTTTCCCTCATCTACAACTCCGAGTACATTTATCTTATTTGTGGCAACCTTCTTGGATGTAAATAAGAAATTTCAATGATCAAACACGTGAGCATTTGCACAAAGCTCCTTGATATTCATGACCAAGATTAATCTTCATATCTTGCTCTCTTACTGTGCTCTTTATGTAGATAAGTAAGACAAATTATGACAGCGTACACTTTCAACTCACAGGTTGTAGAAGTTGAGCTAGAAACCATGGAGCCAGTAGGCTGTTCCCTGTATGGTCCTATACTCAGAGTAGAACCATTGCTGTATCATAGAGCTTTGAGTAAAAGGCTGTTGGGGAACAGGATGTTCATGGGGTTTCCAAGTGTCATTCAAATAATATTTAATAACTGCAATGAATTACAATGGTGAGATCTTGGAGCCACTGGCCCTAACCAAGGGATGCAATTGAAGGTCTCCAGTCCTGAGATTACCAGACATAATACATTAAGTTCTTCCAGTGTTCCTGCCAAACACACTTCACTTTATTAATATCAACACAAAGATGCCATCAGCCTAATACAGAATGTGAGGCATTCCTTAACGTACCTGGATTGCTTCTCTTCAAAGCCAGTCATGTATGAAAACATAAAAAGGCAAGGGTCTGCCCTGTATTAAAAGAGACTAGAGAACCTTGGAGATCAAATGGGATGCATTGGCTCTTAGATTCTATAAGAAGTAAAAGTGAGGAAAATCAAATAAGGATTCAAAAGCAACTGACACTAATGAACTCGTGTTCACCGCCGTTGGTCACGTTACTGTTAAATCCCTTGGCTGTAATAATGGTCTTGGAGTTAGAGTTGTCCATATTTCTGAACCATACAGCTGGAGTGTTCAGGTGACGGTAATATAATGTAGGAAAATATTTTAATTTATTTTATGTGTTTGCATGTTTTGCCTGTATGTATGTCCGTGTACCACATACATGCCTGGTGCCCTTGGAGGCCAGGAGAGGGTGATGGATACCCTAGAACTGGAGTCACAAATAGTTGTGAGCTGACATGTGGGTGTTAGGAATCAAATTTGGGTCCTCTGGTAGAGCAGCAAGTGCTCTTAACCCCTAAGTCATCTCTCCAGCCACTGAAATTTAGTTTTAAATTGTGCAGTAGAAGAAAAATGTGGAGAGGTTACGGAAAGTGAGGGAGAGAATGTGCAAATGTGAAAAAAAAAGTTCCCAGTGGATAAATTAAGGTCAAGGGTAAGGCAAGGCCTTCGTCCCTATATACCTGCCATTGTGTTCCTTTCCTACTCAAAGGCATAACTGGTAATTCAGATGAAGAGGCTTATTTCCTTTTTGCTCATAAAAATACATATATTTTCTCTTGACAGAGTATTCAATACAGACTATAAAATCTCTATTTCTACCCAACTTTCATTTTCCTAGTAAAAGACATTTGTTAAATATCCCAATTAGGGACTAAAGAAAAAAAACCATGCTCTACTCTTAAAAATTGCATTTTTACTCATTTGGTTGCTAGTTAAGGGGAGAAGAGAGTTGGCCGCTCCCAGGACACAGTGCTGCCCTCCTCCTAGGCTGCTCCCCAGCAGGCATGACTAATCAATCATGGCATACATTTTCCCTTAGCCTCAGCCTTTTCTACACCCTTAACTTGTACCCTATAGAGTTGTTCCCTGGTGTTAGGGTTTTCCCTTTTTATTTTCTTAAGACATTTTGCAAAGTGAAGAATGTTCACTTTCATCCCTAGGAGACTTATTAGATCCACAGATTTTTTTTCTTTTACTTAGGATGTTTGAATTCTCAAGGTTCCTGTTTCCCTCTCTTAATTATTCATTCAACACACTGCCTACTATATGCAGTTACCCCAGGATGCCAAGTACTGAAAGATATTAGCAAAAAAAACCTCAAATTCGGACACAGAGCAAGGAATGGCCATCTTACTGGAAAGGGAAGGGGAAGGCTCCAAAGAGGAGGCGACATATTCTCAGAAGCTTCCAGAACAGCGAGTAGATTTCTTGAAAGGGGCTGACAGCAGCTGTGTTAAGAGGAACGTGTGACGCGTTCTCATAGTGGGATATTCCTGTCCTGGCTTCCCCAGCTTCCATGGGCACCTGAGTTGGTTGTTACAGGGTCCCAGTGTGTAGCTGTTTTTGGCTGCCAGGCACCAGCTGTGGCTAAAGTTAGGCCTTTTGCATTGGGATGTTTCCATTCCTACTGCAAAAGGAGAGAGGACCATGATCTGTTGTGATTCCTGCAATGACAAACTGGGACCACTCAAGATAGTACAGTTTCTCTCTCCTAACACCACAAATTCCAGCTTGTCATAGAAACGGCAGCAAGGGAGGAGATGGCAGTGTAGGGCTGGACAGGGAACACAGAAAACCGGCATTTGCAGAGTAGCTGCCTCTCTCCAGGTTGGTGGGCATTTCCGAGAGCTCATCCAGCCTGCAGAAACCTTGGGAGGCATGGGGTGATGTGTTGTGCTTTTGAAAACAGTAGACAGCTCTCAGCAGGCACGAAATGAGTGTGAGCCATTGTTGATGAAGACTGGTACCAACAAAATATAATGTTCATTTTTATGCTTTTCAGAAAACACAAAATCCCCTATAGCTGGGTTAGGATCAAAGCCTAATACGCTTATGAACTAGGTGAAGAGAAAAGAAAATAATTTAAAATTTGGCTTCTACATTTTTTTATTATTATTGCTATGTTTTCTATATGCACGATCTTTCCAGACCCTCAGAGCCTCCAGGGAACTGATTGTTTTATTTTACAGACAAATCAACAGAAGCCCCAGAGGATTTTCTCACCCACCATCTCCACACCAGCAGGGACAATCACAACCTAGGGACACTTCATTTTGTATCAGGCTGGGGCAAGCATTTCATATCTACTGTGCTATTTTTATCATAACAATCCTTTGACATGGGCCTGACCATAACCATCTTCACTGTGAAGCCGTTGAACCTAAGAAAGGGTCAGATAATTTAGTGCTGTGGTTTGGATATGAAATGTCTCCCAAAATCTAGTGTTAAAGGATTGGTCTCCAGCTCACGGCACTAGTGGGGAGGTGGCAGACCCTCAAGAGGCCAGCACGGTTGAAGGAAGGAACTCACTAGGAGTGTTCCCTCGAAGGTCATGCCATGGTCCTGTGTTCCTTCCTCTTTGGCTTCTGGCTGCCAAGAGGTGAGAAGCATTGCTCCATCCTATGACAGAGGCCCAACTCGATGGAGCCAGCTGACTATGGACTGAAATTATGAAATCATGAACCAAAATAAGCCCTTCTTATTTTAAGCCTATTTTTGTCACAGTGACAGAAATCTGAATAATACACATTGCTTCTGGGATTCTAATTCAGGTCTATCTGATTCTAAGCCCATGTTCAGGGTGGAGATCTGTCTGTTACTGCAGCATAACCCAAAGGCTCTGGGTTTTTGTTGCTATGATGCAGCACCATGACTAAAACAACCTGGGAGGAAAGGGTTTATTTGGCTTACACTTCCTTACAGGAACTCCACAGGACAGGAACCCGAAGGCAGGAGTTAATGCAGAGGCCATGGAGGAGTGCTGCTTCCTAGCTGGCTCCTCCTGGTTTGCCCAGCTGACTTTCTTACAGAACCCAGGACCACCAGTCCAGGGTTGTCCCCAACCACAGTGGGATGGGCCCTCCCCCGTCAATCACTAATTAAGACAATGCTCTGCAGTCTTGTCTAAAGCCTGATCTTATAGAGGCTGTGATGCTATTTTGGGTTGTCAACTTGACTGTATCTGGAATGCACTACAGTCTAGATATGGAGGGCACACTTGTGATCTGGATCTTGAGGCTGGAAGACACACGGCTATAATCCAGACCATGAGGCTGGAAGGCACCTTTATTCTGAGTCATACCTTTGGTTAGAAGCCTATGTAAGGACAACGGAAGAAGGAAGGGTTTGTTCTTCTCTTGCTTGCCCTCACCTTGTAAGTACATCCTTTCCTTCCCTGGCACTGGAGCCTCCTTCTTGGGAATTAGAACATCTACAGAAGACCAGCTGGGACACCCAGCCTCGTGGGACTGAGCAGCTACTGGATTCTTGGACTTTCCATTCACAGCTTGCCTTTGATGGATTAATTGAACTGCAGCAGCCTCTAAGACATTACAATAAAGTCCCCCCATATAGAAATTATAGAATGGATCTCTCCCTCCCTCTGGGATATTCATTATAGAACGAATCTCTCTCTCTCTCTCTCTCTCTCTCTCTCTCTATATATATATATATATATATATATATACATATATATATATGTATATATATATACATGTATATATATTCATTCTATAAGTTCTGTGACTCTAGAGAAACCTAATACAGAGGCACTTTCTCAATTGAGACTCCCTCCTCTCTGATGACTCTAGCTTCTGTCAAGCTGACATAAAACCAGCCAGCACAAATGACCCCTAGACCTTTAAAATTCAAACACCTACCTAAAAGTTCAAAGTCCCTTTAAAATATCCAGTATCTCTCTAAAAATCCAAAGTCTTTTAAAAATTTCAAGTCTCTCAAATGTGGGCACCCACAAAATCAAAATAAGTTCAATACTTCATTCCAAGAGGGGAGAAATCCAATGTATGGGATTCACTAATGATCTGTGGGCTCCTCCAAAGGAGGCTACTTTTTCAGCTCCACCCTCTGTAGCACACACAACTTGTCTTCCAGGCTCGGGCTGGCTCCACACCACCGCTGCTGCTGTCCTTGGTGGCCATCTTATGGTAGCAGAATCTCAAAAATGCTGGGGTTTCCTGATTTACCTGGGATGCACTTCACCAATGGCCTTTTCTGGCCTCTCACAGTGCAAAGCCCCAGCTGCTCTCCATTGCCCCTTCAATGTCTTCTAAACCAGTACCACCTGGGACACTCTTACATAGGACCAAGTTTGGCTGCCAGCATGAGGTATAACCCTCCCACCCTTGGAACACAGCTTCTGTGTGCTGACTCTGAAGAAACACATCCCAGATTTCATCTCAGTGATAATGGTCTCTCCTTAATCACCGATAATTTCTCAGCTTCAGTTGACCAGCATGGATTGGAAAGCAACAGCTTTTTTACAGTAATGTTGGTCTCTCCTTAACCACAGCTGATTCTTCAATGCCAGCTAACCAGAACCACAGATTCTTGGTTCAAAATATCAAATAGCCCAACAGAGGTTTGCTTTCCTCTGAACCTTCACAAACCAGACTTCCACTGTCTACTTTGCTCTCGGCATTATCCTATAATCTTCCAAGTTCTCACTTTTACTCACTAGGTTTAAACAATCAATGGCTTTTCTAGCCCAAAGTTCCAAAGTCCTTACACAACACTCGGTGAGGTCTATCATAGCAATACCCTATGGGTTATCATTGCTATGATGAAACACTATGACCAAAGGAACATGGGGACAGGAAGGTTCATTTTTGACTTATACTTGCACATCACTGTTCATCACTGGGAGAAGTCAGGACAGGAACTCAAGCAGGACAGCCATCTGGAGGCAGGAGCTGATGCAGAGGTTGTCTATGAGTTCTGCTTACTGGCTTGTTCCTCCTGACTTGCTCAACCCAGGACCACCAGTCCAGGGATGGTACCACCCACAATGGGCCAGGCCCTCCCAAATCAGTCACTAGTTAAGAAAATGATCTACGTGCTCGCCTGTAGCTCTGTCTTATAGAGGCATATTCTCAGTGGAGGTTCCTGTCTTTTTGATAACTCCAGCTTGTTTTAAGTTGACATAAAACTGGCCAACATGGCCAGCTTGCCCTGACTAGCAGTTGTCAGATCCCCAGGTGAGCTTTGTGGCAAGGAGAATGGTTATATTCTTGCTCTACAAAGGAGAAGCTAAAGCACAGAGGAGTTAGACAACTCGCCAGAGATCACACCGCAAGATCATAAAGAGATCATAAAGGGTAAAACCAATTGTGAATCTCAAGAAAGGAGACCCCAGCTCCCTTTAATTCAGCCTGTACTTGTGATGTGTGTATATGTGTGTGTGCTCATATGCTTGTGGACACAAGTGTGTACATGTGTGTATGTGTGCATTGTGTATATATGCAGTGTGTGTGCTCACGTGTATGTGGACACAGGTGTGCACGTGTATATGTGTGCATTGTATATATGTGTATGTGTGTGCTCACATGTTGGTGGACACAAGTGTGTGCTTGTGAGTATGTGCACAAAAGTATATGCAAGTGTATATGTGTACATTGTGTGTATGTGTGTGTGCTCACGTGTGTGTGGACACAGGTGTGCATGTGTGTGGGTACACATTATGTTTATGTGCATATGTGTGTGCTCACATTCTTGTGGACACAAGTGTGTGCATGTGTGTATGTGCATGTGTGTGTGTGTGCTCACATGCTTGTGGACACAAATGTGTGAATGTGTGTATATGCGCATGTAGTGGTATTTCATTTGTATTTTAATAAATAAAATTTTTGTCTGAAGATCAAAAAAGTAAAACACCCATACTGGCCAGCCTTACAGACCAGGAAGCAATGACACACACCTTTAATCCCAGGAGCCACACTAACTTGCCATAGAAACCAGGTGGTAGTGGTGCACGCCCCTAATCCCAGAACTAGAGAGGAATATAAGACAGGAGGAGAGAGTTATCAGGCTCAGTCTCATTCTGAGGTTTCCTGGAGGCAGAATCGCCATTTTCAGACTGAGGTTGAGGTGAGAGCCAGTGGTTGGCTGCTTTGCTTTTCTGGGTCTTCAGTTTGAACCCCAATATGTGTCTCTGAGTTTTTATTAATCATCCTTCATGTGCATGTGTGTGTATGTGTGCAGGTGGAGGCCCGAGATCCATGTGAATTGTCTTCCTCAATCACTTTCCACCTGATATATTAAGGTGTGATCTCTAGAAGAATCCAGGGCTTTCCCTCAAGGCTAGCCTGCCTAGGCAGCTTCCTCAGGAGATTTCCTATCTCTGCCTTCTTAGCATTGGGGTTACAGTTGGCCACCACACCCACTTGACTGGGTTCTTGAAATCCCAACTCCAGTCCTCAGGTTTGCATGACAAGTGTTGCCTAGCACTCCGTCCAGCCTAGTGGTTTTGTTAATGTCACCCCCTAAATGTGAAGCATCTGCTTTGTACCAGCGCCTTCAGAAAACGCTGTGATACTGAGGACCCCCCTCCCAGAGTTCACTGGGGCTTCTTTGGGTGAATAGGCATTGCTCCTTAGATCAAACCTAAAATGAAGAAGAACAAGCTTCCATAAAATATAAAATAATGTAGCAGTACCAGCCCCAACAACAGTAGCTTAAACTAAACCTAGCTTCCTACGTGCAAGAAACACTCCACATCTAGTGGTAGACAGATTACAGTGCCCCGATAGTCTAGTTTTCCCATGTTTCTGGACCTTTTCCACTTCAAATTCGCCCTAGCTGATGAGATGCAAATGGTGAGTTGTGGGTCATTGTTTGTGTCTCTGTCGTTGGAAGCCATGAGGAGCCCATCATAATGCTCTGTCATCTTGGTGGTAACAAGAAGGGGAAAATGTTGACGAGGAGGGGCCATGAAGTCGGAGCAGCTTGAGGTACACTGAGCTCCCTGATGACTGGGAGCAACTGCTGGGCGTCACCCAGCTCTGCAAGGGAAGTCATGTGAATTAAAATTCAAGCTCTGTTGTAGGAAAGCCCTGATTTGCCTGTTACTACAGCGTCAGCCAGCTTATCCTGACCAACAGCCACCAGATCCTCTTGTCAACTCCATGATGAAAATGCTGCTATTATCACTTCCCAGACAAGACTGGAACAGGAAAGAGCCAACAGCTAGCCAAAGACCACACAGCTCATGAAGGGTAGAGACAACTGTGAACTCCAAGAACAGGGACCTCAGAGTCCTTACCCTCACCCTGTACTGTTTATTCCCTCACCTACGTCTTTTTAACCCATCAGAAATACTAACGCATAAATATCAAGGTCAACACATTTCTTAGTGTACTTTACTCGGTGTTTATAGAATAAGAGAATCGTAACAACGCATTATTAAAGAAACACCAAAATTGCTTTAAAAGGGGAAGACACAGCTTCAGCTTACAAGGTAATTAGAAGAGAAAATGGGTCATAACCAGGGTGGGGCTGTTTTCTAGGTAGTGGCTTGAACAATGGGAAGCCACTTAAACACACTGAGCTGCTCTTTTTTAACCCAGGTCCTTAGAGTCGACACTAAAGAACGATAGATAATTAATAGCAAAAAGGGCACCATTTCCCCTCCCAAAGCTGATGCTTTCTTTCTGATAAAAATTGTTTCTAGAGCTAGGGAGATGATGGTTCAAACCTGGGTTAGTCCCCAGACCCCGCATGGTGGAAAGAAGGAAAGTAGCACAGGTTACCTCTGATCAATTTCTCTCTCTCTCTCTCTCTCTCTCTCTCTCTCTCTCTCTCTCTCACACACACACACACACACACACACACACACACACACACACCAGCATGAGAGCACCCTTACACCCAAATAAGTTTTTCCTTTAACTTATTCACTGTTTTCTTCCTAAATCAAAGCAGACCCTTAATGAGTTAATCCAACATTTGGGGTCAAAATGGAGTCTTTGGAAACTTTCTGTCGTGGACTTGAAAGTCTCTCTCAGCTCTTGTCAGTGTCCTCTGCTGCATGTGGTCCATCATAATTACCGCTTGTGGTAATTGGGGACACTGGGTTCCTTCAAAAGCAATTAGTGAACACTCACAGGAACAGGGCAGGTCTAAAGGTCAGTCCCAAAGTCGCAAGGCGAGACCCATGCTAGTTCAATCTGGGGATGCAGACATTCTGGCAGGCCTGGCCTATGCTTCCTCTTTCTCTAGAATAAAGGTCTTGAGCCTTTCAGAAGTCAGTGATACTGAAGGTGAAAGGCAGCCTAGCGCACTTTAGAGTGGGGTCCTTGAGCGGAAGCCCAGCTTCTTCTTCTCCTGCTAGTTTGGAGATCAGTGGGCAGGAGACCAGTCTCATGTCTCAGTTCCTCATATGAGATGGGATTGGACATAATGTCTACCTGTTATTAGGAGAGCCAAAAGATAAGGCATGCACAAAAAAGTCTAGGATAACACTCAGCTCCAAGTAGCTATCATCTTATAGTTAACACTAAAGAACATGACTCCTCTCTCTAATGTATCCTAAATTGTGAGGTACACCCTCTTCTCTAACACCCCTGACATTTGTTTTTGTGTTATGCATATGGGTGTTTTACTTGCATGTATGTTTTTATACCATGTGAGCTTAGTGCCTGCGAAGGCCAGGGAGGATATCGGATCCCCTGGAACTGGAATTACAGATAGTTGTAAGCTATCGTGTGGGTGCTGGGAATCAAACACAGGTCCTCTACAAAGAGCAGCTGTGCTCTTAACCTCCAATCCTCCTCTCCAGCCTTCTCCCTCTTCTCTCTTTTCTTCATATTCCATTTACTCCTTTCCTGGAGACGTGGGCTGATTCATGCGGTTCCTGAGTTTGGGAGGAAGAGCTAGGCAGGCACAGCTCACCCCTTTTTTTTGCATCCTCCTTGGAAGCTTCTTCACAGTCACAGTTTCCAGGCCAAGGGCTGAAGCATAACATAGCCAGGAGCTGGTACGTACACCAACCAGCTCCTTCAGAGGCTGCAGTGTTAGGAAGAGACTTGTTGTGCACATAGTGACTACTGAACAGAAGTGCTACAGAGTGTGTAGGTCATACAGCAAACACACACGTCAGCCTAATCACTTGAGTTTAGTCTCCAGGACCAACATGGTGGGAAAGAACGGGCTCCTGCAAGTTGTCATTTGACCTCTGTGTACTTTGCACATGTACTTACACACACACACACACACACACAGTTTTTTAAGTCGGGTCTATAAATCTGCTGACAGATGGGGGCACCTGAAAACTGTCATTTGGTGACTCAGGGGTGGCATGGTGTTGACTCAGGAAGTTGGCAGAGACAAAAACAAAGTCATAAATGATACACACAGGTCAGTCTGGCAGCTGTGGTGCCCATCTTCCCAACCCTTTTATTTTAATGGGACATCATAAAGGTGCTGCCACCTCTGCACTAGGATTCGATCTTGGAGCTTGTCCGTCGCCAGTACCCCCACATCTGAAGAGCAACCAGTTCTCTGAGAATCCGAGGACCTGAGCCTGCAAACAGTCTGCATGTGAGTGGCAGGCATCCAGAAACAGGAAGACCTGTGATCACCCCCAGGTCACCCCCAGATATAATTAGCCTCATCTTCCATGTACAGACTTAGGTCTTCCCACCCTCAAATGAGAGGTGGCTCACATGTCCCAGCGGCCTCCTCACACTGACCGACAACGATTCCGTCTTGAGCTCCCGTACCCAAACATCTACCACAGCTGTCACCTGACCTCGGTTTGAGCACAGGCAGGTGTCTGGCTTCTCTATGACGTCTAAACATCAATTTCCAGACACTGGAATGATGGCGTTTCTTGGGAGCAGGAGGTCAGGTGAGCAACGATGGCCCGTTGCGGGTCCTTCCGTCTCAGACTATAGCTGCTTATCCTCTGCAGAACACAGAAGGGGTGAGCAGCAGGCTTGGCCTGGAGTCTCACAGCAGCACCTCACGTTTTAGGGGGCATCACAACCCTGAATGGGTTTTTATAAAAACAGACCGTTGACTTCACAGCCACTGTCTCTTATTCGGTGGGTCTGGGGTGCTTTAGGTACCAAACTTGGGGAATCGGTAAGTGAGCCTGGGTTCTAAATCCCATCTGAAGTCTGACTACACTCCTCAAACCTCCACCCTGTTACTTGTCTTCTTGTTCAATCCACTCCAGATGCTTCCATAAGCCCCAAACAAAGCAGTGTCCCCAACTTAGGACTTGCCATGCATTGCTCCTGCCCAGAAAGCCCTTCCCGGCTGTTTGCACAGTTCATTTGCAATGAACTATAGGACTTCTCTCTCCCACTACTCCAGCTAAAATAAAAGCTTCCATCACTTATAACCTTCGCCCCTGGCTTCTGTTCTGTTCTCCATAACACATTATCCTCCGGCCCCCTGCCCAGCAACATACTCTATATTTTATATTAAGAATAGAACTCACTCCTCTCTTCCCCCAGGAGAATGCAACTTCCACTGAGGGCCAGAGATTTTGTTGGTTCTGTTTGCTTGTAGATCTTGTAGAACAGTGCCAGATACAATGTATATAATTCAACATTATATTATGTGGGAGGAAAAGAGAGTAAGGAAGAGAGAAAGGGGGATTGGAGGGCGATGGAGCAAGGAGAAGATGGGGGAGAATTATGTTTTGAACTCTGAGCTAACACTGGCTGAGGTTTTCACTTTCCACTCAGAGGTCAGATTTCAAGCTCAGTGTTGATGTTCAGGAATCCAATCTACATTTATTAAGGACCTACTATGTGTGGGGCATAGAGCTCGTGCACCTGGGTATTTTAATGCTTCATTCTGATTGGATCTCCTGACAGATTTTACTCAGCCGCTATTCTGTGGCTGGACGTCTGTGGCTGCCCCTAGAGGAGAGGACACCAAGTCTCTGGGTGATACTATCCTTGAGAAAGGATGCAGAAAGTGGGATGCAGGGCTGAACCCCTCTCAGCTAAAAGACTGACTGAGGTCAACATGGCTAGGATTGCCATAAGGTGACAGAGCTTGGAGCAATAGAAACAGTTCTCATGGAGAATGTCATTCCTCACTTTCTCTATGGTGGCTACAGCCATCAGAAACCCTACAATGGGCCAGGGAGAATGCTCAGTTCCTAAAGTGCCTAACATGCAAGGACAAGAACCTAAGTTTGAACCTCAGGGCCCATGATAAACAATGGGTATAGTGGTGTGCATTTATAATCCCAGTGCTGGGAAAGTATAAACAAATGTATCCTTGGGGCTCACTGGCTAGCCAGCCTAGCCTGCTTGGTGGGATCTGGGCCAGTAAGAATAGCCTCTATAAGTACACACATACATGCGCCTGCTCACACTTGCACACACTTGCACACACTTGCACACACTTGCACACACTTGCACACACACACACACACACCCTAAGCATCTCCTCTTCCCCACCCTACTCCTCATCTATTAGTGGGCATGAATAGTCATCCTTCCTCCTCTACATCAGTAAAGGGAATTATTGCCCACTCGCCTCGTTACAATGTATTCACTCTATGAGTGCCCACCGACCACATGCTATGATACATAGTAATCTAGGGAGGGAACAGACTCATAAGCAGGTCACTGACCACCACATTGTATCCACCCCCAACTGTGGCCCACCTGCTACCAATAGATGTAAATAGGTCTATCTGCTCCATGGATGAACACTTATTTCGATAGTGCATATTTTAATGTTCTAACCACAAACATGCCTAGCCCATCAGACCCTCGTGTCACAAGCTTTGCATAGGAAGTTTTATGCAGAACAACAACAAAAAAAATTAGACAAGTCATGGGTCAAACGACAAAAGACTTCCACGGGGCACCACACAGATGCCAAAGGTCTAGGGCAGACGGGTAGTGGATTTTAATCCTGTCCGTGTGGCCCACCAGCAATGACACATTAAAGGAGTGATATTGGTTACTCAGCAGCCAAAAACGACTATCCGCTGTGAAGGCTCTGCTCTGGGCTGGCGCAAACTCACTATTATTTTTATTATTGCTCCATTGTATCCCCCTGTGCCTGGTAATAGAAAGCTGGAGAAGCGCTTCAGTGGAGGAAAAAAATAGAGTTCTGAGCTCCAAGTTAACCAGCCTGTGGTGAGGAGATGAAAATAGATAACGGGATCAGAAAATGGCTTTGTGCCTGTCAGCCCGAGGAGCTGCTGGGTCCCCTGATGAGAAGGGAGACAGCTGGACAGCGATGCCCAGGCCTCCCAAGCACCAGCTGTCCCAGGCAGTCCAGACCCCACCTGCTGCCTTCCGTGCATGGCATGTCATTTACAACACAGAAAGTCTATGCCCATGGGATGCTAGCTCTCAGCGCTGCCGCTCAGGAGAACCTGGAAGAACAGCCTGGCAGCCCGGGGAGGTGTGGGAAAGGTTCTGTACGCTGGAAGACTCCTGGCTAGTCTGTGATTAACCTGCATGGAAGAGTGGGCACCCCTAGGATGGGGAATGGGGCATCCCGAGCCCCAGTGCTACTCAGCAGTCAAACGCAGCACTACATAGAGAAAGCCTTCTGCTAGCTGGAATGAGTGTGGTTTGACTCCTCCTGGGGACGCATGAACAAGTGAACAGTCAGCCCACGTAGGGTGCCCACTGCAGACCAAACAAACAATTCCTGTTCCTGAATGATTTCCTCACCTCACTGAGTCAGGGGAGGAAATGAGAAGCCTGTGCTCAGGCACACAGGCCGCAGGGAAGCCCTGGCCTCCAATTTTTTGCTGTTCTGCATTGCCACTGTCTCCCCACTGACTCTGAGTTCCTGACTGCCTGTCTTCCTGTTCCTTCATGCCACACGTCCTGGAGTCAAGAGACAAGGCTCAGAGGTCTAAAGTCACTTACACTCTCCTGATTTCCAGAACAGCACAGCCCCAGACTATCATGACCCTTGGTAGATCGGTGACTGAGGTGCACACAGGACCCATATTGCCTTTGTTGGGCAATCTTACACAAGTTACAACCTGGGTAGCCAGTTGAAGAAGCCTTACCTATCCTGTCTGCCCACTGTTCTGAAACAAACACCAAACTCCTCCGAAGGGCTTAACAAGGAAGCACAAATATATATATATATATATATATATATATATATATATATATATATAT